>JAKNSD010000060.1:422069-450844 GCA_023525715.1 Cichorium intybus | reverse complement strand
CTGTGATGGGATTGATAATAGGAAAAGTGAAATTGACACAGGGGTTAAGCGTGTTTTTCTTATTTGCATAACATTATGGCTGAGAAGCTGAAATTGATAATCAATGTGTGCGAGTCTGAGACAGATTTTAGCCCAGGTTGCATTTTTAAGTCCAAGTATATTGTATTGAAGTCCAGCTGTCCAAGTCCAATTTTTATGGATCAACTGAGTTTTAGCACGCTTTCAAGGGTTCAACCAGGTTTTTGAGAAACCCGACTTGTTCGTAAATAGCCAAAAAATCGGTGTTCATTAAACCGCTCTCTACCCTAAATGATGGGTTACATTAGGGCATCCGACTAATAGTGTTACAAATGCTTCAATTAAGGACAAAAAATGCAATTTACTCTATAAAATATCTGCAGAATTAATATTTGGTCTAATTTTTTAGTTTATTTTATCAAAAGGCATATTAAATATCTAATCTTAGCCAGGTAGGTTTATCAAACAATTTGTTAAATCAGGTAAGATATCTTTCAATAAAACCGTTTTATTGTGTTAACATTGCGATGATGAAATATTGAACACAATAAAAACTGGAAAAAGTTATTTAACTCGTGAGTCATAATAAAAAAGGAAAAGCATAATTATTAAAAACGAGGCAAGTGTGTGCGTGATGATGAAATGCAATTGCAATTTGCAAAGACGAGATCTTCATCGCATTATGCCATCATGTATGCCCACGTTCATGAATCACTTCACTTAGGAGCAAGTCCTTCGATGAATCACCAAAGCATAGATTCTTTTTTATTTTTTCAGCTATAACAATAATAACATATAACTAATTTCAAGACTAAAACACAAATTATACCGGTCATACTATTATGGATTTAGAGGTCATTTGAATCATTGGGTTTTAATATTTACTTTTTCACTTAATCTTATAACATTTATATTTACGATTGATTAAAAAATATAAATTGTATTACGGTATTCCTAATAAAAGAGAAATGTCTTTAACATATATGTTGTTTATGAGAGATAATATATGTTTTTAGCCTCGCAATGAGAGCCTAATGGTTGAGTATGAAATTTCATACAGAAGTTCCACGGTTTAACTTTGACACGCCTAAAACATTGCTACTGTTGAGGAGGTTAACATGGGTCGCTTATTAGTACAGTTTACTAATTTCATCCGGAAAGATTTTCTTCTATGCCAAATTTAGAGCATCGAAAGGAAATACAATAAATAAGAAATCCCAATAATTGAATCGAAAAGAGAATCCTTCCGGATGTTCACATCCCCAAAAGAATGTTATTATGAAACATCTTAAAAAAAGAAATATTCTATTTGCCGTTTTCCAAAAAAAAAAAAAAAAAAAAAAAAAAGGAAACATCTAAACGATCCTGATGGCTCTAAGTAGACACAAGGCCTGTAGACGTCGGAGTAGATACGTACCACCAACTATAACCGTATGTCATAATAGCAACATGACAAGAAAGAAACAAGTGAGCACTCGTTTTAACATCCAGCTTGCACATCAAGAATATAATAAAATGTGGTTAGTACATGCCCCATCCGTCTGAGGATCACCCATTGTAGGAAGTCTGTCCATGGCAAATTTCCATGTTAAATTGTTCAATTTAACTAGAGCAAATTTATTCCGATGATTCAAATCATTTATCACCTTTAAAGTGAAAAAAAATGTAACACCTCTTGTATTGACTTAGATAAAATAACCATTTAAAGTGATCATCAATTTGTTTTAAAAATCAATAATCATTTGGAAAATATAAGTTGCAGAATTTTGGTCCAAAATGTTAAGTCCTTAACAATGTACAGTTTGTCAAGTTTACGAGGGTGTACAAATGAAACAAGAAGCAACAATTTTGTTGGGAAATAAAACCCAGATTTGACATGCGAAATGTACAACACTACATAATCAACAAGATCAATATAACATTTAAGCACAATTTGCATAAATGATAAGAGTAGAACAAAAAGGTAGGAGCACGAGTTTGCTCAACTATATACATCAATCTAACAAAGCTACTCTCTAAACAATATGAATCATATAAATGGAGGCTCTACTCTAAAATGAATAAGACAACACTATATATAGACAAGCATCAACCTACAAGTTATAAGGCATATTACCCGCATGTCATAAATAGGTCTTCCAATGCATCAAGTCATCCTCCATGGAAAGATTTGCACCCAACATTCTCTTCCTCAAAGCTTGAAATTGATAACGCGACTTCAAGTTTCAAATTAAGCAGCCAGCGAATGAAAAAACCAATTGTAACATGAAATATAAAAGCAATCATTGAATCTCAACTCTTCAGTAGACTTCAAAAATCGGGTTCTAGGATTGTGAAATAGACAATCATGCTCCAAAAGGAAACCTCATCATTGAGCACCTAAAACAATCACAAAAATAAGCATCTCGAGACCAAACCCGCTATAAAAACCCACTTTGGAATCAAAATTCAAATCTCCTCATAATCATAAAGAACTCCCTCTCAAAATCAGTCTTCAAAATTATTCATGAAGAACATGCGCCAAAAGCATAACCACCCAAAAGTGTCTTGTAACAACTGAAAATCTTGATTTTCAATCAAACTCAATCAAAAAGAACCAAAGTCGATTCGATTAAAGGCTCATGGTCTCGGAGCAAATACACCCAAATGCTCAACACGAGACCAAAAATGATACACTTAACTTCAATAAATTTCTTCCAAGCTTCACTAAAAATCACAATTTTGAAAAGTCACAATCGTCTTTCGAATGGTCATACCAAATTCTCCCCCTTTTATGATTGAAACAATATCATAAATGATAAAACATTAAATTGGGCATGAGAATATGCTCGAATGGGTAAAACATTGTTATAATCACCCTTGACAAGTGGAATAAACCATATGTTTCAAATCCGAAAAAGTCAAAAAAAATGTGACATTTATCGAAAATTTGACTTTCCGAATCGCCTTTGACTTGCATTGGAATCAAAAAAATATATACTGATCATCGAAATATGTATAACTTTCATTTGAATAGCGTTGCGAAAATATGAAATCTGAAATTACGGAATTTGCTTCGGTAAAGGATATGCTTCGCTAAAATGTGACTTATTTGGTAAAATGTGTATCAAATTAGCATGCGATCCATATTTATTGAATATGGAAACCGAAGCAAGGAAGTGGAACTGAACTTCAGTAAATAATCCAGCTCGACAAAGGCCCAACTTCGATAAAGTGTTATTAGCCTAAATTCTGTAATATTCAAGTCCAATTCTCATATCACGTGAATCTGAAATTCTGAATAGCTTTTGAATGAGATCCAAACTTCGGTAATTAATTGTAGCTCAAAACAAAATTTTATGGCCCAATCCACTTAATATGCACAATTCGAGAATAAGCTTTGAATAGCATCCAAATTTATGTAGCTTCAAACCGAAACTGTGAATGAAATATGATAAGCCCGTGGAATTAAAGACACCGACAATGAGAGTAAAAGCCTTTAAACATTTAACTCTTCAACATTTGAATCCGTATTTGACTGTGAAATGGATCCGAATTGATAAAAATTTGAATATGAATTGTGTGTGGGGAAGGATTTTCGACAAAAGAAGTATACAGCTGTGACACAACATTTAATGCAATTAAATCTAACTAGAGTCTTATATATCTCCACAAGCTACTTTTTCTATTGATCTTCACTAAATTTTAAACTTGAGTACACGTCAAAATATAAGTTAGGATTGGAAAGTCTAGTCAGTATGCTTGGGATCAACCCTTAGAAGGTTCATCCTAAAGTCAAACACCCAAAATTGTTTTTAAATCATCATAAGAATTCACAAGTTCAAAATCTTTATTTATCAATAACTCAACTCTCCAATATTAGATAATCAATTTTCAATAAAGTCAAATAAAAAACAATGAGGATAAATTAACACCAAAGTTCAAGTCAATATCAACCAACCAAAAAGGAAGTGATGCAATGCATATGAAACTACTCTCAATCCTCAAGTAAATCTACTAGTCCAACTCAGTAATAGCTAAATTTCGAGCCAATGTATGCTTAGCACAAAGCACACCACACAAGTTATCCATATAGGCCAATCCTCAGCCTAGTTATAAAAACTAGAAATATGACCATAAAAAAACATCAATAATCATCCTATTTATGGAAACCAGCTAGTATAACTATAAGTAGGAAACATCAGACCTCAATCCTCATCAAACTTTTGGCAACTAGATGGTATAACTACAAAACAACATCGACAACATCAATCATCATCCTATTTTTGGAAACTAGATAGTATAACTACAAAAGGCAACATCAAATATCAACAAAATAGCAATACAATATGAACATAATATTTTATAGTATGTAATCTAATATATATCATACCCAATACAAATATTAATAATCAACATACTAAACAACCACATAAAAACATATATTTCTACAGGTATTTGTGCTCTTTGTAAACTATGTACTTATCTTAGGGTATTATAAAAAATCATTCTTATAGTTTTTCAAGTCAGAAAAACTCATCAAACCATATCTAAGATCATGAAAATGATTTAACACTAAAAGAACAAGAAACCATGGAGTATTCTTCTTCCGCCCAAACCGATACTCCATTCCTCTCTCCCAATCCTTGAAGTCGGCAACCACATAATGAAACCTTAGGATGGTTCTAATTTCTTATATAACAATCATAGTTGGAGAATTAGCAATATTAGACTAATTAGAAGACTAATTTCTTTTCCTAGTTATCAACCTTAGTCCTTCCACTTAGACTAATGTTTAAAACATCCTTAAATATATTTAATATTGAAATTAAAGATTTAATTAATTAAATTATCAAAATTCCAGTTTGCTCCCAATTAATTATTTGATAAGTAACTAATTGTCAATCCTTATTCTTTATAATAATTTAAAATGGTTTATTTAAAAACCAATGTATGGGTATTACATATAACCCTTCCTTATCAAGAATACCATCATGACTAACAATAAGTTTAGTCTGAGATATTATGTTATTCACATTAGGGGTGAATGTGGTCCAGGAATCGGATTGAAACCGAATTGGACCTTTTTACAATTTGAATACCGAATCGTGTGTGTGTGTGTATGTGGTCCCGGTTCGGGTTCAGTTTAGGTTCAGCTTTTCGAGACCAACAACGATTTAGCAACGAAAGGGGTGCATATCAGATTCCTTCATGTCATATATATGTAGCACTGTGGGTGGGCATGATTCAAGAACCAAAACCGAGCCATACTGAAACTGGAACTGAACCAAAACCAAAGAGGGCCAAAACTATGTTTGAGGAAATTAGAAAACCAAAAATCGAACCATATATGTTATTTGGTGTTTGCTCGATTCGATTTTGGTCCAGTTAAGTTTTTCAGTCCATATTCTCATCCATAATCCACATACTCATTTTTAATAAGAATGAGCACTATCAACTAAATTCAAACACACGTCAAACCTTTGTTGGGATACTCTATTTGAGACATAAAACATTCTCATTCTTGTTAGGAACGCAACAGGGGTAAGACTTTTGATCTTTTATTTTCTCAAAACTAATTTCTTCGCGACAATCCTTACTTGCATTTGTCAACATATCTATCAAACCTTCCCATTTAAAAGCAAGGTACAATCTCAAGCGGGACAAAACTAAAACATGCAAAACTACCCATTCACAATCATGTAGTCCCATACCAACCCCGGTATAGGTAAATCTTCATTCCCCACTATCATTACAAAAAATCGATCCCTCTTCTGTAACAAAAAAAGTCAACACCCTTTTTAGTACTAGTATTTTTTCTATAGACATGCTCTATAACCAAAAATGAAGGATCTGGAATCCTAAAACCTACATTACCATGTCAAAGCTCTTTATCATTCAAATTCAAATTTTCTTCTTCATTACTTTTTACTAGCATGCTTATCACCAACCTTCCTATATTTACATCCATATGTTCCCCTACTTTATTATCAATATTGTTTTATTATTAAATACACATGGTATTTTTTTACAGATTCTTGGGCATGACCATTATCATCCTTGACACTCACCTCACCAACAAGAACCCCATAATTTGAGAATTATGACTTGGCATAGAAATATATGCACCTTTCGATCCTTCAACTGAATGCCATCTCTACCTTCAAGAAATCATTTGCATAAGTCTTAATAGAATCTAGTGACTTTATTGCATATGCATTACATTCCCCTATCATATTTTTGCCTTTTAGATTGCTTTAAACATGTAATGATTGAAGAATCACTCCAACATTCCTTAACATGGATGATACAATTACTATCATATACTATAATCTTCCTGAAAACCAAATAAGATCCAAATATGAGGTTTTAATATAAACCTTCCCTAACAACATGTAAGAATAGAATGATACACATAGATCTACAACTAGAGCTTCATCTTATTTACTATTATTTTTCACAAACATCTTTGAGTACCAAACTAATGTTGGAACCTTTTAAATTATAATACATACTAATATATCAATAGTTTTCCAGTTTAAAGATCGTAGTTGAAGAGTAGTGAACTGATATTTCACCACATCATTAACTAGAAGCGTCATTAGAACTAAAATAACAAAATATTAAAGCTTCCTACAAATAATTTCTACATTTGACAAACACGACAGAGACTTCAAGTATCAAATCGACGTTCTTTTAAACCTTCAACACATCCCTTGTTGGATTTAATTCAAACCAATATGTAACACCCCATTTTCTGGAACGTCGTAATTCGTGGGTTTATAATAATAATAATAATAATAATAATAATAATTGTAACGACCCAAACTAATAATATAAATATGTAAAATAAGTTTCGTGTAATTTAAAGTTTTATGTGTATTTCTATGAGAAATTATGTTTGTAAGGTAATTTAGTCATTTTGCTATAAAAAGGGTACATTGGTCATTTGACCACATGCAGGAGTTATTATAAAAGTATAATCCTAGTTTGGACCCAAAATGTAAGAAAGATAGCTATATATGGTAAAAACCTAATATTGGTGCCTAAAGTCCAAGGAAGAGAACTTGGGGACTAGATTGCAAAATGGAACTTATTAATGGGAGAAATATCTTCCATTATCACATAAGTTGGAAAATTCACGGGAGAAACCTCTGTTCTTCACGGGATGAACTGAAATTTAGTTTTAGTCATGATTCCAAGTGATTAATATGATTCTTAAGTTCTGCACATGATGGAATGTTAAGATCATACCAAATAATCCAAGAGTTTTGCTGATTTTGTGGATTTGGGGGTTTTTAGTTCAAGAACCCTAATTTCTACATTTTAAGATTTGGAATGATTTCATGGGTTAAAACTTGTTATAAACTGAAGGTTTTACTCATGGAATGATTCCATAAGTATTAAGTCGAGTATTAAGTTCTTAACAAGCCAAAACAGGAAGTTATAGTGCAAAAATCGGACTGCTACAGTGAAAAATCGAAAGGAAGAGGTTGCTGCCCAGAAAGAGCACGGGTCGTGCTTCACTATTCACTAAAGTATAATGGTATTTTGAGGTGCACGAGTCGTGCTTCCTATAGAAGGAATAAAGCACGAGTCGTGCCAATCCTCTGTGATGTTTCTGTCCATTTTTTAGTTTTGAACTTTGAGCTAGACCTGTCCGTTTGGTCTACAATTCATACCATAGGCTTAAAATGGTATGAAAACATGTAGAAATTTGTTAACCCGGGAATACGACCTCCCGAGGGTACTGTAGTAAAATACGTATAATATACGACTTAATTAAAGTGGGTCATTTAAAAGTTATATAACTGCTATGACCCATGATAGTATTATAAGGACTCTAATGAGTTATAGAGTCAATAGAAATAAATTAATGTATCATATATTACATATAGGTGCAAGTCAAGTAATTGGACATCGAAGTGGTAAAGAAACAAGGAACGTCTAATCGACTTTTCAAGATCTATAAGGTGAGTACATGCAGTATTTTTACCCATTCTGGGGTACATGGCAAGTAAGTATATTCAAGATTTCTTATAAAATCTCTTTATGTGAAATTATATGCAAGAGTATTATTTTCAACTTGTTTATGAAAGTATAACGCTATATTTGAAGCTAAGTTTTGAACTACAAATTATATTAAGTGAAAGTATGTTGGTCTATGTACCAATTATGTGAAAGTATATTTTGAAATACAAGTTATACATGTTTGAAAGTATGGATAGGCATGTAGCCACAATATGTTTAAGAAGTATATTTTGGTTACAGATTGTATATGTTTTCAAGTATGAATGGGCATATAGCCATAAGATGTTTGGAAAGTATGGTTTGGCATTAAGCCTAAAATGTTATAAAGACATGTTTTAAACCCATGGTTTATGTGAAACGAAAGTTATGAATTTGACATTCAGCCATAAAGACAAGAAATGGTAAAGTTTGGCAATTAGCCACTATGCAAGTAAGTAATGTCAAAGTAAGCAGAAAATGTTTTGTATGACTGGTAATTGTAGCAAGCAGCGTTAGTAAGGGAACTATGTTCCAACCTACCCGGGTTAGGTAAGGGGTCTACTGGGGAAAAAGCCCCATCGCGAAGTAGATTGCCTAAGAATTCTATGGTGATGATTGATCCGTTCTTTCTAGCCATAGAGACTTGGGGTATCACTTATGGTGATTAAAGCCCTAAGTATAAAAATACAGCAAGCTTATAAAACCAGTCAAAGAAAGTAAGAAAGAAACTATTTTTGAAAAGTATATTATGAAGTGAATTTGAAAAGTAAAGAGTTATAGTATGATACTACTATAAGTTTTGAAAGATGTTATTTTTGTAAAGTATGTCATGAAATGATTTTTGAGAAGTAAAGAGTTATAGTATGTTGCTACTATAAAGTTTTGAAAGAAGATAATTTTTGCAAGGTATGATATGTAATGATTTTGAAAAGTAAAGAGCTATGGTATGTTACTACTATAAAGTTTTGAAAGATGTTTTATGTCATAAGTTTTATAAAAAGGTTGGAAAAGAAGTTAAAAGTTTGAGTCTAAAACTCATGTAACTCACGAGACATTATTGTCTTACGTATTCTATGTTTTGCCATGTATTCCAGGTTAGAATGATTCGCTATAAATGGAATGAAGTTTAGCTGGAGTGGAGCTCGAGTTAGCTCCTATCTTGGACTCAAGGTTTAATCCTTTCTTGCTTACTATGGTTAGTTTTGGTATGGATTTGTGACACCCACTATTTTTAAGCATGAAAATTATCGGTTTTTGATAAACCGTATTTTTGTATTCATGTATTTATACGAAAAACCATAGTATTTTGCAAGCATTAAAAATGGGGTGTCTCAATAATAATAATAATAATAATAATAATAATAATAATAATAATAATAATAATAATAATATTGAAATATAATTCTAGAAAATCAAATTATACGTAGAGGGTGAGTTTTAACATTGTTGGAAACCTTTAATGTTGCAAAAAGGGATTTTGGGTTAACAAAAAATAAGTGACCCCTAGGCGCTAAAAGTGCCATTTGCTAATTGTGCATGAAATTCAATTCCTTTTTTTTTTGGGTTGTTGCACTTGGTCGTGAAGTAGTAGAGGCCGAAGCCTCTTGGCTTAGTTTTTTTCAGCCCATACCACTTGAAATTGTCCCATTGCCTCGTATCTTCTCCAATGCAAAAACCCTACGCTACCTGATCCTTGATCACACGTGTTCGAGCTTTGCTTCAGGTTGTTACCAAGGACTAACGCTGATCGTGACTGCTTTGGACAGCTTGTCTCATGCCTCGTTTATTCCCCTCTCGTGTTATGCATGTACGTGAATAACTTCTACCCAAGCCCATTCCTGCTGTTCTTATGTGTCGTGAATTTTGAAGCCATTCCATATTTTTGGCGTGGTTAGTTGGTTCCGTGAAGAAAATAGAAGATTGAGATCATGAGGGGGGAGAAAGGGTGGTCCAAGTATGGTCTAGACTAAAGTATCTGATTGACGGTTGTATCCCTACGTAAGTTTCTTCCCTTCTTTTTGTTCTAGTCGATCACACACACACACACCTATTTGTAAGGGTGTATGTGTGTGTATGTGTTTATGTGTGTGTTTGATTGGTTGTTGGTGCTTAAGTGTGGGTATGGAAGTTGTATTAGAAGTTTTGAGTTTTGAGTGCCCCTTCAAAGTCTAATCAGACCCTAGAGGTCTTAATCGTGTGTGTGTTTATGTGTGTGTTTGATTGGTTGTTGGTGCTTAAGTGTCAGTATAGAAGTTGTATTAGAAGTTCTGAGTTTTGAGTGCCCCTTCGAAGTCTAATCAGACCCTAAGCATTCTTTGGACTTTTGGATTTTTAATGTTTTGAGCTTATTATTATAAAATTCATAGTAAATCGTATGAATGCCCATTTGGGAGTGATCTTTATATCCTTGGAATTTCATTGTGTGTAGTTTCTTGGTCCAAAAGGCCCTAGCCTAACTCGAGCCCTAAGCCAGGTGAAAGTGGCAATCTTTACTGACTTGTCCAGAATGGTGCTTAACAGGGAATTTTGACTTGGAAAATTTATAGTTAATTATACAAAAATGTTTTGGGGACAAGACCAATCGGAAACGTTGGGGTTGTTAGTCTAGTTTGTTCACACCAAAAACCAGAACCTAACCCCCTGTCCATTTTGTGTTTTGATTACATCTTTGAAGGGTGGTCCAGTGGGTGGACTGATAAAATCAGTCAACTTTGGGGTTTTGTATTTTGTTATTGGAGAACAATTTTAACCTAAGGTCAGACCCTATGACCTTTTCTTTGGGTATTGTTTATCCATGATTTTTATTGGATTTTTTTGCACCCTCCCTTAGTTGAATGTTGCAAACTTTGCAACCGGGTCAAAACTCAACTTGCTTTCAAGTTCTCTCTTCGTGGTAAATGTTGTGGTCATGGGTTTTGAGCGGTTGTGATGAGTATCTAGGTTCACCTAAACCTAACTACAGCATCTAATAACTTCATTGTTGTGTAAATGAGAAAGGGGAGGAGGGGTTATAGTGAGACACGGTTTGTGTCGGAAGCCGGAAATATATAAGTATAAGTATACAACTATAGGTAATTGTTTATACAATATGAAACCCATTCTAAGTAGCGGCCTATGGGATGTAGGTCAGTGGAAGAAGGAGGGTCTCTGAGTACTGCTTTGCTGGTGTAATATTTACTGCTATCTATCAGGTGAGTTTCTCACTACATTGTGTGGATGTTATATATGCTTTACTATAGCTTGTGTGTGCTTATAAGATGTGTGTGGATAGTACTGGGTTGTGTACAATGTACTGTTATTATACATCTTTTGTTGTAGTTGTGTGTGTTGAGATGATGTGATGGTATACTTGATTATTGTGGTATGTTTAGATGTATTGCGTGTATTAGTCTGTGCTGTTAGGCTGTTGTGAGGTTTGGTAGGACTTATATAGGGATGAGTGTGTACAGAGCAAGATTACATGCATGGCTAGGGTGCTGAGCGAACGACAAAATGTACAGAGGGTGCTGAGAAGATGACAAGATGCACCAAGAGTACTACACAGACTGCAAGATGTACTGAGGGTGCTGAGCAGATGGCAAGATGCACCAAGAGTACTGAGCAGATTTGCAAGATGCGTTGGGCCGATTTGCATGTACGACTCAATATACAGTGTGGAGTAGACTAAGGTTTACTATGATGAGATGATGTATTTAACTGATAGGGGTAGCGTATGTGTGACTGGTATGCTTTGTACGTGTTGGAACTCACTAAGTTGTGTGCTTACCGTTTCCTTATTAAATTACTGTTTCAGGTTCTTCAGATTTGGGAGATAGCAAGGCGTGACGCGTACACACTGGGGCAGCTTCTATTGGAGTTTTATGTTTTAGATTGATTTAATTTGATTCTGTCTTCCGCTGGTTTATAACTTGTGTTGACAATGGAATGTTTTTAAAAGATTTGATTTATGTTTATGTTGAAAAATATTAAATAAAATGACGTAAATGTGCTGAAAATGTTTTATGAAAATTTTTAAAATTGCTCTAAAATCTGGGATGTTACACAATAAGTCTTCATCCTTCTTATCATATTCTTTCCATTTATACTTCAACTGTGAATCTTTGACAAACTCCACATATGACTTCCTTGTTGCACGATCTATCCGATTACATCCCATGAGCAAAGTCATATCTCTCTTTAACAAATCACCTGCCTTATTAAAATTAACCTCTTATCTGATCGACCAAATTTTGTAAAGGAAACAAACAATCCATAAACACCAATCCAGTTAATTTCAATGAACAAGCAGTTTTAAACATGCTTGACATTTAAAAGCTAGACATAACTAAAAGCTTTACCTTTTTTGATGAGAGCCTATTGACTATGTAAACATCCATAATATGACCATATGACTTGGAAACATTCCAAACATTCTTTGGCTTCCATCCTTTTGGAATTTTTATATACCATTGTGCATATCATATATTAAGTATCTATTTTTAAGTCCTTAAAATAAAATTTTACATCGAGGTGGAAGGCAAACGGACAACAAGTTGCACCGCTAATCCCTTCTGCATGACAAAACTAATTCTTTTAAAAATTATACTCATAGATCTTGGGTTCATAACATTACTATTCATGACTAGTTGGACTCTATTGAGGAGTTTCACAGACTCTAGCACAAGGAACAAATACCATCATACGAATACAACGTCATAATTAAACTGAAAATTAGATCCTCCACCCATGGATCTCCAACGTCATGTTTCCAATAATTTCCACTTGATGCCTTCTGTGATATCTCAAATCTTCATTATCCATATGATTTCAATTCTCTTTGTTTCACATGTATACTATTGTTTCAAATGTATTCTTCATATTAAATCTATATTGAAATTTAACCTGACCATCCCCTTTCATTGTTTTCATACAATGATATTGCAAAGCACCAATCTTGGCACCATACCTCCTCTTAGGCTACATGGTATACAACTTACACCCTTGGCATGGATCTCCATCCATATCACCATCATCTTCATCCCCATTTTTAGGGTATGGTCTTCATGCCACCGGCCATGAAAAGAGAATTCGAAAGAAGGAAGAGAAAAGAAAAAAGAACCTTCATTGTGACGCGTGTCCTCAACCACATCCAGCCACGTCGTTCCACCTCCATGCCACCTAAGGATGGTGTGTACAATGTTGAAACCCATCCACATCAACACCACGCCATGAGCATGGTGTGTATACTGGTCAACCTTATGGAAGGCAGGGATCCACTCTCCATATTGATGATCTTTATTGTTAGCAAACCTAAACACACCATTTTCTAACCTCTAGTTACCTCCAATTACCTCAGTTAGCCATCATCCATGTTCTCCTCCATGTAATCATGCTTCCTGATTTTTTTTTTCTTGTAGCACATGGTCCCTAGATACCATCGATGACACCTTTTGATATTTTGTATTTCATCCTGCATCCTAAAGTTACCGTTACTCTGATTAGAATTACAGGTTAAAAGGATCCCTACAAAACTATTTTTTGATCCATAAACACCCAAAGGAGGCACTTGTCCTTTGGAAATAATAAATTTCAATCAATCGCGTCTTTTCCCATGATCAATGATACAAGAATGCCACACTTGTTAATATATGTTTTATTACGTTTTGAAATGTAACTTGATTAAAAATTTGACAGTGTACAGAGTAAATCAATTTTGTAACCAAAACAACATATGTAACTCTTTGCGAGATTCTATTAATTATATTTGTTTTTCAATAATTTAATCAGTTATCAAACACTTATCTTATTTATATTTCCAGAAGTTAACAAAATATTTGAAAATAAGTTGGATTGACCGTGTACAAATGAAATGACCAATAAAACCAATATATTGGGCTCATATTGCAGTTCGTCTATAGATTGGAGCTCCTGGGCTCATTACCCTTTCTTTCTTAACCAAAAAAGCCTGATAATATGAGATTGGGCATTTACCTATTTGGTTGATTTGGGTTTTGTTATTGGTCGAATACTCGAACATATTGTTCTGTTCCGTGTGATAATGGATTGAAACGGTTTTTGTCAATTTTTTATACAATAGAACAGTTGATTAATCTTACATTTATATTTTATTTTTCCCATTATAAAGCTATCACTTAGGCTATACGATATGATGCAACAATGTCGTCTGCATATCTACGTGGAAGCTCAATGCCGTCTATAACACCGCCCCATGTTACTGGTATCCAGCGGCATCCGCGGTGGAATGTCGTTGGACGAGCCGTTAGAAATGTTTATTTTATTTTATTTTTCAAAAACCAATAATCTAATACTATAAATACGATTACATTTTAACAATTTTAACACATCAATTTTCTGTATGTCTTTATATTCTATACAATGTCTAACAACCCAAATTTATCCAACACCTCATCCCCTAAATTTTTTGGCTACGATTCCAACACCCCATCCCCTAATTTTTTAGTCATTAACGGGTAATACACTAATATGTACGAGGCAGCAATAGAGGTCAAACGGAAAAAAAATTGTAGGATTTATATCTTCTAATTATAGTTTTTAAGTTTTTTGTTTTCTAGTTATTTATTTTAATTTTTCTAGTAATATAATTTATTATTTTGTATTAATGAAATGTTTGTTATTTTCTAAGTTTAAATTAAAAAAACGGATGGTATACATACCTTAATGTAGACATTTAAAGGCATAGCTTGAATGACATTTACATGATGCCTACGTGACACCGAATATAGATTTTTTAAATGCATATATAGTCTTTAGCCTTATAAGTTATAACCATACGCAAACACCGCCGAATAATGCAAGGTCATTTCGGTGTTCTTGAATAAGAGGATTCTAATACCCTCTAATGTCTTGCGATATTATTGTATTACACTTTAATTAATAACAATGTATCTTAAAAAAATTGTGTTGTTATATATAAAAGTTATAATATACTATAAAGTTATTATAAGATCATGATGTTTTATCAATGTCATGGTAGGGATACATTCTCTGACCATCTACTCCCTACTGAACAATGTTCATTTTATTATTTTTTTTTATTTTTTTATTATTATTTTTTTTTGGAACTAGCGAATAGATATGGTTTCACCTGAGGGTAATCAGCCCCGCAACTCAGGGCGGTTGGCGATTACCTAAGACGCAAAGGCCTTTCCCCTCCACCTAATTCGCCTTCCAGGAAAATCCCCCACATAGGGTTAGTCGGAGTCGAACTCCAGACCTTCCACCACATGGGTATATAACCCGGGTGCATCCATCCAGCTAGGCTGGGCTTCACTTGCAGATGTTCATTTTATTCATTGATTAAACCAACTAATGTTTGTCTTTATAAAAAATACTTCGTGCAATATATTATTGATAGTGACATAGTATCTAGTAGTTTCTATACATCTTTTTGTAGTTTCTATTATTGTAAACAAATAAAAGTTTCGTGTATTCTTTTTCAATAATTTCTTGTAAAACAAGTTTCTTTCAATACTTTTTCATCTATTATGTATTAGACCGACCGGAACCGTGACAATATGGGATGCGGTGTCTGACGTGACACTCAAACTCCGTACGGTAACACCGACCCAGTTGGGTTGTTCACCGCGGTGAAGGCGAGTGTAAGGGTTCAAACCTCGTGCGATGTATCAAAGCCAAAGTTGCACTTTGGCCCCTAAACTTTGGTGAGATTTAAACCCCCCCTCCCCCTCCCCCCCCCCCCCAACGGATATTAATGTTAACGGTCAAAAAAATTTTAAATGATGACCTCGACGAAGGACGACAATAATGGAACGTCTTTCTGATACGTTGAGTTTTGGCAAATTGTTGAAAAATTCAAAAACTGACATGATTCAAACGCCGAAAACGACGTTCCGACCCTAGTAAGAAAGCGTTCGAAAACTTCTGAATCAAGCCACAACACTAACTCCTCCGACGCTCGTATCAACCTCGATTTAAATGATGATATCGACGAAGACCCCCTCGATTTTCCCGAATTCCGCCGGCCGATGGGACGAGATGCCGCAAAAAGAAAAGGAAAAGTGAGTTCGTCGAGTGCAGGAGGTGGGTCGGAAAGTAGCGAAGACGTGACACTTATACGGTTGGAATTCGAATGCTACAATTGAAGTGTCACCGAGCGGATTGAGTTGGACAAAAAAGCGTTAAAAGACAAACAATGAGCCCGTGAAGAACGTCAAAAAATCCGTGAAGACCGTCAACGAGTTCGTGATAAAAAAAAACGGCTCTGTGAAGAAAAACAGTGTATAAAAGATATTAAGTTTTTGACATCCAATCCGAAGGAGAGTCTCGAGGAGGAAGAACGGGAGATGGTTTTAAAATTAAAAGCGGATATTATGGCAAAATATCGTTTCTATGTTGTCGTTTAATTTTTTACGTTTTCCATTTTATCGTTTTAGTTGTCTTTTTTTACTTTGTAGGTTGTCGGTTTGTTTTTCGTTTTTAATTTTACGTCTGTCGTTTTAATTTACGATTGTAATTTTTAATTAATGAAATGTTTTATTTTAAAAAAATTAGATTTTTTAGTTTAGTTTATTTTTATTTATTTAAATAAAAAAATAAGTGGTTAATGAGAAGTTACAATTTCTTGTAATTGAATGGGTGAGTGGTTAATGAGGTGGCGCCTACGTGACACTCAAACCCCTTAGGATGAGCGGTCACGACTTTCTAAGTAACAATAACTAAATTTTGTTACATTAGATTATTTCCCCTGCGTGTTTAAACATCATGTCCATAACTTTTGATCGCTCTCCGTGGCTAGATTTTAATGAAAGACGATATTTTGATTTAAACATTATTTCCCCTCCGTGTTTAAACATCATGTCCATTAAACTCTTGTTATTTTGGGCTCAACTTGGATTTTGTTTTAAACATATACTCGTTCTTGTTAAATCAAAATAATCTTTATTTAATATATTGCTTGATAACGCTAGTTGGTTAATGCTCAAGTATGTACATAATTAGAATATTGCATTAAAATCTTATTGTAAAAGCTAAAAATAACATTTAACTAAACCTGAAGAAATATTGGATCTCTTTGAGACAGAATATGATGATGTCCCTGATCAAACAAGTCGCACGATCAATTATTTCACGATACGGAAATATATGATAAAATACTTTATATTTAAAAGCATATTTGGTCGTATATTATTATTGAGATTGAACTATTTTTTGCTTGTTTCATGCTATAAAATGCAAAGGTACGGATATTCTTTATTTTGGATAATAATATTATGTTATTTTTTAATTCAACCAAGTTTAAAACCGTCCACGAAATTAGAGTTTATTAAATAAACAAATTTAAATATTTTACCTCGTTCACCGACTCAAAAGCTCGGTTAATTCTAATAGTTAAATACCAAAAATATCGCTAGTCATTTTAAGGAACATGAGTTTGAGTTGATCCTACATAAAGCTATAGGGTGTGATACTTTTCATTTATTTTTGAGTGCCATCTGATCTTAGTGTCTAGTTACCATCCTTTCACCTCTTAAATGGTTATTTTTTTTTAATTCTTCTTATTTTTTAAAATAAAAATAAGTATTTTAAAAGGGAACAAAATTAGTTTAAATTAAAATCTCCATTAAAACTGATAATTTTAGAGATACAATAAACCTAAAATTAAAAATTAAAGACAACTTAAAAATAACATAAATTAAAAACAACTTAAAAGGAAATTTAAAAAACTAAAAACTATAGTTTTGACATTTTTTTTTTCAAAATATCGTCTTTCATTTTCAACGTGATCTCGGATGTTGGTTCGGAATGCTGACGGCCGGTGCCATCAACAAATGCATATCGATCACCCGTTGCTTCTTTTCCCGAACTTTCTCCTTCTTGAGCATCCGTTCATATTCAAATTACACGTGCGAGATCAAAGGAATAAAATCGATCAATTCATTCTTCATGAGCCGAGCTAGAAGATGACACTTTTATTTTAGTTTTTGCTCTATCGTGTCCTATAGGCCTTTTGAATGCGTCATGTTCTTCGTTAAGGTCGATATTGATATGTGCATCCGAAGACATCATGTTTGGTCTCCGACATTTTCGATCGTTTCAATCCACCTTCCATTTTCGGGACCCTTTTCCATCTCGGTGACACTTGCCCAATTTCCTAGAAAGCCTAAAAGTTTAAACGACTTTCCGTTATTCTCCACATGGAAAACCTCAAGTGCATTTTGTAGAACGAATTTGTCACTTTGACCGCTTTGACGTTGGTTTTGAAGTTGTTGTACAAACTGTTGAACTTTGTCACAATCTTATTGACATCTCAGTATTTTGTTCTTATCGTGTCTTTGGATTGATCATTTCCACGCCCCATTTCCTTATGAAACAACTTCATAATATATGCCCAAAATTGCTTTTAGCTTGAGCATTATCGACTGCAGCATCCCCGAAGAGGCCGACCACGATTATCCTAAAATGGTTTCCTCTTGAGGGGTCCGAGGTTGATGAGGAGCGGGACCAGTGGGATTCATGTTTTTTGGAATGATAAGATGATTGTTTGGAAGAAAGAATATGTTGTTGTTTGTAGTAATAAAATTGTCCAAGTTTTTTTCCAAGAGCTTATTAATTAACAAGCTCTTGCTTTGAGCTTTTTCAATAATTGTGTAGATCCTATGTATTTTCAGTTAATTCTAAGTTGACAAATTATAAAAAGAATCCAAAAAATAAAATTGAAAAAGCTCTTCTACTGTGGAGCTTTTTCATTTAGAGTTTTTTCATGAAAAAAACCTCATTAAAAAGCTTGTTTATTGTTGATGCTCTAAGAGCATCTCCAATAGGAGAGCTTTTATTTGAGATTTTTAATGAAAATGCTTAAAATGAAAAAGTTTGATAATATGAGAGTTTTTGGTTTTGTTTTTTAAATGTTGACTAATTACAATTGGTTAAAGTCTATAAGTCTCATATATTAAATGAAAAAACTCTTGGTTAAAGCTTGTTAATTAACAAACTTATCTGAGAAACTTTACGTTTAAAAAGTTTTCACTATAACTTTTTCATTTTTCAAAAGTTTTTTAATTTGAAAAAACTCTTATTATAAATATTTAGGGTTAATGAACTAAATGGTTAACAAACTCTTGCTTCTGTCCACATTTAGGTAATAATGTTTTTTTTGTACACTTTTACCCATCGAACTTGTGGTGACCGTTTAAAAATGGGTAATATGACACACTATTGTAGGTTTTTGCTGATTTGGGGGTTACGTGGCATCACGAAAACTTACGTGGAATTAAGTTAAATTACGTGGTTGGTCTTATCAGATGCAAATTAGGGAAAAAGAGATTTTTGGAGATCTCGTGTTCTCAGAAATCAAATGAAAGACGCGCCTACACACTTACGTGTGTGTGATTCAGTAGAAACGAGAGAGACAAAGAAAAATTTGATATCTAGAAAGAGAAAAGGGAAGAAGAGATCGGGAAGCAGATCGCATCCCACACACACTCTCGATTTGTGTTTGCGTGTTCGGTAGTTTCAACCAGGAAGAAGAAATCGAGTGAAATAGAAAACGATTAAGGTTCGATTTTGGTTCAGAGGGTTGTGATTCTGACAAATCGAAGCAGATGGGAAGCAATAGCGGTAAGAGCTGCTTGGTGGGAAGGCTCGACGGCAACATCAAGTCGCCGGAAACCCCATTGTCGACGACATTTCAGTTGAGGCTCACGATTTTGGCTAGAGACAGAGTATAACGGAAGCAGACTCGACTGTCTGGAGTGGCCTATTTTACCGGCGACTTCAAAAACCCATTACTCAAAACCACCGCCAATATCACTGGCGACTTGGAAGTCGGGTCATCGTGAACCAAGAACAGTTGACTGAGATGGCTTACGGTGTTCTAAATTCTGGTGTATCATTCTTATGGGTCATAAGGAGCAGGTTGCCGGAGGAGTATTGTCCCACCAGGCTGTATCTTGCAAGGAGTGAACCCACTGACATCGATGATGGCAACGGTTGTATTCGATTGAGTTCTCGGTTGATCATCTAGGGTTTTAATGAACACCGTAAACACAATGTTAATGCCACGTAATATAAGACCAACAACATGTAATTTAACTTAATTCCACATAAGTTTTCGGTAATGTCACGTAACCCCCAAATCAGCGAAAACCTACAATCGTGGGTCATATTACCCATTTTTAAACGGTCACCACAAGTTCGATGGGTAAAAGTGTACAAAAAAAACATTCTTACCTAAATATGGACAGAAGCAAGAGTTTGTTACCCATTTAGTTCATTAACCCAAATATTTAATAAGTAAGGTATTTTAAGGAAGATACACAGATACACGTGTGTCATGTGTGTATCCGTACCGAAGGTTAAAGAAGTAAATTTAATAAGGAAGGTATTTTACTCAAACGGAGCCAATATTTTCAACCCATAGTAGCAAACAAAGCTAGTACTATGACCGCACTGGCGCCACAGAGAATTCAAGATAATGCAGTGTACCCAATACACATTTCTAGAAATCTTGACAAGAGGTACACTAGACAAGTTGTCCCTGTAACTCTAAAATCGTGAATAGCTCTTTATTTATTTATGATACTATACGTTTATTACTATTTCTAAAAAAAAATTATTAGAGATTCTTTATTGTTTCCTTTGGTACTTTACGTGACCTTTTGCATATAGTTTTTTATATACCTGTATGCATTTGTTGATTTTTGTGTAAAGACTCCAACCGTAAAATTGTTTTGCATATAGTCTTTTTCACCATGCATCTTTTAAAATTAAGGTATTGATAAAAACAAATATCTATGTTGTGACATATGTGTGAAAGTCAATACATACAACACATACAAACACTTACACACATTATAAAGATTTATTTAAGATCACCTTAAAATTATTACACACTATATATTTGACTAAAGAGATAGACCGTGACCAACTTGGTCAAAATCATGATGGACATTAAACCAAAAGTAAAAAACACTTACTCGGCGAGAATGATGGTTTTTTTGGTGTTGATGATCACGGCCGGTTATAAAGGAGTTTAAAGTGTATGACTGTAGTGTCTGTGTCGTTTAGGGGACTAAAAATAATTTACGTTTAGTATATTAGTGACAAATAAATATGTCGCTAAAAAACCATTGCGACGGATTAATGACAAAAGATTTTTATTACCAAGAAAGTCATGTCAAATGACTTATCCGTCGCTAATTCTTTGCAAAAATCCGTGTTAATTTCTCATAAAAATCCCGTTACTGATCTCTCGCAAATTTTGTCGCTAAAAATATATCTGGGCCCCTTTTTTACTATTCACACAACGCTTTCAAAATCAACAGATTGGCCTTGTTGTTGATGATGTCATCTACTATTCTACTCGACTTTGCATCATGGTGTCTTACTTATCAATCTAATGGATGGAAAAAACATTTACTGATTAAGGTGGTATATAGAGAGTTTTTAGTTTGTAAGAGATCAACCATTAAAACCCCAGTCTGAAAGGAGTGAAATGGCATGACAGGGTGACATCCTATATGGCATGCATATGCCTTTGAGAACACCGGGCCATATATGCATTTTCAGTACCCTTTTTGACCATTTTTTCTGACATTCTTCATGCATTTTAGTTTACATCCATGCATTTTCATCCATTTTTTAGGGCATATTTACTTTCACGGGTTTTGGTTGATTTGCAGGAGATCCAAATAAATGAGCTTGGAGGAGCGGATGCCAAGGAGATTTGGAGAGAGGAGGCTAGACCGCGGGAGCTTAGGAGCATTTTGGAGACACGTGGAAGCACTTGGAAGCTTTTGGAGCAAAGGAGTTATGGAAAGTTAAAGCTGGCAAAACACGCAGGGGGAGTATAAAGAAATTCCCATAAATGGCCAAACATGTGGGCCGTGTAAACTAACACGGGCCGTGTGTTTCCATATGCAAAGAAATGAAGGCTGCCAAACACACGAGTCGTGTAAATTCACACGAGCCGTGTCCAGAGACCCCCCCTAATTACCCAAAACACACGGGGCGTGTCTCACACAAAAAACTACTTTTGAGCAGTTATTTTCTACCGGTTTATGTGACACCCGTTTCCTTAACCAAGATGCTTGTGCAAGTAAGTTGTATGTTTATTTGCTAAGCATGTATTGTGAGTTGCTAATTTAGAGTTATATCAAATTTTATGTGTTAATCCTTGTATAATTAAGATTAGTTGAGTTAAAGTGTGATTTGGAGAGTTTAGGGTGTGTTAAAACTTAAAACTGTAACACCATTGTCCCTTTTAGTAGGTGTTTATGTGTTAATCTTAGTGTGATTAAGATGAACCATGTTGTTATATATGTTAGGGTGGTTAGAAACCCTTTTAGATGAAGTTTTTCCTTGAAAAATGCCAGAAAGGAGCTACACGGGTCGTGTGGAGTTACATGGGTCGTGTAAAACGACTTAAAAACACTGTCCGGGACTGTTTTGGACTTACACGGGTCGTGTTAGGCAACACAGGTCGTGTACGAGTGATTAGAAGCAAGCAGTGGCTTCACACGGGTCGTGCTTGACTGCACGGGTCGTGCAGCCATATATAGCGACGTTATCTTTATCAATAGCGGCTCTATTGTAGATAGCGGCTCTATCTTTGTCAATAGCGGCTTTATCTTCGCGCAGACCCACTTTTTATAAGTCGGTTTTTGGGTTCATTTGGGGGAAATAAACTCAAAGAAAAATGCTCCCAAACCCTAGAAAACACCCCGAAAGCCCCTAAAGTCGAATTGGAAGCCTAGGACTCGAGAATTTGAAGTAGGATTCGATATCATGCTTCTTGAAGGAAAGATTCTATGTTCTAGCTTCAATTGATTGGTTGAATTGCTTGGAAAGCATCGGTTCCGGTTGGTGTTGATAACCCACCTGCAACTATGGATGTTGTAGCATATAATTCTAGAATTGGATGTGTAGTTAGGTTTTAATTCAAACCCTAAGTGTGAAATAAGCTATAGTTGAATGAATAGAACTATATCAAGTGAATACAAGGTGTTCACATATGTGTGGTGTGTATGTGGTATGGTGTAGGTGATGAAAGTGGTGAGAAGACACTTTGTCCTACCAATTGTATCGTCTGGAACGGAGTAAAGCTACTATATCCAGGTGAGTAACTCTACTTAACATGTTAGTTGTAACATGTCGTATGTGTTATATGTGCCTTATTGTTGACAATACATATAGTAGAATATGTGAAAACTATGTAGATACATAGAAAATCAATTGTGGTTACATATGTTATAAGTTTGTGGTTACGATGTGTAGTAATCAGCATCGAGATGAGAATCTCGTGTTCACTTGAAGTAAGGTTTACATATCACAACATGAGTACTTTGTGACTATGTAAAATTATGATATTAGTGGTTTGCTTAGCAAGTACTTAGCAACCATAGAGGAGTGTACATGTTAGTTATATATGATGATATATACATGCGTAGTATGATGTTGTGTGTATGTGATGCTAGTTGATTCACAAGTATGTAGAGATTACTATGTATGAGTACTATGTAATCCGGGAATGTCAATTGTGATATTAGTGGTTTGCTTAGCAAGTACTTAGCAACCATAGAGGAGTGCACATGTTAGTTATATATGATGATATATACATGCGTAGTATGATGTTGTGTGTATGTGATGCTAGTTGATTCACAAGTATGTAGAGATTACTATGTATGAGTACTATATACAAGATAATACTCTAGAGTTAAGTAGATGTATAATGAATACTTTACATGCCACCTGGAGTAAGTTGGACGTTTACGTGATAGACGTCTTGTATTTACATGTCATTATGTAGAATGGTACAGAGTTAGAAGTGTCAGAGGTTGTTGTATGACTGTTATGTACGAGTACTTTATAGTCATAATGTTGATCCTTTGTGACCAAGTGATGGGGTGTAATTACCCAATATATGTTGTGAGAACTTGTACGGTTCATGCAGGCCTTAGTGGTTGAGGGAGGACCTGTACAGTTCCAAATATACGGCGTCTGTAGCTAGGAGATTGGATTTGATATCTAAATATACAACCTCTGTGGCTAGGAGGTTGGACTCCGTTTCCAAATATTCGGCCTTTGTGCCTAGGAGATTAGACTCAGTGTCCAAATATACAGCCTTTGTGGCTAGGAGATTAGATTTGATATCCAAATCATACGGCCTTTGTGGCTAGGAGGTTGGACTTAATTGTCTGACATATACGGCGTTTGTGTCTAAGAGTTTAGACTTAATGACCCAATGTGTGTGTGTATATATATATATATATATATATATATATATATATATATATATATATATATATATATATATATATCCGCCTTCGTGGCTAGGAGGTTGGGCTTAACTGCCTAACATATGTGGTTAGAGCTTTTGTGCTCATACTACAATTGGGGTAGTGGTGAGTCTTAGTGACTCGAAACCGTAGAGGTTGAGGAGAAAATATATATAAAGTCCTTATGGCTTACGATCAGAAAAGTTGTAGAGTGGAGGATTCCATGTTGGAAGTCAGTGTGACAGAATACCGTGTAGTGGTATCGAGTTATCAGTTAAGTGTATACTTGTGTTACCTGTAATACACCATGCTTGTTTATCTAGTATTTTAGGTGTCGGGAGATACATGTGTGACTATATAAAGAGTACTTCTAGTAATTGACAATGAAGTATAGCTGGTCTAATATGTTTATATTAACAAGTACTTATAAGTTGTTGCAGGGAATAACTACACCCACGAGTTGGGCGATGTATTATATTATAAATAAGTTATTCATGTCTTTTTATTGTTGCTTACTAAGCTTTGTAGCTTACGTATGTGTGTTGTGTTGTGTGCAGGTTAGTAGTTGTAGCACCCGGCTCGGATCGTGGGACGATTCTTGGTGATAACTTCTTGTAGTATCCAGAGCACACGAGTATCCAAATGTAATATTTATGTTGTAAAAATGAAAATTTTTGGGTGTACTCTGTGTTGAAACTAGGTGTTACAAAAACTATGAGATATTAACACCATTTGAATGTAGGTTGCTAATTTTGAAGTTTAAACAGAATTAGGTCAGCTCAAGCTAAGTTAAGTTAGCTTAACCTGAGTGTGGAGCTGAGTGGTTCAAGCTGTGTGAAAGAAATTTTGGGTCTGGCCATATTAGCGACGCTAACCCCTTAAGGTTAATGACGCTAACGTCGCAGGTATGCTTTTTATAAAGTCGATTTTGGTCATTTGGGGAAAAAATCTCGATTCTTTTCTTTCAAAAACCCTAGAAAACCCCCCGAGACTTCCCCAAATCGATCAGGTCAGGTCATCGCGACAATTAGCGTCACTATCTCCATAATATAGCGACCATGCTAACTAAGAACCTTTCCAAAACTCCATTAATCACTTAATCCATTCAGCCAAGGATAAATCCCTTCCAGAACTCATCCAAAACGACCATAGATCCATAAAGTTGCCACATTTATAGTCATGCATGTCCAAATCTTAAAACCTAAGTTCAAAAGCTTGAAACTAACCAAAGCCACCATGCAAATCACTCAAGGGAGTTTGGCTCACTCTCAAATCATACTCAAAGCTCCAGACCAAGCAACAAAGGGACCAAAAATCCATAAATAGTCACTCATGCAACAAGATAAGGCTTCAAAACACAAAAGGTGGCGACTTTAAGCTTATCCAGGTCCAGAGAGTGTAGATCTTGCTGATTCCCTCTTGAAGAAAGCTTCCTTGCACCACCACCCTTCTTATTCTTCCTCAAGCAACCTTCCAATATGAGTCATGGAGCCAAAATCACCGCAATGAGGCTAGGGTTTTGAGATATATATATATATATATATATATATATATATATATATATATATATATATATATATATATATATATATATATATATATAGTTCTAGAGGTTGCATAAGGTGAAATGACGGCCCATAAGGTTTAAAATCATTAATTATGGCCCAAAGCCTGAGATCTAGTGTTTTGTGCATTTGCGGCGGGTATTATTGCTATCATAAGCTTCCTGCATACGTGCATCCACGCTCAATAGCGTCGCTAACACTAGAGTTAGCGCCACTATCTGCCCTTACAACCCAAATTCAATACTTAAACATTATAAAAGAGGTTTACCTGGAAACGGGTCTTACACAAAATCAATTATGAAACTTTTTTAATAAATAAATAAATAAATACTTGCTTATTTATTTTATTATTTAATTAAAAGCAAGCTAACTTTTAGTTCTTATTTATTAATAGTTGTTAAATAATAAGTACTTATACACTATAAATGTTATTATATATTTGTGTGTAACCTCGTTGGTTCACATGCAAACAACAACGCAGTTTACTTTTTATGTTTTTTGAACATTAAAACCAATATATTCCACTTGTGTAGAACAACGATAGCTTTTAGAAACTGTATAGATAATGGTAAGCTTTTAGTAATACACATTCCCCCTAATCATATGTGAATGCATTGCCATCCACAAAGCATATGCTAATCATTTAGTAGGCGATGATTCACAATACAATTCGACCACTCTCCCTCACTATGACTTTGCTACTCTAAACATATTGAGAATAAACATGAGACTATAAATTTACAAGGTGTAAACCCTAGATCCTAAACTTGACACGAAAATAAACAGGTTGATACGATACCACACGATAATAAATGGGCCGGGCTAGAGCAATATCTATCAACATGTTTGAATTTCATCCCGGCACAAACAAAACATGACACGACATGTTTCCATGCCTACTCAAGATTTGTAAGCCCAAAAATACGTTTGCCACATTGATATACCAGAAACACAAATGATTCACCTAAAAACGTAGATGAGTATTTGATTGTTGAATGTTATTTGATGTTGATGAATGTTTGATAATCGATGAACATCAAATCATGTTGTGAAGGTTCGATTGAAGATATGCGAATGATTATAAAAGGTTTAATGATGATTCATGAAAATTAAAGAAAGATTTATAGAGATAAAAAGCTACGATCCAATATTTAGGTTGAATATATAATGATAAATGAAGATGATAAATATTGTTTATGATATTTGTTTGTTTTAATTATGAAATTAATAGACATAATAACATATTTGTCATTTATTTTTAATTAATCATTATAATTTTTAGCGTATTTGCTCTCGCATTCTCAATATTTTTTACTTTCTCGTCTGAATCTATATATATATATATATATATATATATATATATATATATATATATATATATATATAGAGAGAGAGAGTGAGAGAGAGAGATAGAGAAAGAGTGAGAGTTAGGATTAAGAACCACAATTGTTGTATAGTCGTAAGGATAAATCTGGTGTTTAGGATTATAATTATTAATGGTTGTGATTAATAACAAATATTAATTTTTTTAATTAAAAAATATCAACTTTCTAATTATATCATTCTAAAGGGTAATATGGACTTTTATGTGTTTCAATTATGGAATGTGAGATATTCATGTGATTAAATTCCGAATTTAAATCTAATTTGAAATTCAAATTCGAATTTATTTTCAAATTCAAACTTTAATTTTGTTACAATTCTAGTAAAGTTGTATAATTAATTTAGGTTCTTATTCTAAGTCCTCAATCACTTACATTCTATTATAATGAATTACAAAAGCATACATTAGAATAACTAATATTCTTAAAGAATGGTACTCATATTTTGAAAGTAAGTTAAACATTATGGTATAATGAATTACAAATTCATACTTATATGAATTACAAAATCATACAAAATCAAATTTACATTGTATTGCGTAACATCAAAATGACTAGAATATATACTAGAATCTAATATACCAAACATAATTACATTATATGAGAATTGCATTATGTCAGAATGACTGCCCTGAAATCAAACTTTAGTGCTTATTGTCTATTTCTTGTATGTTTTGAATGCACAAAGAATTGCCCTGCAACATCAGAATGATATTCTGACCTATTAGTATGATCTATAACATTGATCCCAAAATTACAAAATCATACACAAACATTTTATTAGAATGATAAACATTCTGTTACATATTCTAATTAAACATAAAATTACCCAGAATCTGCAAGCATCTCGACCTATCTCTCTATAACATTGATTCTCATATACCTGTTTCCAGCCCCAAAAGAAATCAAAGAAGGGGTTTAAGAGTTTGGCTTGATGGCGAACCTGTGGTGGTGCAGACGGTTTGATGTTGAACTAGTGGTGGTATTTGTTGTACATGATAATGATGGTGGTGGGTTGTAAACTGTTTCACAACTGTTGTATGTGAAGTCCAAAGGGATAGAGGTTGTGGCAGACGTTTTCCACCGGTGGCGAAATGAGGCTGATGGCGGCAGAGGTTGGCCGGTGGTGTTGGTGGTGTTTATCAGAGGCATGAGAATGATGAATCCAACGGAGGTTCTCTGAAGGTGTCGATGACAGCTAGGGTAATTGAAGTGGTTATCAAGATTCCATAATTATAGGTTAGTTTACCATAATTATAGGAATTGATTAAATTCAATTAACTGATTTATAATTCAATTGACCAAAATACCTTTGGCTGGTTCTCGTCTCTTTACGACCACACAATAATTGTAGGTCTTATTATATATATATATATATATATATATATATATATATATATATATATATATATATATATATATATATATATATATATATATATATATATGTGTGTGTGTGTGTGTGTGTGTGTGTTTTACTTTTATTATTTTATAAGCGAAAGATTCAAATGCAATATAGAATGTTATAGTATACTAGAAAACTTGCTCATGTTACTTACAATTCA
>JAKNSD010000060.1:315000-422046 GCA_023525715.1 Cichorium intybus | reverse complement strand
GGCAATAGAAATGATTAAGTTCTTGACAAATTTAATCATTATATTTAATTTCGATAAATAAAAGTCATTTTTTCCTAGAGTAAATTACAGTTTTGGTCCATGTGGTTTGCCTTATTCTTCGCATTAGCTCCCGAATTCGAAATCCCACGTTTTTGCCCTCGTGGTTTGCTTTAACTTTCATTATTTGTCCTTGACTAACTTGGTCGTTCATATTCGTCTGTTAACCCATAACTCGTGCAAGGCACATGAGGGCAAAATCGTCCATCTTTATTATGAAGTATAGTTCAAAAATATAACTAGAACAAGAAGCGAAGTGGAGTTGCAGTTTACAAGTTTTCTCGTCTTCATCCTTACGAACATCAACGGAATATCGATCGTCACTCTCAAAATCACTTATTTGAAGACTCTACTGAAGCAAGTATGTGGAATGTGCGTCCGATCATGGCTCAAGTGAATGTCAATGATGTATACAGTGAGTGATTGTCTCCGTCTGATTCCTCGGTAACTTCGTCTGTAAGTTTAAGTTTAACCTAATATTAGCTCGTGTATGTCATTTTGTAGGAGGTATGGAGAATCTGTTTTCCGTTGAAATACATCATAGCAGTGAGTTTACCTTAAGTCCTAATCGTAAGTACCATAAAGGGAATATTTCCTTTGTTGATAACGTCGACATAGACAACTTCTCCATTCCTGAACTTAATGCAATGATACTACAACTTGGACTCCCTATCTTTGAAATAATGTTCTACCATTTTTGCCGACCTGATATTGGACTGGATTACAGGCTTTTGCCCCTACGAGGTGACAGTGATGTGTATAACTTAAGTAGGTACTTGAAAATATCAAAGCCGATAAAGGTGTATGTAGAAAATGGGGGTATGAATGTACCTGATATTTCATGTCTCCATTACACGTGGTTATTGAAGAAATCCAAGAAGACCGGTCATCGAAAAATCACAGGAGCAACAGGGGATCTAATGGAAGTTCCAAATTTAGCAGAGAATTACATTTCCATCTTAATTTACCGGTGGAGGACTACCAATTCCTATATGTTGAGGATCAAGACCCAAATACAAAATCTGTTGTTCCTTACCAGAACCCATTACCTGGTATGATTTCTTCAAACAATGTAGATTAATTAGACTTGTATTTAAATGTGGACGGGGATGACATTGTTTAGAATGTGGTTGAAACAGGGGGACAGGGAATGAACGCTAACGACTATGACAGTTATTCAGATGAAGAGTATTTGTTAGACGAGGATAGGGTTCATGAAGACACTAAAGTGGACATGGACGAATTTTCTAGTGTGGTGGATCGTACTGTTGAGGAGATTCATGGAAGTTGTCAAGTAAGTTTATTACAATTACCTAAACCAAGTGTCACAACAAAGGACACAACTGAAGAACCTGCAAGGGACAACAAGGGGAACCACAACATGGAAGTCGGGCTGGGGGAGTGGAGGAGGTCAAGTTTGAGATGAAGTGATGATATAGGTCATAAGTTATGGTAATGAATGCGTTTGATGTGTAAGACATTTTTCAATTTCATCTGTGAGACAATTATATATTGACATTTGTAGTTTTTGGCATAGGTTGTAAGCACCATTCGTGTTGGTCAAATGGTCATGCTTATCGGATACTTATACATGTGGATTATGTTGTATGCACGTTTTTGTGTTGCTCTAAATGTTATGCATATGGGATAGTTATGTTTTGATCATCTATTCTGTAACCATTAAGTTTAACATGTAGTATGCCTATGAACCACTTATTATTGTCTAAAAGTTTTCGTAATATCAACCTATTTTTGTTGGTGAAATGTTATAACTGTTGACTAATGTTTATGTTATGTGTAATTTTGGTATGCTTGTTATAAACCACTTACTTACTTTTCAAAGTTTTTGGGTGGATGCATGAACTTCATTCACCTGCAAGGTGCATAAATCACACAAACCAATTTCCCAACATCAGCAAAATACTACACCGAAGGTCACAATTTTGCCTACACCTACTGTGACAAATTTACCGATTATATAACAAATTTCCCAACTTCAAAATGCATATACGTATAACACCATAACAATAAATTTCCATTGCAACTTAAAGATAACACACCAAGTGACATTGAACATAACATTGCTTGTTCAAAAGAGACCATTACAGAAAATTACAACCAATTCAACAAACATAGCTAATGCAACCCTTATTACCCGACCCTTAATAAGTGAGAAATACATAAAAAGGAACAAGACCTAAGAAGCGATTTACATAAACTTATACTTCCCTGCAGACAGAAGCTTGTATTCAAGTCGTGAAACCATATCCAAAAGATTCCTCTTTGTTTGGATCAAACCATGTATAATCATGATCGAACAGCGACATATTGGCGGGTCAAACCAACCTACAAAACCACAGCTGCTGCACCTCCAGAACCTCCTCCCAGGGTTGAGGTTCGTCCATGAAGTTGACATATTAGCTACACTCCCACATCGGCATATCACCATTTTATTCTGTTATTGCTTCTTCGCTTCTGATACGGTTTGATATAAGGAAGAAGATTGTTGTTCTTATATTTGGGAGAGTGACGTACATTAGCTAAAATGAATGGACGATTTTGCCCTCATGTGCCTTGCACGAGTTTTTTATTAACGAAGGAATATAGACGGACAAGTTAGTCAGGGACCAATAATGAAAGTTAAAGCAAACCATGAGGGCAAGAACATGGGATTTCGAATTCAAAGGCTAATGTGAAAAATGGGGCAAACCACAAGGACCAAAACTGTAATTTACTCTTTTTCCTATTATCAATTCACTAGTTGTTAAAGTCACATGACTTCTCATCTGCATACATCACACCATATATATATATATATATATATATATATATATATATATATATATATATATATATATATATATATATATATATATATATATATATATATATATATATATATATATATATATATATATATATATATATATATATATGGGGTGAGATCAACATAAAACCAAAATTAGACATAGAACCATAGAACCATATGTTCAGAGCTGAACATACGTATATGTTTGTATAAAGTATGTTCACTTATGAACATATACGTATGTTCAGTTCTAAATATATGGTTCTATAGATAAAAAATGGTTCTATGTTGATCCTCCCCTCTATATATATATATATATATATATATATATATATATATATATATATATATATATATATATATATATATATATATATATATATATACACACACACACATAGAACTAGGTTATATTGCGGAGAACGGTTATTGTGAGACCGTGCGGACAGTGCTATTCTGTGAGGAATGACGATTAGAATATGTTTTTATTGGTAATATTAATACTAAACAAACATATTTTCATAAAATTATTGCTATTATAACATATTTTCAATCATTATCATTCGTTCTAGTGTTTCTCACATTCTGATTCACTCATTCTCATTCTGACAGAATGGTAATCATAAAAACTTCATATAACCCGTATAAATGATTTAATGACAATAATTCTATGAGAATATGTTTGTTTAGTATTCACATTACCATAAAAAGATATTATATTCGTTATTTCTCACAAAATAGCAGTGTCCGCACGGTCTCACAATAATTGTTGTCCGCAATATAACTTAGCCCTATATATATATATATATATATATATATATATATATATATATATATATATATATATATATATATATATATATATATATATATATATATATATATATATAGAGAGAGAGAGAGAGAGAGAGAGAGAGAGATATAGATCAGTGGAAAGACATCTTTGATAAGTGATAAGGCGTTGGGCTTTTGTCCTCCTCCTTCCTCTTCTATAAAGAAATCTGACCAACCACTTTCCAGTTAATCAAATTATGAACACCAATATGTAATGAAAATTCAATCAATTGCTTTTCTTAGTGGGAAAGCTTTTACATTTGTTTCAAAAACATTATGTAATATATATGTCATAACTAAAAGGTTATTTGATTCAAAATAAGCATGCTCACGTATTTATATGATAATGTATATGTATATGATTAATAATATTACTTATTCGGGTTTTGGTGATAGTTGCTACAAAAGTCGTAAACATTTAGAGCTATTACTATAAATCAAAGTTTTTTTTTTTTTTTTTTTTTTTTTTTTGTTTATAAAACAGCCCACTATTTTGGAGCCTATAATGAATTATTTTCCCTCGTGACAATATTACATTCCGATCAAGAAAACTAAAGTTATGTCATAACTAAAATGTTATTTGGTGCTAAATAACCTCTACCAATTTTTATCTAGATATTTTAATAACCGATCACTACTAGAATAGTTTTTGCTTGGGTTGATTACTCAATTACATTTGTTTTAAGTTCATGGACGTCAGTTTACTCTTGTGTTTAGGTCATTGCAAGATTATATAATGAATATCAATGATGTGAAAAATTCAAATTATTTCAAACTAAATATTTATATTATTAGATCATTGTTACACTATTTTATCACTTAAAAGAGAAACGTAATTAGTTTGATTTTACCAACCCTATTTTTAGAATCAATACCTTAAAAATATCTTATAAATATATGATAAAATATAAGAAACTCAATTATTACAAGTTAATTAATCCCTTGAATCAAATGAGTTTCTTACTAATTATAGGTGTTAAAACATAAGTTAACATTAATATTATAAATGCATACTAAGCAAAAAGTTAAATAAAATATGCATTTATTTTATACAATTCCACCTCAATTAAAAGGAAAAAGATACAGAATTTGTTGTAATTGCGAAGGGAAAAGCAACTTTGTGGGGAACATCCCCCAAAGAGACAGGATACATATCTTTTTGCCCAGGCCAAAAATTTGACCAGTTTTTCTTTCTTTTTCTCCTTTGATCAAAAGCTTTATCATTATTACTTTAAAAATTGTTATATTTATTAACATGTTGATAGACCGACTTTAGTTCGGTAACCCATGTGATCGAATTCCCTAGAAAGAAGACAACGCCCTTTTGCTTTACTATATACAGGGCCGGCCGAGAGATTTTGAAGTCTCTGTGCAATTTGATAAATGTAGGCCCCAAAAGTTGCAAATTCTACAATTATGCATCCTTTGTAAATCAATGAACCAAAATGAAAATCCGAAAGAAAAACATAACTACAAAATTAAAAACTGTGAAACCGTAAATCAATTTCAATTTCAGAAAATCCTAAAATTTTATTCTAAAATTACTCATATTCTATGTTTGTATATTCTAATATAATAAAGAATTCATAATCACATAAAGCAAGGTGTAAAGTAATTTCATTCCGAGACAATGTTTAACAGTAAACAAAATTTAATTCTAAAATTACTTAGATTCTCTTTATATACAACTAAATACTAATAACACTAGAGTACACTGATTGTTATATAATCATATAGCCATTTTGATAGGAAAATCCTAACAATACATCCATCTTTAACACATCCAAAACCATATTGTAGAATAAGTAAACATCATATGATACCAAAAGCTATATGTCATGTATTTATCACAATAAACCATAACTCAAGATTTACCAACGTGTCGGCTAATAAAAATCCAAATCGGAAACAAAAATATGACTTCTATTCAACTAACGACAAAATATTCTTTAAGCTATCCAAAAAAATAATATACATCCACATTACAAAGAACAAATTCATCAAACCTTTTGTGGATGAAAACCACAATCCCGCTACACCGATAAACCCTAATTCATGAAATTTGAATTTTTTTCAAAAATATATTAACTATCAAATGATTATTTTTCGAACTGTAAACTAAACGGTGCTTTCATCAGTTTTTAAAAGTTGGAACAATATCGGGTAAGAGAATCAAAAGATGAGAAAGAAATCAAGAATCAAAGAATAAAGAGCCAATTGATTCAATTGAATCAGATTGGATTATTGCTAATTTGCTATCGCCAATCGGAATCAGAAAACCGAGAAAGAGAGAAAGAACGAAAAACCATTCTAACCTTGAATATATATTTGAGAATTGAATGTACCATTGCAGAAAATCAATATTTTTGTTCCTGATTTTTCGAGATTGACCACCGATTACCGAGATTGGTAGGTAGAGCTAATAATGGTTATGACATTCATGCACTGATTCCCGCTCTTACGATTTCAGATTTCACGTAGCTTTTTACCGCCGTTAGGTTGTGAGGTTGGAATTTGGGCCAGACTAATATAAGTATATATCATAGGATTTTAAAATTTTGGGCCCTGATAGAATATGGGCCCTGTTCAAATGCACCAGTTGAACCCCTTTTGGGCCGGGCCTGACTATATACAACAACGACAAGAGACCCAGATACATTCAGTTAGAATGAGATAGAATATATGGATGTCTCTAGACTCTAGTCATGTCTCAAATGTAGAATGACCGAGTCAAATATATGATCACCAACATATGCAAACATGACAAATTATAAAGCATCTTTAATTCTTCATCAATTATCATTGACTTTATAATTATTTTCGTTGAAGGTAGTCTCATTTGGATGTGTTCATACCATCTCATCGTTATTCTTTCAATTTTTTGGTGATCTGTGTCCTCCCAATAATTTTCTCATAGCTGCATTTGGTATCCTATCCAACAAAGCTCTACCATAAATCCAACTCAACGTCATCATTCCTACAAGTTTCATCTTCCTCTATATCAAATGTGTATTCAAGCATCTACCATAAAAGAATTCTTTTTTTTGATTGACTTTATTCATAACATCTCATCACAATATAAAATCCTAAAAACCTCGACATATATTCATATGATAATAGGAGAGTTTTTCAAGGACGATCCTACATATTCTGTAAGGGTGTCCATGGACACCCTTTGTTTTGAAATTTTTTTTACAGATTAAGTAGTAATATTCAAATTAACACCTGATTTTTTACTAGATGGACACCCAAGAGGCAAGAGCTTTAAGGTGACGCCCCCACATCACGTACATTGAAAATTGATTTACTATTTTGATCCGAAAAAATGGGAAAAAATTATCAAATTAGCAAGTGGTTGGTTAACTAAAATACATGGATCTTCGGAGGTTCGTTAATAAAAATAAATAGATCTCCTTTGTAGATAATGTTTATAATAGTTACTTGTTATCATAATAATATCTTATGATTTTTTATTTTTAAGTTTGTCAAATATTGAAATAAGATAGAAAAAGGAGAGTGGGATAGAAAAGAAGTAAAAAAACCAAATAAACTTTGAAAACAAAAAGTAAATACGTCTTTGAAGTTTTCTTTGCAAACGGCCGCCGCCGCTCCACTATTCCCATATCTGGCGACGGATCCATCATCTATCTCTGACCTGCACGGCTCCACCGCCCTATTCCCTTTTCCTCCGCCTTATGCGTCTCTACTACTCAATCCTTCGTCTCCGTCTCCAAATCTCCTTTGTTCTTGATTCTTGAACCTAGAATCTTGAATACTGAATTACTGGTACGTTACTTCTTTCTTTAGTTATTGTTTTTAGAAACTGAAGTATGTAATATTTAGATGATAAAGGAGATTAAAAGACAAGTGTGGAAGTATAGAAAAGTAGAAAATGGTGATAAGGTGAGGTGATAGGAGGTGAGGGTTTAATATTATAATTTTTGTTGAATCACAGAAAAGCAGAAGTGTCATTAGGGCTGTAAACTAACCGAACGAACACGAACGGAGGCATGATCATGTTCGTTCGTTTAAGTTTAACTGAACAAATGAACGAACACGAACGCATAAACGTACGAATTTCCTTGTTCATGTTTGTTCGTTAAAATATTCATTTGTTCATGTTCGTTTATGTTCGTTCATTAAGGTTCTAAACGAACATAAATAAACGAACATAACAAACGGAAATGAATGGACGTAAACAAACATAAATGAACATAAACAAATGAATATGAAAAGCAACCTAAATGAAGATAGATATTGATAAACGACCATTAGCATCCAAACACTAAACCATACGTAAATACATGTATTATAGCAAATCCTACGATATAAAAACATCAAAACGTCCTTAAAATATAGTCTTTTTTTTCATATATCTTCTGTAATACAAAAACATGCATGACTTTGACCTTTAGCTTCATCACATCAAGTATCTTCTACACCCACGCGAATATAAACGAACGCATATAAACGAACGTTAATGAACGAACGTAAACGAACGTTCATGAACGTAAATGAACGAACAACATCAATGTTCATGTTCGTTCGTTAAACTAAACGAACAAACAATCTTGTTCATGTTCGTTCATTTACTAAATAAACGAACATAAACGAACTTCCCGCCGAACAAATCACGAACGGTTCGCTGAACGTTCAGTTCGTTTACAGCCCTAAGTGTCATTGTGGCTAGTAGTGTGTAGAGAGAGTACTCGTTGTTTAGGCCTTGGGGTCAAATTGGAGTCGGTAAAAATTTGTCTTATAAACTATAATTTTATTTCTGTTTAGTAATTTATATATAGTTTTATAGTATTATTAATTCTTATATTTTATACTTATAAACTTTATCTATAATTTATAATAAAAAAACTTAGACAAACTTGAGTTTGATAGTTAATAATTAATGTATTTAATTTTTCTGTCACAAATCCTAATGTTTAATTTTTATTGTTCAATCATATATTTTGTGCCTTTCTAACATTTGTATGTATCTTTAGTTGTTTACAATAACTTGGTTTACTCATGTTGATTGACAACTAGGAATATATTATTTTTTATTTCAGCGTTATTAGGTGTTTACAATTTGATTAACTTGGTTTATTTACAATTTGACCGACTTTTTCAACTCGTTCATTTTATCACTTTAATTTAATTGGACACACGTGGGTTTTAATCCTAGATTCGCCATTGGAGTTTTTCATGAACTTATTTATGAGGTCTATTAATTTTGGTTTTATATAATTTTATTATTTTTCCAGCAATATGTTTCTTTATTAATTGTGTGAACAGTAACCTTTTTTTATTGAACAAGCTCTCTTTAAAAGCTTCTATTAGCAAAAGCAATAGTAAAAAAATCATTATTAAAAAAAAACTCTAACAATATGAGCCAAAATTTTCCAAGAACTTATGTTGGAAATTTAATAAGTTAAGTGCAAGTTGGAAAGTTTTCCATTATCTCATGTAGGTGAGAGAAAGAATTGTTGGTGAGTATATCTTGATTTCATTGCCTTAAGCCTTTGAATGCTTTAGTAGGTCAAGGGATGTATGAAGCCCGCATGCACGTTGAGTCAGACTGTGGATATGCAAGACGCGAGGTTCGTGTTATGGCGTGATTTAGGTACACTTTGCGGCTCGCATGTCGCTAGGAGCTGAGTAGCTTTTATTTTTAACAAGGTTTAGGTCAATATAGGTTGGACCGACCCCGGTTAGAGTTTACAACAAGTTGACGTCATTGATAAGGTTTTAGAAGCTTCTAGAGGCATCCAAAACAGGTTGCTTGGGGAGAAAGTCGTCGCGGATAAGGATCGACTTCGCATGACACGTAGCGAGTCGTAATAGGGTTGTCATCACAAATTACGTTTTTTTGGAGTCTCCTAGGGTTACCACCAGTATAAATACATGCATCTAGGAGCCGTATACAACACCAAAAAAATCTATATTTCCTCTTCTTCTTCTCTCTGTGCGACTTGCAAGCAAGCATTTCCAATTCTTAAGAGTTTTCAAGTATTCACCTTGCATTTATTGATTCTTTCGTAGTTATTGGAATGAAAGATAATCTGCACTAAATCTTGGGGTTTTATGTTGAAACTTACAACCATTGAACGACCCCAAAACCTTTAAAGATATGAGTTCTTCGTACAGTTTTACAAGTCAAGAATCTACGATCTTCAAGTGGGTTTTAATTTCGTTTTTTAATTCGTTTGACAATGAGACACGTTCCTTCTACCTTTCTTATAATCAGATCTAATATTAAATGGTCAATATGATTTCCAGATGATATTCAATTATTAAATAATAATAAATGGATTTGTTATTTGTGATGAATTAACATTTAATTCTCAATATTATTTGTTGATCTGCTCGTATTTGATTTTACTAACGATTCAATATTAGTTTACAACACTAACCGTTAGATTGTTTGTTTGTCAAGTTTGAAATGCAACAACCTCAAAGGTTTCTATTTTGTGATTAAAATTTCAAACAAATGGACTCTGAAATCTCTTCCGCCCACTTCCGACTCATGAATCAGGATTTTGTCAAACTAGACCACCTCGATGGTCAAAATAACACCAGCTGGGCTAAAAAGTTCAACATTATGGTTGTTGTAGTCAAACTTGGTTATATATGGACCTTGAATGCCCCTATTCTGGCTGATCATGTCCCCGGAATGGGAAAGGAACCAGGCCACAAATCAAGTTTTATTTGGAAAGTTGGGGGCTTTACATAGAAAATCTGAGAACTTATGCCTTTGTCACATGAAGTCCCTATCTGGCAGCGTCCATGATTTGTACACATTGGTCAAAGATTCGAGAGAACTCAGAAAGCCTTGAAGCTTAAGTACAAGGCCCTTGAGGAAGGCACTAACAAGTACATTCTGCCAAAATTCGACAAAAGACCAAGCTTGGAGTAGGTGCAAGAGATTCAAGATTTAGTCCACAAGCTGGCCACGCATTCCACACCTCTACATGAGCTCTTCTAAGTAGGTGTGGTTATTGTAAATTCGTCACTCTCCTAGAAGACTCTTCTAGGAGAATGATACACATACTCAAGGACTACTATTTAGATGATCTATTGTAGCCTCTAAATTGAGGAGTAAATGCGCAATACGGAAAATAGGTAAAATCGGATCGAGTGTGCATTATGTGTCAGTTTAGAGTTTTGGCCAAAAGAGGAAGAATGGGTTCATGAACAAGAAAGGAGGCTTGGCACTCAAGAAGAAGGAGTTTAAAAATGTGTAACCGTTAACAACAACACACCCCAAAAGAACCAAAAAGTGCCATGTCTACAAAGAGATTGGTCGTTATGCATGAGAATGACCTTTGCGAAGATATGGTCCTACACAAGCCTCCGCAAATGCAACTAAGGACCTTACCAACTTAGTGTCAAACGTGGGTCTTTGAGGGGTTAACATGATTTTATGCCTTACACAGACAGTGGCAGTCGAAGGTTGGTTTATGGATTATGGAGCTACTGTACATATTTGCGGAACCGAGTCATGCTTCCATATTTATGGTCATGTACCAGAAGGGATGGTCGTGGAGAGTGCTGATGGTCAAAGAGTGTGGGTTTGTGGTATTTGCATGGTGGTGTTGAAAATCGAGAATGGTCACAGAATCACCCTCTGAGATGTGTTTCATGTTCTTGGGATCTCGAAGGGACTCGTGTGGATGTACAAGTTTGACAAGAATAGGTACAAGGTAGTAATCAAGAATGGTCATTTGAAGTTCATAAGAAACGACATCTTTTTAGGCCAAGGAATCAACACACGTGAAATGTGTTAGCTTTGAATGAAGTAGATGCGGGTCATGGACCTGGTGCTTCTGTGTTAAATGTTGATTTTAGTGCAAGTGCTAGGGATGGTGGGTTTACTTCTAGTGACAGTGATAGTAACAATAACAGTAGTCGTGATGTAACCGAGTTTGAGACGAATGAAATTACTATTTCCTAATTATATCGCTTGTTCAAATTTTGTATGGCACAAAAGTTTAGTACATGCAAATGTCAAAAACATTGAAAATAATACAAACTAAAGGAATGTTAAAACTGGACGATAAAGAATTTCATAAATGTGAAACCTATACATCATTACTAGAGTTAATCTATTCATATATCTTTGAACTAAATGAAATACTTACACGAGGATGTAAGAGATATTTCATTACGTATTGTGATTACTCAAGCCATTATTTACATGTTTTGTTTCCACACATCTTCAACTAGTCGATATCTTTACCAAAAGTCTTCCATGACTTCTTTTTGAAAATTGTGTACCAAGTTTCGTGCTGGTCCACCACCTCTCAGTTTGATGTGGGTGATAGAGATTAGGGGTGACGATTCTTGACACGACACGAAACCGACACACAAATAAATAGGTTTTGGTTAGAGATTTCATCCCGTTTAATAAAACAAGTTGACACGGCACGACACGAAAATTAAATGGATTGGGTTTGGGTCCAACCTTTCAACTCGAAAATGACACGATAATGACCCGTTTATTTATATGCAAGTTCTCTTAATTCTTTAGGTAAATTGGGCATGCCTGAACCAAAAACAAATGCGAAAGAAAACTTTAGGTTGAGTTTGTTTTGTATATAGAAGTCACTAATTAGTTTGTCTGACTCAAGACATATTTTTAGTTTTTCACTTTTTCATTAATAGGTTATAATCCACAATCGCAGTCAGCCACTTTCCCGTCACTGCGACTTCATTCCCCTAAACTTATTGTGAATTTCGTGCAACCGACTCCCAAACTATTAGTCATTCTATTTATTCACTTTTTATTTTCTACATCCCGAACTTCTACTCTTTCATGCAACCTACTCGGTGTTTCAATCTAACATGCTACGACACATTTACAAAGTATAAACCCTAAAACGCCAACACGACACGAACTCGACACAATAATTAAACAGATCGGGTTTGAGTCAAGCTATCTCAACCCGTTTAAGTTTCAACTCGACACGAACACGACACGATTGTCAGGCCTAATATAGATAATATATGATATGATTTTGATTTTCAAATCTCATATTTTATTCTAATTTGTTTATTGTAAACTTTATCATGCATATCTTTGTATTATAAGTACACATCAATACTATGACAAGTTCAAGGGGTAAAATAATATTAGTATTCGTTACAAAGTGCTTGTGATTACTTGCGCTTTTTTTTTTTTTTTTTTTTTTTTTTTTTTTTTTGCTTTTCTTCAATTTTATTCTAATATCGCATAAGTTTTGGTATCTTACATGTAAATTAGTATGATCAGAATAAGTACTTATCGTAACAAAACCTCCAAGACTAAGACAAACTCTTTGTGTTTATCGCTCCAACTTTAATGGATCCCAAATTGTTTCCAATTGTTCAACTGAGCATTAGATTTATCGCATTAGATTTAGATAAAAAGACTGATCATGCTGTTTGTTCTTCGCTAGTCCTCATTTCTTTTTTCAAAATTGTAACTTATTACCATTATATTAATACGAGAATGCATCTTTATTTTTCTTTTGTTCACTGTGAATAGTAGAGAAGATCTCCTCTATCATGCAAGATCCTTTTTTTGCTTAAAGAACGCCACTTTACCAACAAGAGGCTCTCTTTTTTCTTTTCTTTACCCTCCCTATTACTTTTACCTTTTCTTCTTATGATTCTTTTAAACCTATAAATTACATGCGTTATATCAAAATTCAAACGTAACATCTAAAAGTTCTAAAGTGTGTCTGTTAAATGGCTTGGTTGAATTATAGTAATTACAGATGTACAAAAATCTCAACATTGGGACCTACTAAAACGATTCAACTAGTCGGTTCAAAAGTTTGAAGCATGCTAGTATTTCTAACGAAACACTTGGTTCTATTAGAGATCGGGACATATATGGTTAGACCAAGGCCGAATAAGATGAAAGTGAACTAACTAGGTGATTATAACACATTTATATAAGAGAACTTATTTTATTTATCATGTTATTCATTGTTGAACAGATTTTATGCATGTAAGTAATTATTTTAGTACAACATATGAGCTCCATTCAGATATGAACCACACTATAGTGTAATATCACATTATGATAATGAATATAATATCTATGAAATAAAATATATCAGTAGTATGAACTATAGCATGAATTATAAGTAACTACTAGTATGCATTATTCAGATATAATTTCTTATGAATAATAATAACAACTGGTAAGTTTATTCACATATCAAATCCAAATTTCATTTTTTTTTAATGATGCCATTTGAGGTAATTGTATGCTGTTCACACAATAAAGTTAATGCAGTTTTTTCTTGAACAATGTACAGTTCTCGTATAGAAATAGTGTCATCGGCCCAACCCAATTGTAGCTCAAGATGGGCTTTAAATAATAAAATCAAAGCATTTATTAGCAAAAGACCAGCTGAAGCAGACCAAGCCCTATCCATCTAGAATAACATAAAAGGAAAAGGAAAATGGTGTTGATGTTCTAAGGTTGAAACTTATAATTTACGAATACGCAGTAAAGGACTAGAGGGTAATAAAGTCGGTTTTTGTTGATAACCCAAAATCATTATATGTATGAGTATGATAGTATTCTAGAAGGAAAACGTGTATGATTATTTGAGAACGTTCTACCTGCGTATAAAGTTTGAGGGGAAAATGACTTATAAGGGTAACAATGTTTCAAAAGTGTTCACAAAATACCATCCACGTTTAAAGTGTTCAAAAAATACCATCGAAGTATACCCTCTGTACATATTATACCATCTAACTTTAGGTGTTGTTCACAATTGACCCTCAGGTCACCGGCTATAGCAAGTAAGTAGGAAATGTTTCCCGGTGAAATGTTTAGGTGGAAAAAAAACACATGACGGGGCAATTACGTGGATATTACGTGGAATAAGAGAAATTACTGTTCCCCATCTTTATTACCCCAAATGTAGACGTAAATCATCCTCGCCACCATCGACCATCAATTTCGCTGCCATTGCAGTTCCTGCGTAAATCCGGCCACCAAAGCCTCCGTGGCTGTTTATTCTGTACGAAAACGAGAATGGCAACAACAGCTGAGTTGCTGCGTTTGATTTGTTCAGTATCTTTCTACCTCACGCGTTCTCCTTTTTTCTCTCACGCATCAGTTTGAAATCACACACATATGCACACTTTAGGGTTGAAATCCGGCCGACAACAGCACCGACCGCCGCCTCCAAGCTTCAATCCGGCGACCAGGGGCCACCGCTAATTACTTCAATCACGACCGATCATCTCTTGATGCCCTCAGTCTCGATCTATATTTGTCTCACTAAATCTATTTCCTCTTTTTCGGATCAAACGTACGCACACACAACAAGAAAATCAATCGCTCATTCCATTTTCTCGACCTCACAATCGATCAATCTCGCTATCGAAAAACGTGAATCTCAAGGCCAAGCCCGACCTTCCCTCTCGCTCCTTTTTTCCCGATCTGATGAAAATTGAAACCGACATGGTTTTCCAGGTTTCCTTGTGCCGTTTACAGAGGAATAATATTTACCCTAATATGTGTGGGAGAAACATATATGCCAGGTAAGCAAATGCTATGACAGGTCACCTAATAACCGATTGATAACCGGTGACATTAGGGTAAAATTTGAACAACACCTAAAGTTAGATGGTATAATACGTACAGAGGGTATACTTCGATGATATTTTTTGAACACTTTAAATTTGGATGGTATTTAGTGAACACTTTTGAAACATGGTTACCCTTATAAGTCATTTTCCCAAAGTTTGAGTCTCATTCTTTAAACTAATACGGAGTATATGGCAAAAAGTAGGATAACTTTATGTAATCCCATGATGACAAATTTTAAAATTATGAACGCCATCGATTTTGATGGAATGTTTGAAAAATTACATAAAATTTTAAATTTTTAAATATTGTTGATATTTAACTTTTAATTGTTTGATTGAGCTTTACTTGTGAAATAATATTAACTTTATAGATTCGACATTCATGAGTCTTATAAACAAACAACTAAAACTATTTTACATGTGGATGTAAATTGTTTGAGTGCATTACTTTTGCCCGTTTTAACTATTTGTGGTTGTTGCTTGTTCCTTTTATGTAATGGTTTTGGAATTTTTGGATTCTTTTGTAATTAACTAATTATATATGTTACTAGTTCTTTTTTTTTTTTTTTTTTTTTTTTGAAGTACTAGAATAGTTCTTTTTTAAAAAAAAATTGAGTAAATTGGAAGACCTAGAGACCATGCCCATCAAAGGCAATGTCTCGACCCACATCTAATATAGTCTTTAGAGCCTACTTTGGTTTGAGAAATGGTTTTCTTCCTCTTATTTTTTGATCAAACATTTTTATGTCGGCTCATAAATTTTGATTATAGGATTGGGGCTCGGACAATGCACGTTTTATTATAAAGACTGTATCCATTTTAAAACTATTTTTTTTGTTGAAAACTAAATAAATAAATAAATTTAGTTTTTAGAATAAATATTTGTTAACTAAAACTCCTAAAATATAAATAAAAAAAAAAACTTCAAACGATTTTAATATTTTAAATTAGTAAATCGGTTTAAATGGTTTTAACGAAAATGTGAAATTGTTTAAAATTGTTTTAGCAAATCGTGTTTACCAACTGGTTGTATGCAAGTATATATTTTGTAACACTAATTTTGTACAATATTTATTATACAAACTAAAACAACTTTTTGATTTTTAGTCCTATCATCTGATCGTTAAAACAGTTGCAGGTATAATTTTTTATATAAATGTAAGACCCAATTATATTACAAACTGTAAGGTGGATTCTGTGCGCACATAAGACCTAAGCCAAAATCCAAAGTTCTGAATTGGACAATTAAACCGACTCCTTTATAGGCCTTTAAGTTTGGAAAAATTATGGGATTAAACATTCCATTTGGACTCGAGGGTCCTATAATCTAATAGCTGCATTTATAGCCTTATAAGACCTAAGTTCGGGGAAATGAAGATTGAACATGCCATTTGGACACCAACTTTTGTCTAAAGTTCCAAAAAAATCTAAGAATTGCACATATAATGTAATTGGTACTCACTATCTACCAACTGAACTAATTATCATGTATATGATGAATAGAGGATGATTTCAACTTTAATGTGGATTTTAACATATAAATTAAGCTTTTCACAAGCACAAGTGTGATTAAACAAGCACAACTATAAACAAGCCATCACTATGTTTTATTTATGGTGGAGAATGACAAGTTGAATAACTCTAGATTTATAGATTGATATTGTGGTCCAATTTAATTTAGTAAAAATATAAAAAATAGACAAATATAAAAAGGTAAAAAATTATATAAAATTAAAATAATTATTATTTTAGACCAGGTAAGAACTGAAATCAAACAAAACCAAACAACCGGTTTGGTCTGAGTGAAAAAACGACTTTTAAAACAACATATATAAGTTTAAATAAACCACAAATACGTTGGATGTAATTTAACCAAATATTTATCGAAATAACTTATTTGTGTCAATGTTTAAAAGTTATGTTTTATTTTTATGTAATATATATCATTGTTGTAAAGTTATCCTATTAATATTTATATAATTTGATTAGTATGGAAAAAATAATATTTATGCTCGTAAATTGGTGGGACATGTTTTTATGTGCTTAAAGGTACTTGCTTCATATATTTTTTTAATAGCTAAAAGAATCTATATATAACGAACAAAACACTAGCAGTAAGCTAAAAAGAAGTCCTAAAACACCTCATCAATAACAATAGTCAACTTGTCATTCATATAACCGACATTCATATCCAAACCACAAAGGGCACCATAATAAGAAGAACCAACATTGGACCCATGAAAAAGAGACCGAGTCTCTATGGGTTTCAGTTTACTCGACATCATGGATGGTGGTTTAGAGCCTTCATCAAATCAAGCAACATTAGCAAATAACTTCAAACTCCATATACATATAGTGCATAAATTCAACACGAGAGTTGCTATATTGTCTACTCGATAAAGTGAACCAATGTAAAAGGTTCACCATTCTTTGACAACTTACTTGTCTTCCACAATTGACGTGTCGAGAAGTGTTTTGGAAAATTGGCAACGAAAAATTTATGAGGAAAATTCTATTATGTTATATATTCTTTTGAACACATACCCAAACTAGTGAATTGCTTGTGATCCTAGGATTGAAAAACCCTAGCTATCGAGAACTAATAAAACATGTCTCGAAAATCGCTAATCATTGTGAAGATCGCCAATTATCTCTTTGTAGTAATCATTGCTAGTTTATAAATTCTAGTTGTTTCAAAAAAAAAAGTTGAAGGCACTTTGATAATTTGTTACCTAAATAAATTATGATTTGAATTATAATTTGATAATTTATTTTTAAAATGGCAAATCTATCTAACTCCTACTTCTAAACTACTGCTGATTCTACCTGTGTTTTTAACGAGACTTGAACCCTCAACCTCAAAGAGAGAGGACGACGCCTTTACGACTTGACCAAGAGGCCATTGGCTCTTGATAGCATAGTTACAATGTATTTTACTTGGTTTGTGTATATGAATTCTAAAAGTAGTCAATTGGGCCACTTGGATTTAAACCCCCGATGCTTGTTATTGCTTTATAATCACATGTTTACTTGTTTAGCGCCTCGTTTGTTCTTTTTATACATTCAGCCGTTCCAAAAAAAAAAAAAAAAATAAATGTTGAAATCTGTTTTATAAGATGTGCATGACCAATCAATATACATGTATACGATTTTTATGTTAAATATATCATTAAACTATTATTTTATTGTAATTAAGTCACTAATTAGACGATTTGTGCTAAATATATTGCTAAACACCTGCATAAACATGATTTGGCATAGGGGTGGAAAATCTGGTAGTCTTGTTGGATTTTTAGCTGACAGGACACGCCACGATGTCGTGTTTTGTTTTACTAAAACGAAAACGACCCATTAAAACACTATAAAAACGACAGATACCACAAACACGAAATAGATAAATTAGAATAAATATTTAGTTTATTTAATTCATAACTAAACATACAAAACACGACACACGATAAACACGACAAACGCATGTTAATATCGTGTCGAATTTTAAACACGAAGACGACACGACACGAAAATTGTGTTTCTTACACTTGACACGAACACGAATTCAATTTTAATTTCGTCTCAATTTCGTTTTGTGGCGTATCGTGTCCCGGATTGTCATCCTTAATTTGGTGAGTGGTTATTTGAGATTTTGTTTACCAAATTACATTGACAGCCGGATATCTTAGGTTTAGTAACCTTATTGTCAAAAAGAATATTTGCTACCTAAATAAATAAAAAGTTATAATTGGTTACTTTTAAGACCTTTTATGTGTAACGGTAATGTAAAAAAAAAGTCAATAAGTTTAAAATAAGTTGTCTAGAGATTTTGGTGTAATTTGTGAAGGGTCACTATCAAATGACACCAAGAGCAGGGCATGCAAATGCAGTAATACGCATGCAATCTTGACTCATGCATAATTGTCGACCATATCAGGCTCAGAATCACACCAAAATAATAATTTTTAATTAAAAAAATAAATGTTGAAATCTGTTTTATAAGATGTGCATGACCAATCAATATACATGTATACGATTTTTATGTTAAATATATCATTAAACTATTATTTTATTGTAATTAAGTCACTAATTAGACGATTTGTGCTAAATATATTGCTAAACACCTGCATAAACATGATTTGGCATAGGGGTGGAAAATCTGGTAGTCTTGTTGGATTTTTAGCTGACAGGACACGCCACGATGTCGTGTTTTGTTTTACTAAAACGAAAACGACCCATTAAAACACTATAAAAACGACAGATACCACAAACACGAAATAGATAAATTAGAATAAATATTTAGTTTATTTAATTCATAACTAAACATACAAAACACGACACACGATAAACACGACAAACGCATGTTAATATCGTGTCGAATTTTAAACACGAAGACGACACGACACGAAAATTGTGTTTCTTACACTTGACACGAACACGAATTCAATTTTAATTTCGTCTCAATTTCGTTTTGTGGCGTATCGTGTCCCGGATTGTCATCCTTAATTTGGTGAGTGGTTATTTGAGATTTTGTTTACCAAATTACATTGACAGCCGGATATCTTAGGTTTAGTAACCTTATTGTCAAAAAGAATATTTGCTACCTAAATAAATAAAAAGTTATAATTGGTTACTTTTAAGACCTTTTATGTGTAACGGTAATGTAAAAAAAAAGTCAATAAGTTTAAAATAAGTTGTCTAGAGATTTTGGTGTAATTTGTGAAGGGTCACTATCAAATGACACCAAGAGCAGGGCATGCAAATGCAGTAATACGCATGCAATCTTGACTCATGCATAATTGTCGACCATATCAGGCTCAGAATCACACCAAAATAATAATTTTTAATTAAAGACGATTTATATTTGTGGGTTAAAAACCCTTTAAATCCCCATGGACCACACTACCTAGAAAGTGGTCCACACCACAACATCCATGAATATGATCCTTGTTCTAAGGACCTCTATGATTTCCTAACTTCAATTCTATATCGAATCCACATGGTATTTAATACGTTGACCACCTAATTACGCACGGCCACCCTTCACCGCTATTGATCATCAACTCGTAAGAGCAGTTGGTGTGATATGGTTAATTTTGATCTTCGGATGGTTAGAAATTACAACCCACATGGGAAAGAAGAATCTATATAGAATTTAGGGGTGAGTAGAAACGGAACCGCATATAAAAAAACCGCAAACAAAAACAAAAACAAAAACTGATGGAGCGGTTTTAATTTTGAAAAAACCAAAAACTCTCGGTGCAGTGCGTTTTTGATATATAAAATAACTGAAAAAACCGAACTGCATCGCTTGTAATATATTAAATAAATTATATATTTATATTTTATATATAATAATTATAATTTAATTATTAATATATTAATTATTAAAATAAATCTTGGAATAATAGCATACTGAACGTGGAAGCGATATACTTCAATTTTCGAATTTTTGCCGTAGGCTAACGTCAAACGAATCATTGTCTACTAATAGTACTTAATTTAATGGTTGGATAGTGTTTTATTATTACAACTAATAGACTAATAATCTTTGATATCCTAAAACCGTAAAAAAAATGTCTCATATGCTCAAACAATTTATGTAAAATATGAAATATTTAATTGTGGTTTAAAACGGATGGGAAAACCCGCACCAAAGGCACGGCGTTAAAAACCGCACCGCAACCGCATGAAACCGAACAACACTAAAAAAACCAAAAAACAGCATTGCAGTATAAACCGCACTACACGGTTCTTGGTAGGAAAAATTGCATTTGCGGTTCGGTTTTGACGAATAACTGCACTGAATCGCACCGTACTCAGCCCTAATATAGATCCGGTTTTAGAATCAAATGTTGAAACATGGCAACTCTCATAGTCACACATAATAATTTTGAACAATCTTGGATCGATACGTCTATTGATACAACAAGCTTCTATATAGTAAGCAATTACAAATTAAAGAGAAGGAAAATCGAACCGAAAATCCTAACAAATGTTCCTCGTAGTAAGCTTGAGATTTTTTCAATCAAATACCAATTAATTCTCATAGGTTGTCTTTTTAAGCTCTATGTTACTGTCACATTGTTAATGAGAAAAACATAACCAAAGGTGTTCTATCCATTATCCATATCTCCTGGAATCCATATAATTTTTCTTTATTCCATACCACATTTCTCATACAACGATCCCATTTTTGGTGACCCTTTAACCTAGAGGAACATTCTCTTCACATCTATCAGATGTGGTTCCTTGGGACATGACATAAACCTTCTATAAAACGTATTGAAAAAATTCTTTTAAAAATATTAAAGATTAACATTACATCAAAACCCATCAGTTATATGGTGTATAACATATAGCCCAAAAGCATTCAAGTGTATTAAAAGGATAATATAATATACAAACATGGAATCCTTAAAGCTGGGTAACCATAATAGTACAAAATTATACACAAGCACGCCCATCCTAGCTATCGACCTTCTCCTTCCCATTCGAGGGGTTACTAGGAACTGCAATGTTAGTCAACACAATATTGTAAGCTTCTAAAGCTTAGTGAGCAACCAATAATAATGTCAACATTAATCAATACAATAATGTTATGTATAAAGGTTTTCATAGAAGAAACCAGTGTAACAATGATTCCTTTTTTTCTTTCTCCTAACTTCACCCAGCCATATAGGCACTCGTACCTCAATCATACATGCTTCTAGCCACTAAGGCGTACTCCATCCACTAAGGCAGGCTCCCAGCTACTAAGGCACTATCTAACCATTAAGGCACTCATATCTCAACCACATAGACTTTCAACAACTTAGGCATATCCATAACATTGCTAATAGCATCAACAATAAAGAAGAGAAAGTGGTTAATCAATACCATAACTGTTATGTATAAAGGTTTAATATAAGAAACTCGCGTAACAATCATTCTTTTTGTTCTTCTCCTCATTTCACCTAGCCACATAGGCAGTTGTACCTCAGTCACACATGCTTCCAGCCACTAAGACAGACTCCCAGACACTAACGCAGACTCCCAATCACTAAGGCACTACCTAGCCACTAAGGCATTCATATCTCAACCTCATAGACTTTCAGCCACTTAAGTACATGCATAATATTTTTAATAGCATCAACAATAGCGGATAGAAAGTGGTTGCTCTCCTGATGATACTTCCAAGAGTATAGTGCTACAACCACAAATCTCCAATCAAACACTTTTGCCCCCGATCAACCTATATTAGGTTTTTATGCATACATAAACAGCTATAAATCGTCTATACCCTTATAGACGACTTTACAACCAATATCGTTCTTAATTATAACTTTACAAGTTTAAGTCTTTTAAGGTACTTTGAATAAACAAGGAAAATGATTTCTGAAAGAATTATGTGTCATGCCATTGTTATGTTGGACGTGTCGCGTCCCGTGTTATCTCATACGACCCGATGTGTCGTGTTGCTCGTGATCGAGTAGTCCTTGGGATTCGCTGATTCATACCATTTTAGGGCCACATCTCATTTTCTTTTAACTTGAATTCAACATCACAACTGATATTTAGGCATGGTATCTAACTATTTCGTTGAAACCATAATAATTACTAACTTCACATCACAAACCCTTAAATTATGACTTTAGGGTTCCAAAACTTAGATTTAGCCTTAATAATCAAGATCATACCTTTAATTCTAACGAGTAACAGCTAGATCCTTAGAATTCCTTGGTTAATTTTGTCAACAAAACTCTAAACTCCCATCTCCTGTCCTTTGCTGAAGTGTGTGTGTGTGAAAAAGAGGTTAGACTGACTTAAATACCCAATATACCCCTGTATTGTCGGTACCCACATGTCGTGTCGCCTTGACAGACGCGACTACACCATATGTCGTGACATGTTAGTTCTCGCTTCGTGTCCAGCTCGTTTCCATAATAACATCATACTTATAACTTTACTTCCATTATAGCATCGTACTTTCATGGACACATCGTGTCCATCAGGATTACTTGTCACATAATCCTTAAAGATTCAAATCTCTCACTAATTACTTAATCAACCCCATCCTTAACCTCAAAATCAATATCATATGCATTAACCAACAATTTAGGTATATTAACCATATGTCATGCTTTATGATTCCCGCCAAAATTGGCCAAAACACACTTTATAGTCTTTCTTGTTATTTAACACATTTAATAATAGTCGTGGTTATTTAATTAACAATTGCATATTAGTTTGAGATATTTATGAGCTAGCATATGTTGTTACAAGCTCTCCCCTCATTCAAAAAGATTCCATCCTCGAAATATCTCAAACAACTGAGGATATGTAGCCTTAAAATCTTCTTCGAGTTCCCATTTTACATCCCAACCATTGTGATGTAGTCACTGGACCTTTACGAGTCCAATTTTCTTATTCTGCAATTGTGTTTCCCTACGATCCAAAATCTTCTCGGGTTGTTCTTGGTATCTTAATTTTTCATCAAATTCAGTTTTAGCCAAGGACACTTTTTGTGTATAATCAAACAATGTTTTTTTTCAAGTATGACATGTGGAATACATTATGGATTTAACGAAGTTCCTCCAAAAGTTCAAGACGATAAGATATTGCTCCCACTCTTTGTAATACACGGAAGGGACTAATAAATTGAGGACTCGATTTTTCTCTCTTTCCAAAACGGATCACGCCCTTGCACGGAGACACCTTCAACATCACCCTGTATCCATTTGTAAATTCCAACGGTTTGCGATGATTATCCGTGTATTGTTTTGGCGTCCTTGGGCTATCCACATATATTTGCAAATCTCTTTTATCTTTCCTGACATTTTAGCTACTATTCTAGGTCTTGCAAACGGTTTCTCAACTGCTTTTGTACAGCAAGTAGGAGTTCGACACGAGGCCTTATACAATGCCTCATACGGTGCCATTTGAATGTTGGAATGGTAATTGTTATTATAAGCGAATTCTAGTAGTAGCAAATAGTCGTCCCAGCTACCTCCAAAATCAATGATGCAGACGCGAAATATATCCTCCAATGTTTCAAGCGTCCTCTTACTCTACCCATCATTCTGCTGATGATAAGCAGTACCCATCAACACTTCTGAAAGCTCTGCCAAAATCGAGATGTGAACTGGTTGTCCTTATTAGATATAATAGAGATTGGCATTCCATTCCGTCAACCACCTCTTTAATGTGAATATCCACCAACTTTTTAATCAAATAGTTTTCACGCATGGGTATAAACAGCAGTGATTTAGTCAAATAGTCACAAAATCCATGGTTATCTCGTCCCACTTCTTTACTGGAATCGGTATTAGATGAACTACTCTGTACGACTTCTAATGGTTTGTCGTAACTTGTAGACATGTTAGACATCTTTCTACAAATCAGCATACATCATGTTTCATCCCAGGTCACCAATATCATGATTTCCAAGTTCGGTAGATTTTAGTACTGCACGAATGGACAGCATACCGAGTACAATGCTCATCTTCCACTAATAATCTCCGCACCTCTCTACATTTGGGTACCCATACTCGTCCCATGAAGGTTTTCAATTGTTGTGATTTTTTATCAAGATGATTCATATAGCCAATCATTCTTTCACTTTTTATATAGCAAGTAGCACACAATAAGCAGTAAACTAAGCAAAAGGCATCCCTATGATCCAAGCCAATTCTATCATGCAATTTCCTGAGTGGATCCTTAGCCTATTTCTAGCATATATCACATCATCATCATATAACATCACATATATTTTGGGAAATAAATCACTTACGTGAGCTCCGACCTACTGTGCGCATCACATCTCATTCTTTTCAAACACATGTGTCCCGTTAAAAATCATAAGTCAGGTATTCATACCATGTTTCAACCTCCCAAGCAATAATCAAACAAGAACATGCAAGGGAATCTTCCGCATGTTAGTCTCTCTAACTATTTAGAAAGTTTATTTAAAAGCAGTTTTTCTTTGAAAATCGTTTTAGAAAATCCTTAAATCCCCGGTTTGAGTTTGGAATCCCAGTCCTGTTCATCCAAATCCTTGGAATCGCATTCCTGTTCATCCAAATCCCTCAAACCAAGGCTCTGATACCAACTTGTAACATCCCAAATCTGTAATAAATTTTTCGATTTTTAAAACAATACAAATACGTAAAACGGTTTATAAAATAAAAGCCATCTATTTAAAACCTAATATTTAAAAACATAATAATCGCATTTAACAAAACATTTGAAATCATTATCCAGCGATAGACTTAATTATTGAAACCCCAGATGTGGTACAGTGCGTCGTGCACCAAGCTCAAGCCAGCAGATACCTGAAAAATAATTAGGATGAAAGAGTAAGCACAAAGCTTAATGAGTTTCCCATAATACCACACGATCTATTCCATAACACACAATCACAAAAAGGTCTCCGCGCTTGCCCCGAACAACCTGGCTCTCGGGCTTGCCCCGATCTACCGATAATCATCGTTTGACTCTTGGGCTTGCCCCGATCCGTCAGTAATCATCTATTGACTCTCGGGCTTGCCCCGATCTGTCAGAAATCATCTTTTGAGTCTCGAGCTTGCCCCGATCCGTTAGAAATCGTTTTTTGACTCTCCGACTTGCCCCGATCCGTCAGTAATCATCGTTTAGCACATACAACACATTTCTACACATAATAATTACACATAGTAATTAAGTTACCTACTTATGTAACTTCACCCATAGTATAGTGAGAAGACTCACCTGATACGCAAAGCCAAACAGCACTCCTCACGCGCGTCCTCATATCCGACAACATGAACTTCCTAATAAGGATAAACTCCACTTAGAACTTCTTAAATCCCAAATAGGAATCCTCTAAAACCGGTACCCCAAACCCTCAAGTTTGACCAAAAGTCAAACTGGTCAAAAAGTTAACGGACAAAGTTCAAAGTCAACAAAAGTCAACAGACACATTTAGCACCACTAACTCCCCCTAGTTAGCTTCGCTAACTATGAACACCTCAAATGTCCATTATGCTCTTAATCCATTCAGCGAAGGTCTTAATCCTTCCAGGGACCTTCCAAACAGTCCCTAAATCCATAAAAATTCTAACTTTAACATCCAAACATAACCTTGCTACCTCAAGAACAATATCTAAGTCCAAAATGGTCCAAAACTAACCAAAATCACCAAAGAGGGTTTGGCTTACTCTCTAAACCATTCCAAAGGTTCTAAATCAAGGATTTAAGACAAAGTTCCAGACTTTATCCTTCTCAATCATGGACAATCACCAAAAAGGACCATTACATCATTTAAATCCATAAAACCCACTTAAATCATAAGAAGAACCATAAAAATGCACAAAGGTTGGAACTTTACTCACAATGGTCCAAAACAAAGGCTTTAGTTGATCTTCACTTGAACAAATCTTCTTAGCAACACCTTGTATTTTCACAGCATCATAATCTCTTCAAAAATCCATCTAAGAATCCAAGATCATCAAAAATCACTCCATATGGCCTAGAGAGGAAAAATCACGAGTTTGGGGGCTGAAATGATGCATATGGCGGTTGCCCTAGGGTTCCCCACCCTTATAAGTGGCCCAAACTTCAAAATCTATTGTTTTGGCCTATAATCAGCAGTTAGCGTTGCTAACCCTCAAGTTAGCGTCGCTAATTGTGATCGTGCAAACCCACTTCCAAACCCTGCGAAAATTAGCGGCGCTAATCTTAACATTAGCGGCGGTAACTGCCTAATTTCCCAAAATCTCATATTTTGCTTCCTTTTTCGCGTTGAACTTGCAACTTTCGGGATTAGGGTCTTATACCGCTCTATGGTAAGGCTAATATCGTGGCCTCACACAATGCTTGCTTTAGTTGCTGAAATGAAGCTTGTTGCGCCTTTGTCCATACATATCTTTCATTCTTCTTTGTTAATCTAGTCAATGGCGCAGCAATAGAAGAAAAGTTCCCCACAAATCGTCGATAGTAGCCTTTTAATCCAACAAAACTTTGTATTTTCGAAGGATTTCGCGGAATCTCTTATTTCATCACCGCTTCTATTTTTGCAAGATCAACATTAACAACTACTTTGCATAAAGCTTTTCTTGACAGAGAAGTTCCAATATTTTTCGTAGATGCACCTTATGTTCTTCTCAACTTCATGAATACGCTAGAATATCATCAATAAACACAATGACTGACTTGTCAAGGAAAGGGCGACATACTCTATTCATCAAATCAATGCAAGTTGCAAGGGAATTGGTAAGCCTAAATAGCATCACCAAGAATTCATAATGCTCATAACAAGTACGAAATATAGTCTTCGGAATATCAGACTCGCGAACCTTCAATTAGCGATATATCCTGGCCATAAGTTGATTTTTGAGAAAAAGGAAGTGTCTTGAAGTCGATCGAATAGATCTTCGATCCTCGACAGAGGATATTGGTTCTTTATAGTGATTTTATGTAGCTTACGATAATTGCTGGACATACGCATTGATCCGTCCATCTTTTTCACAAACAAAATAAGAGCACCATATGGAGATAAATCAGGCTGAAAAAACTCTATGACCTGAAAATTCTTGCAACTGCTTCTTCAATCCTTCCATCTCCAATGGTGCTAAATGATAAGGAACGCGAGCAATTGGAGCAGCCTTGGGTACGAGGTCGATAGTGAACTCTATCTGTCTATCCAGTGGTAATCCTGGAAGCTCGTTAGGAAAGATATCAGGGTATTCATTCACTATCTCTACTTCCCCTACGCACCGTGCATATGATTCAGACAGTGCCACATAGGCTACGTATAACACACCTCCCTTATTAATGCTTCTTCGCACCTTGGATAAAGAAGCAACCGATATCCTATCATTTCATCGTTCACCTTGGTTAACTGAGACACATCACGAGCCTCAATTAAAATGACCTTCTTATTGCAAATAACTTGAGCTTTATTAGTGGCCAGCCAATCCATGCACATGAAAACATGAAATTCCTTCATAGTAATCAACTTCGGATCTATAGGGAAAGTGATCTCGTCAATCTCAAGTCGGCACTCACATAGTTGCTCTGCAATTAATACACGTCTTCCAGTTGCCATTCAACTATTATTTTCATCCAAAGGAACTAAAGAAGCGGCTAATCTTCGTAAAAAGGAGATAGACACAAAAGAAAATGTTGTCCCACATCAAATAAAGCATGTGCTGGAAAAGAATTCAGCACGTATGTACCTAACACCACATATGGTTTTGCCCTCGCTTCATCAAACGTCATCTGGAAGGCTTGACCCTTTGCGCTATCAACTCCACCTTTATCATCCTTTTTACCTCGCTGATCCGCTCGCAGTCCACTTTTTTGTCCTCCAATCTTTACCTTTAGAAAATCCGTGATTAATGGTCTTTACTCCCATAATGGTAACCAGAATGGGTACATACAATAAAATTTTCAAGCTAGATACCAGTATTTCCACATTTAAAGAATATAGACGACAGAGGTACTATAACACAAGTTCCAGCGTGCTTTTTACAACATTTATAGCACCATTTCTCTTTGCTTTGCCTAACGTTCGACCGGGGCTGTGATCTTGTAAACTGTCTTCTTTTACTTATTCCTCTATGACTTTCTTCCCATTTTCTTTTCGGCGCTTCACTTATCTTTTCCACTTCCTTTTTGGTCTCATTCCATTTTGATTATGTTTCTCGATTCTTAGCAGCCTCCACTATTTGACAAAAATTAGTGAATCTGGATGTCTGTACAAATTCTTGCATCTGGGTCTTCAACCCCCACAGATTATGGTCAACTTTCTATCTTCAATGCCAACTTGATGTTTAAAAAATATCACTTTCTCATTAAACTTTGATGCACATTGTTGCACAGACTTGGTTCCCTGTTCCAAACACATAAACTCCTCCTCCAACAATCTTACCGTCACATATGGAGGAGAAGATGACGCTACATACACGATTGAGGAAGATAGAGGATCGTATGGGTGTATCGTAGTGGGAATTAGAGCAATCGAGGCAGGAATTAGAGGAATCGAATCGGGAATTAACCATAAAATCAGGGATTAGGATGATTTGAGGAAATCTTTTGCTGAAATTGAGGGATAACAACAATCTGATACGATTTGGAGATTTATATTAATATTATGGTTTTTGGTTATATATATATATATATATATATATATATATATATATATATATAAGTTAGGTTATTTTAAAACTAGTAATTATTGTGTGACTGTGTGGACAAATCAGAATTCAGAAAAAAATCAGTTTTCATAATTATAGGAGCGGTTACCAGATTTATAGGATTTTATTTATTTAAAATTAATTGATTTTTATGTCAATTACTATTATAGCCATGTCCGGATTTAAAATGATTGATCCATATTTAGTTACAAACACAATATTTATCAAGATATATTTGATCATATATATATATATATATATATATATATATATATATATATATATATATATATATATATATATATATATATATATATATATATATATATATATATATATATATAATTTGGATCCGGTAAGAAATGAATTTTTGGTAGGAAGGTAAGAAGTTTTTTTATTTCCATATTTTTTAGGCGAAACAACAAAATGAATCAATAGATGATGCAAAAATAACATGATTCACAAAAAAATTCTCGAAAAAACAACTTGATGATTCATTTTTACGATAATTTTGTTGTTATTCACTAAAATTGTTCGTAACGTGAATAAAAACTTGATTTACTAAAAAATGATTCATCAATATGTTCTTTTAGAAATTTTTTCCAATGAATCATGTTATTTTGATTCATCTAGTGATTCATTTTGGTGATTCGTCAAAAAACCAAGTAAATAAAAAAGTTCTTACCTTCTTACCAAAATTTTATTTCTTATTTAATCCTATTATATATATATATATATATATATATATATATATATATATATATATATATATAGTAATTTATCATATAATTAAATTCTTTAACATTTACTAAAATTCAATCGTTAATAAGTTTCGCTCCAAAGTGAAATTTGTTGCTCGTTTATCCGAGACTGAATTTCAATCCATGATAAGTTTTCTTCTATACATTATTGGTGCATTCTACAAAAGACTGAAATTTTGTCGCTAATAAGTTTCCTTCCGAAGTCAAAATTATTGCATGCTACTAGAGACTAAAATTGAGTCCTTAATAGATTCTCTACAAAATTAAAACAGAAACAAATCCATCAATAACTAAAATTCAGCTCTAATAAGTATCCTTCCAAATTTAAAATTGGCAATAGTCTATCCGAGACTAAAATTCAGTCCCTAATATGTTTCCCTCCAATCATAAATTGGCACGACATATCATGGGCTGCATGTCAGTCTCTAATAGGTTTGGTCAGTCCTTATAATTCACACATTAAAATCAGTCTCAAATATTATCTAAGACTGATTCGTGAGTCCTAGATACGTGGTATCTAGTACTGATTATTCAGTGTCTAATATTATTAGTCACATATGACCATTTTTCTTGTAGTGCGGCTGAACAATATTCCTCCATGAACTTCACTTTAAATTGTTCTTACGTCAGCATTCGTACTAAGCCTTTACCAAAAGTATTGTTAGTCGTCTCCCACCAAAAGTGGGCATTTCCTCGGAGCAGGTTTGTGGCATATTCCATCTTATCCTCATCGGCACATTTACTATTTTGAAACATTTTCTCCGTATGAGTTAGCTAAGTCATGGTAGAATGTTGAGACTCGGGTCGACCTCCTCTCGAGCCTCCTTTACCCTGATTACTTCAAGTATTCACCATCTTAAATAAAGGCAATCGAATTAGTTCACATTGTTATATTAATTCAATAAACAGCACATGCTTGTAATTGCACGAGTCATTATTATAACTAAGAGATTAATAATAGCCTAAAATAACATAATAATGTATTTTTTAAAGAAAATGCGTCGCACTCCTCAGCACCATGCGTCATGTTCTGCTTATGGACTAGTAATCTACAACAACTACTCAAACAAGGCATGTGCTAGTGTTTTCCTCATAGTTTAAGTCTAGAATCCTACACTCAATGACCTAGTTAACTAAAACTTCGACTCAGATACCAACTTGTAACGTCTGACTTCCATACAAAGTACACCCAAAAAAATTCTTTTTAAAAATATTAAACTAACATAACATTTACATAAAAACCCATCAGTTATATGGTGTACATCATAGCCCAAAAGCATTCAAGTGTATTAATAGAATAATACAATATACAAACATGGAGTATCCTTCCAGTCAGGTTACCATACTAGTAGAAAAGTATACACAAACACGCCTATCCTAGCCATCTACATTCTACTTCCTCTTTGAGGGGTTACCAGAACCTACAATGTTAGTCAACACAATATGGTAAGCTTTTAAAGCTTAGTGAGCAACCAATAATAATGTCAACATTAATTAATACCACAGCTGTTAAGTATAAAGGTTTCTTAGAAGAAACTCGAGTAATAACGATTCTATTTTTGTCCCTCTCATTATTTCACCCAGTCACATAGGCACTCGTACCTCAGCCAAATAGGCTTCCAGCCACTAAGGCACACTCCCGACCACTAAAGCACACTCCCATCCACTAAGGCACTATCCAGCCACTAGGGCACTCATATCTCAACCACATAGACTTCCAGCCACTTAGGCACATGCGTAATATTGCTAATAGCATCAACAATATATGAGAGAAAGTGGTTATCGCCTGATGATCCTGCCAAGAGTATAGTGTTGCAACCACAAATCTCAAATCAAACACTTTTATCCCCACTCAGCCTACATTAGGTTTTTAGGCATGCATAAGAACTTATAAATCGTCTATACCATTATAGAACACTTTACAACCAATATGATTCTTAATTATAGTTTTACTAGTTGAAGGAACTTCAAGAAAACAAGGAAAATGCTTTCTAAAAGAATTACGCCTCGCACCGTTGTTATGGGCACTTCGTGTCTAACACGTCATAGTTGTTGATGCGGTCAAAAGTCAAAAATAAAAACCTTACGTTCCACTAGTAGCAGTAAGAAAGGGTCAAACTAAGGAGTTCGTGGTTGACACTTTGTATCTATAATAAAACTACGCTATAGTGTCACTCTATAGTCGGTGAATATCACTGCACATCACTCCAAAAACAACTTAAAGAATTATAAATCAGCAACTAAACTCAGATCTATGTGCAATCAATATATCAAAACACCAATTTAACTAAAATTCAACTTTCATTAAAATGACTCAAAAGACAATTGTTCATAAAACCAAACTGAAATCAGAGCTGAATGCTTGCTCGAAATCAGAAACTAACAACTCAGTGATCACTGGAATTCTAGAATCAGAAACCTTGAAACACAAGAGCAACTACAAACTAAAATTGCAAAAAAAAAAAATCAAAACGAACCAACTATGATCATAAATTGAAATAACGATGAATCCTGAGTCCAAGAAGCCAAAGTCCCACTCTTTGGGTCAATATTCGATCCCGAAATCCGATCTAGGAGCCTCTATTTATAGTTGAAAATTCTACTGGTCTGCATCGCGTATAAGTGTTGTTCGCGTCGCGAGTCAAGCCCTATCCTTGTTTTCTCGCTTCTCGAAATTCAAATTGCTCCAGATCACATTTTTATCCCATTTCCCGCATTACGTAAAGCTTTTCGCGGCGGTCGCGAGTATGTCTTTGGTTTTATCCTCGTTTTTCATCTCCAACTTCATCAAATTTGCACTTTGAACCCTGCATTTCCACTAAAACACATACAAGGCACTTGGCACTAAAAGTGAGCGATATTAGTCTTTTAATAATGATAAACTAACTAAAACCAAGTCCCATAACGCATAAAATGTCTAACATTACTAGGCGTTATCAGCGTCCCGTGTAATACCATACGACCCATTGGGGTTGCGAGCTGCTATGCGTCGCGACCTATGGTCTACGTGTCGCGTTGCTCGCGAGCGATTAGTCCTTGGTCTTCACTGATTCAGACCATTTCAGGGTCGCATCTCAGTTTCTTTTAACTTGGTTTCAACATCACAATTGATATTTAGGCATAGTATCCAAATGTATCGTTGAAACCCTAATAATTACTAACTTCACATCACAAAACCTTAAATTCTGACTTTAGGGTTCCAAAACTTAAATTTAGCCTTAATAATCAAGATCATACCTTTAATCTTGACGAGTAATAGCTAGATCCTTGGAATTCCATGGTTAATTTCATCAACACAACTTTAAACTCTTGTCTCATGTCCTTTGCTAAAGTGTGTGTGTGAAAAAAGGTCAAAAGATCGACTTAAATCCCTAACATACCCCTGTACTGTAGGTACCACGTGTCGTGTCGCCTTGACGGGCGCGTCACGTACACCACACGTCTTGTCCATCCCATATCCACAATAACATCATACTTATAACTTTACTTCTATTATAACATTGTACTTCCTTGGACGCGTCGCGTAATCCTTACAGATTCAAATCTCTCACCAATTACTTACTCAATCCCGCCAAAATTGGCCAAAACACACTTTAGTGTCATTCTAATTTTCTAACAAATTTAATAATAGTAGTAGTTATTTAATTAAAAATTGTAGATTAGTATGAGATATTTACCAACTATCATACGGTGTTACATGATGTCTCAAAGAATTCACCAATAAAATCACACGAGGAGAAGAGCAAAGCCAAGATTACCCAACGGACTACTTCACATACATATACATCTCTCTCTCTCTCTCTCTCTCTCTCTCTCTCTCTCGTATAAATCCTTTAGTCCCAACTTAAAAGAGTATTTACCAGCCCAGGAGTACCTGACTCTTCTTGTTTCATCTTCAGGTACAATGCAATCCTGGAGGCCAATGAAGATTGACATAACATCAACTTTCATGACGAAAAGGAAACTACATTAAAACTCTGTTGTTAAAAGTTAAAGTACTTATTTGTTTGTTTTGTTATCATATATGAATTAATATTCATTGGTCTAACTTTTAACATTGTTGAAAGGATATTTACAAAAGTCCTTGGTGATTCATCGAGACACTAACAAACTAAAAGTACCTCTATGTGGATTTTCTCAAGATGGTTCCAAACTCTTGTACAAACATGAATGAAAATGAACACACAGAATTACAACTATTCAGATGTTTGCACACATATTTTATATGGATGTTTAAACGAAGTTTTATCTCAGATTTCACCCTTTTGTAGTAAGATCAATTATTTTGGCATTTTCGTTGCTTTTATCTTAGGTTTTCAAATAACCTTACATGATCTTTTCAATATAAATTAACCAATATTTTTTAAATAAATGCATGAAAGTATAAAACGCTACAATACTCTTCATCCCTTGTTATTTTGAAGGTTATCTTAGGAATTGAAGCTTGTTTAACATAGAAGTAAAATGAAACCACTAAAAACGTTGGTCTTGAAAATCTTGAATTCAAAAGAACATTGTTTTATAATCATGGCCTCGATTTAGGAAAATGCAGTTGTACGAAACCTTCCTAATTGTTCGTAAATACAATCATTCCAGAATCCAATTACTCTTTTCCAATTTGTTTACCAAATTCTAAGTTAGTGCCCCCCACAAGTCATCGTTCTTCCCTTTTCACATGGCCCCAAAACAATTTACCCCTTTAACTTACCCCCTTCTTCTATTCAAATCCAACTTTTCTAAACATTTACTCATTATCCATTTCACATGCGCACTCCCTAATCTTCATTCCGAATTCCACTTGTTCTTCTGTTTTCATTTTTCAATCCATCGTTTTTATGGGGTTTTCAAGATGGACAGTGGCTTTGATGCTAATGTCTGCGTTCTTGCCACCATCGTCACCAGATCCCAATGATGAATCGTGTTTGACCAAATTGTTTGAATCTATGGAAGACCCAAACCATAATCTCATGAATTGGACGAAACCCAGCTTCGAAAACCCGTGTTCTGGCTTCCAGTCGAACCTCGCCGGAGCAACCTGCAACAACGGCCGCATCTACAAGCTCTCGCTGCCCAACCTCGCTCTCGGTGGCACAATCTCGCCATATATCTCGAATTGCACTAATCTCCAGGCGTTAGACATCTCCAACAACTCTCTCACCGGACCAATACCCATCGAACTTCAGTACCTTGTCAACCTCGCCGTCCTCAACCTCTCCTCCAACCGCCTCTCCGCCACCATCCCACCGTCCCTCGCCATGTGTGCTTACCTCAACGTCATTGACCTACACGACAACACCCTCACGGGCACAATCCCACCTCAGCTCGGTTCGTTAGCGCGGTTGTCGGTTTTTGACGTTTCCAACAACAAATTATCCGGCCCTATCCCGGCGGCCCTCAGCAACAGGACGGGAAACCTTCCCCCTTTCAATACGAGCTCGTATTTAGGTAACAAGGATCTGTACGGGTACCCATTGGGTCCGATGAAGAGTAAAGGGTTATCCGTGGTGGCAATTGTCGGAATTGGATTGGGAAGTGGGTTGTTGAGTCTGGTGTTGAGTTTTACGGTGGTTTGTGTTTGGTTGAGAGTGACGGAGCAGAAAATGGCCGCCGAACAAGAAGGCAAAATCAGTCAATTGATGCCTGAATATTAGTCAATTCCGTCTCTGTAAAATTTGAAGATTGGTGTGCTTAAAGTAGGTTTTTTTTTTCTTTCTTGTGAATTTTTGTGCTTTAACGATCTTTTTGAAGATTCTTCATCTGGGTTTTATCTTGTTTTTGATTTTCTTGAAAACCCACAAAAAAAAAGTCAGATTCTTGGCAGGATTGAAGAAAACCCATATTGAAGAAAGTGAAGGATTTGTACTAAGCGTTTGTGTGTGTCCTTGTAGGGTAGTGAAGAAACACTTGGGCATGTAATTGTCTGGTGGTGCAACTTAACAAATGAAGTTATGGATTATAAATCAGAAACGCACATTTTGATTTGACTACCATCACTGTCATATATTCTACCACAAAGAATTTCCAAAAATATAATTTTATTTTGGCGTTTGGTTGCTATAAAAAGAACTTTGAAATCGAAGCATACCTTATTTTCTGAATTGTTATGGACTTATGGTTATTGCCTTATCAGTATCTTGATATAGTCAGATAATATTTTTAATCGTCGTATACTTTTATATACGTTTCAACATTCAAAAGACGCGACATTCGATACAAGAAATTATTGATAAACAATAAATGTTGGTCAAACTAACTGTCTTGATAGATAAGTCATCTTTGCTATCGCTTGAATTCTTTATGGTGAAATATCTATTTTGCCTAATGTCACGTAATTATCTTTCGAAATCGAAACTAGTATCCAATAGTCATAGTAACTTTGTTAATAGAGATTTTAGAAATACAATTTTGAGAAAACTTGAAATCTAAAACAAAATCGAGATTCTACAGTCAATTTACTGTAACACTTATGGTGCAAAGTGAAAAGTTACGTGATGTTGCACCATGACCATAAAATGACGGACCTACGCCATGTTGTCACCATGACAATAAAATGACGGACTTCAAGAAACTTTCACAAAAAAATTTATTTGTTATGCTTTGAAATACTAATTGACTCTCTTCGGGAACTCATCCAAAATTAATGAACTTTAAAACAATGAAATTATAATTGTATATCACCAATGTATATTTAAGTGTAATAGATTAATTTGTTAACCAAATGAAATCTTGACAAACATCAAACAAGTAAGGTAGTTGCGGAGTGTACATTTGTTTGAGTTTGGTCAAGATTCAAAGTACACATCACACGACTCGTGTAATACGGCCAGTGACAGTTTTTGACAGGTTTTATAACCGTTTTTTGGTCATTTTTCTGGTACGAAAATCATATATTCTTCAGATTTTTCTGTTCTAGAAAACCTTTGAATCTTATCCAATCAAAGATTCGATTGTACTATCGAAATACTTTGATTTGAAAGTGTTTCTAACACGATTTTTAAATGATTCAAGCCATTGTTTACCCCAAATTTCTAACACAGAAACCAATGAGAAAAAGGTGTTTCTAACACCTAAAACTAGGGTTGTCAATATGTTTGGTAGGGTCCATTTTTTATCCACAAAAATTTGAACCATATTCAATAATTCAAATGAAATGATCGACGTTTTAGTATCAAAATGGTTTTAAAAAGTCTTCCTGGAACAATAAGTTTGATCAAGATTTAAAAAGTTTTAAACAAATTTGTCAAGTTAAGCACTTGTAGAAGCTAAGAAAGACCATAATGAATGATAAAACAAAATAATTACGTTATTTATTATACTAAGAAATAGAAAGATCTGAAAAAACATATTCTTTCTTGCGATGATATTCATGGTATGGCCATTTTTTCTATCTTTTTCGGAAATTACCAAAATGACTACATAGCTTGCAATTTTGTCAATTACGAAACACATTATTTGTTGTGAAAGAATCTTTTTAGAAAAACATGTTTAGAAACAATGAGGTTACGAATTATCCCATGATTTTAAAGTACTTATTCAAGTAAATTGTTTGACAATAAGGTGGAAGTTGAGGACTCCACTAGAATTTCAAAATACCTTTTCTCAAAACAGTTCTTGGCGATAAAAACTTTTAGTTTCGAAACGCTAGCAATTTCAAAATTTTATTAGTTGCGAAATTGTGATGTTTATATTATATATTTTGAAGTCTTGAGATCATAGTATCCAACTTCAAGTTACCATTTTCAACATCTTCAAATACATTTTTCAAACATATTTCCAATCAAACAAAATAAGTTCAACATACAAGATATTTAGAGAACCTCTTCAAATGACGGGATATAAGAGTTAGTGAAAGGCTTTATGTACTATGTAGTACATATTATCATATGAATTAAGTATTATATAGATTTCCTTTGGATATGAATTATTGTTTGGTTTATTTGGTGGCTAGCAATATGCATTAAGCAAACATTCAAATATCTTTATATCTCCAACCTCCTAAAATGAATAATGTTATCGAGATAGTTGATGACAGTAATAATAACACCATTGTGTGTTGTTTATGGTGTTGTCCAAAATAGATATGTTAAATAGAGATAGATCGGCTTATAAAGTCTAGTGGGAATCAATCTGTTGGAAATTGGTCTTATGGAAATCATTTGGGTGGAAGGCAGTCCGTTAGAAATGGGCTTGGTGCTGGAAGCAACTAAGTTGATAATATTGTGAGTCTTGAAGTCATGTACCATATACAACCTCTTATGGTGAATCTGGATATTTTGTACGAAACACAAGAAGGGGTTGGTAGTTAGTATGTTTCTCCATTATATGAAATACAACCTCTTATGGTGAATCCAAATATAGGTTATGATGCTACGTGTAAGGATGATGAAATCAGAAAACGATTCGGATATACAACCACACTAAGAGTCATTCGAATGGTGTGGGGTATATTTGACTCTAATAAAGTTACTTTTGAGTATTATGATTCAAAAGATGAAAAAGGTAGTGAAGGTGGGAAAACTTCTTAATGGCAAACCCCTTTTACAATGGCATACTATCAATCTAACATGAACAATCAGCACATATCACGAACTTATTAGTGTTTAAAAAAATTGAAGCTATTATTAGGATTGAAATATGTTCAAGAGGGATTTAACATTAAAACTAGTTGATTCCCCGCACATTGTCTAAGAATAAAATTATGTAGCTAAAATAATAACAAATAATTTAGTTAACAATATATATGTCATTGTCATTAAATATGAAATAATAATTTTTGTATAATAAATCAGAAGGTTGATGTAAAACATTATCATTATTCTGAATTATATATTAGAAAAAGACAACCGTTAAAAGTTGAAGTTGAAAATTTCAACATTTATAATTATTGAAGTTGATAATGTTTAATAAAATCTATGTATTTTTTTGTACTTGCGGTCTTTTATAATATATGAATTCTTTCTTAGAATATAGTACAAAGTTAACACATATATAAAAAGGCAAATTCCGAAAAAAAAACACTATATTTTTGCATTTTTTTGGTTTAACCATCAAATTTTCATTTGTTCTAATAAAATCACCAATTTTTGGAAAAAATTTTCAACCTGACCATTATGACCTGAAAAAACCTGTAACAATGACTTCGATAAAACTTTTTACCAAAAATGGAGATTTTTTCGAATCTTAAAAATTTGTGGTTAAACCGAATTTTTTTTTTTTTTTTGCAAAATATAGAGTTTTTTTCGTAATTAGACATAGATAATGTTTACACTTTAATTTATATAATTACGAAAAAACACTATATTTCATTACTTTTTCTGGTTAAACCATTAATTTTTCATTTGTTCTAATAAACTACCAATTTTTAGAAAAAAATTTTAGCCCAACCATTATGACTGGAAGAACCGGTAATAATTACTTCAATGAAAATTTTTACCAAAAATTGGTGGTTTTTTCCTAATATTTTAAAAATTAGTGGTTAAATTGAATTTCTGGCAAAATATAGTGCTTTTTTAATTAACCCTATATAAAAAATAAAATCATATGAATAGTTTAATTTCATATCTTAACAAATAAACGATAATAATAATATATAAAATTAATTGTAATTTTCTTTTAAGTTTATTGTTAATGAGATAACTCTAGTTAAGACATCCATTCTAAAAAACATGAGATAAATAAAAAAAATTATAAATTTCATAACATAACAAATAAAAATAATAAAATTTTATAAGAAACTGGTAAAGGTAAGCAAATAGTCTAGATAGTAATAGTCTTATGTAAATTTTTTATTGAGTAAATTACAATAATGGTCCATGTGGTTTGCAAGAAATTGCAATAATCGACCAACTTTTGAAAAAACCTCGATAATGGTCCAAATGTTTCGATTTCCTTTCAATCATGGTCCAAAGGTCAAGTTAAAATACAATTTTACCCTTTTTAATTTCTTTTTCAATTTTATTTAATTGTATAATTATTAAATGAATTAAAAAAACAATTCCAACCCCACCCCACCTCCTCCCCCCCCAACACCTCTCTCTCTCCGCACGTCTCTCTCTCTCTCTCTCTCTCTCTCTCTTAGATAAGAACAACAACCTAATTATCTCAATCTAAATTCACGCAAATCCCTCCCATCTTCTTCCTTCCAATAGGATACCTTCCCGAAACCTCGATTGTTATTCAAATTCCGGTCATATACCTTCAATCACCCATCGAGCGTTAATTTTTTCGTGAAAGTCGCACCCATACACACACTTACTGTGTGTTACTACAACATAAACGAGAAATCGGTGAACCGGGACTGAACGAATTAGCAATGGAGATGGCTGTCGGAGTACACAATTATGTCACGCCCACACTTAAACATAATCACAGGAACTCCTCTTTTTCTTCTCCTATTCTCAGAAGCAAACTCTCTGTTGGTCGCACCTTATCTTCTTATTCTTCCTCCAACATCAAGTCTCCATCGTTTTCGCATTCAAGAAGAAACTCACTTAACAGTAAGCAATTCGATTTTCGACATTTAGCAACGGACGGTTCCGTCGCAAAAGCTTTACCGATGGTGTGTTTGCAATGTGCAGGTATTGGCAAACGGCAGGGGAAAGGGAAGGGGAGAATCCTATGAAGACACCTCTACCATACATTATCATATTCGGCATGTCAACCCCATTTGTCATCTTGGCCATTGGTTTTCTTAATGGTTGGATCAAGGTGTCAATTCGATGATCAAACCAATCTTTTCTTGATTCAAAAATGATACCTTTCTTGATCTTTTGGTTAAGATCTGCATAGTATTTGTTTTTTATGAGTTTAATTATACGAATGTTGTTGTATTAAATGCTATATTTAGTTTTGTATGAGACGTCGTCGATGAATCGGGAACGTCTCAATCTCAACAGCATGTTGTTGTATTGAATGCTATATTTAACTATACAATTTTACCACAATCCACAGCAACAACTCAATTCGAAATTCAAGGTTTTGGTTTCTTGGTTGTCGTTGTTATCCAATTTCAGTGTCAGAGACACGATTGAAATTAAAGAATTCATAATCCTAACCGATTGCACAAACTCGGAAGTCAACTCGGTCCACTCGTCGGCGGTGATATCATACACCAAGTGCTTTTTAGCGTGTTTCACTCTCATCGTCTCCACCGGCGACGTAGATTTTCCCGTCAAGGGCGCGGACAGTGAAAAACGAACGATTTGACGGCATATCGAGCTGCTGAGTCCACCTACGAGTCGTGAACTCGTACATGAAAACATTGTTGGAAATAAATAAGCAAAACAGAGAAGTAGAAGAAAGAAATGGAGCTACAGCGGAGCTTTATTGAAAAACATAGCTAAGCCTTTTAAAAAGGCAGAAAATACAACGCAAGTAAAGATTTAAGCCTAAAAAATCTGAACTAAATTGACTACTTATTCAAACTTAAACATAAAAACAGAAAACGTGAGAATTACTTTCCAACAAACATCACAGTGGGGAAGGGGTGTTGTTGAACCTTTGGCTGAGGGAACAAACCCAGGAGAGAGAGAGATAGATAGAGAGAGAGAGAGAGGGTGGGGTATTTTTCTTTTTTTTAATTACTAAAATAAATAAAACATTAAAATAAAAATAAAAAAGAAATTAAAAAGGTAAATTGGTCTTTTTACGGACCATTATTGAAAGTAAATCGAAACACTTGGACCACTATCGATGTTTCTTCAAAAGTTGGTCCAATATTGAAAATTCATGCAAACCACATGGACCATTATTGCAATTTACTCTTTTTTATTTTAAAACTTGTAAAGAGTTTATGAATTGTAATAAATTATTATTTAAACATTATAACTTTTCTTGTTTTTACCAAAATTTTAACCAATTGAATATTAAAAAATTGATTAATCACATTAGATTGCTTCCTTAAATATTACAATTATGAAAAATTCAATTATGATCATTAAACACCTACAACAATTGATAAAGTTGGTTTATTATAATGAAATATTATGTTAATACTAAAGCTCCTCAAAATTCCAACTAAAAATTATTTAAGACTAAATTATTACAATTAAAAAACTCTATAATTAATACATATTACATTTATTCTTGATATTTTCTAGAACTATATCTTAATAGAAAAAAATGGATAACTTAGATGGTAAAAGAATTAAAATGATTATACAAGAATATATATTAAAGTTAAAATTTAAGAAGTTAACTTAGTTTAATATTTGTTATTTGTCCTTTGAAAATGAATTGAAGTTACTCTCTAACTCCATTATACGAACATATCAATCATATAGTATACTATCATTCTGGTGCTATAAAGTAAATATGGATGTTCTTAGGGAGGATTACTCCCTGCCGTCTTAGAATTAGTAATAGAAAGAAATATATATCATTGAATTAGATACATCCTGTGTTGGAATCTCTAACCTCATGTGGCAGGGGACAGAAACAGCTAAGCCACATGTGGGAGGCAAGATCCAATCTCAGCATGTGATAGTCCAACTGTCCATCTGTGTTTATCATTATAACTAGAAACGTGTTATGTTCTAGTTGAGGTATTTAAACACTAGTCTAGGCAGTTAACAAAGTACAGAAACACAGGGTTGTATTAACACTAGATTGGTTGTTTGAGTTATATTTTCCAATCTATTAATCAAAGAGTTATTTTGGTTATTTGTGGTTTATACAAGTTTCTTGTCTTGAATTGGTATCAGAGCTCAAGAAACTGGGGCTTTGAGTCTGTTAAACGTACCTGGTGATCAAGAAGGACACCATGTCAGATGTTGAATATCAAGGACCTCCAACAGTGAGGGAAAAGCAGTTCGGCTCAACCACTATGGCGCGTCTGATGCTCATGTCAACAAATTACACAGTATGGGCTTTAAGAATGAAAGTAGTACTCCGAATCCACAAAGTGTGGACCGTGATTGACTCAAGAACAGAGAAGAATGAGGATAAAGATTTTCTGGCCATGGGACTCTTGTATCAAGCAATCCCCGAATCACTGATCATGCAAATCGGTGACACTGATTCGGGGAAGACTCTGTGGGAATCGATCAAGGCTCGCCATGTAGGGGCCGATAGGGTAAAAGAAGCAAGATCGCAAACCTTATCTGCGGAGTTCGATCGATTGAAGATGATGGAGTCGGAGACCTTTGACTCCTTCACCGGGAAGATGTCCGAAATTGCTTCTCAATCATCGGCCCTAGGAGAATCGATTGAAGAATCGAAGATGGTGAAGAAGTTCCTCAAATCCCTGCCTCGCAAATTCATTCACATTGTAGCTTCACTCGAACAACTGCTCGATCTGAAATCAGTTGGCTTCGAGGACGTAGTCGGTTGGTTGAAGGCGTACGAAGAAAGGGTGAAGGAGGAAGATGGCGGAGAGGGAGGACAGGTGATGGTGATGTTCACCCGATCGACCGGTGGTAGTGGATGGAGAAACGACGGCGGTGGTGTGACTGGATCATCGGGGAAGACGAATTGGGGAAAACAAAAGGGAGGATCGGGTTCTTCTAATAGCACCGAATCAGGGACCTTTAACCGGAATGGATCAAGTGGATCGGGTGGTGGATCCGGGTCAGCAGGACCTAGTGGGTTAGCCCCAAGAGAAAATCGGCCCAGTTCGGCCCAGAACAATAACAAGCCCAAAAATTATTCCAATTCAAATTCGGACTCGAATCGAAACCCGAAAAAAGATATGTCAAAAGTTATTTGTTACAGATGCGATAAACCGGGCCATTACGCGTCTAAATGTCCCGAAAGACTTCAAAAATTCCAAGAAAGCCATTTTATCGAACAAGATGATACCGATGAAGCCGTATTTTTACACGAAGCCGTATTTTTTGACGAGGAAGTCTCTAGAAGGACTTAGAGATTCGGGGGTGATTGTTGGAATCTCTAACCTCATGTGGCAGGGGACAGAAACAGCTAAGCCACATGTGGGAGGCAAGATCCAATCTCAACATGTGATTGTCCAACTGTCCATCTGTGTTTATCATTATAACTAGAAACGTGTTATGTTCTAGTTGAGGTATTTAAACACTAGTCTAGGCAGTTAACAAAGTACAGAAACACAGGGTTGTATTAACATTAGATTGGTTGTTTGAGTTATATTTTCCAATCTATTAATCAAAGAGTTATTTTGGTTATTTGTGGTTTATACAAGTTTCTTGTCTTGAATCCTAATGTAGTTTTATTGGGTTTCCTTGATATTATTATTTATAACACATTTTCTCTTAACTATATATATATATATATATATATATATATATATATATATATATATATATATATATATATATATATATATATATATATATCCTATCCTAATAAATAAGTAACTTAAAGCCACATGTCACAACCATATTAATTTGGCCACATGTCATTTTCTCATGATTTTGAATTTCCCTAAAAATTAAAAAGTTCATTAATGTTATTTCTAAAAAATAAAAATTCATTAATGTGCTTTTATGAAGGTATTTTATTATATGTACTAACATTTGTAGCGTAATTATGTTGCCATAATGCGATTACTAATTTTGTTAATCTTAATAATCTCTTTAAGATTGCTAATTTTATTTTTAGCAATCTTAAAGAGATTATTAAGATTAACAAAATTAGTAATCGCATTATGGCAACATAATTACGCTACAAATGTTAGTACATATAATAAAATACCTTCATAAAAGCACATTAATGAATTTTTATTTTTTAGAAAGAACATTAATGAACTTTTTAATTTTTAGGGAAATTCAAAATCATGAGAAAATGACATGTGGCCAAATGAATATGGTTGTGACATGTGGCTTTAAGTTACTTATTTATTAGGATAGGATAAGAAACCCGGAGAAATTTGGAAATATAGAAGAGAACTCACATAAATCAGAAAATTCTAAGCATTAAATTGCTTTGTTTTGCTTGATGTATTGGCTTGTAATTTTCTCTCTACTTTAGTTATTAACACTTAAACCTGATCGATTTTTTGTTCTATTTTTCAATTTCTTGACCTAAATCGTTTTGTTTTGCTTGAACCATGTTTGTTTTGTTTTGGTTGATGTATTGGCTAGATGACTTTTAGCCCTAAATCATATTGTTTGCTTCACTAGGTTCAATATCTTCGTGTTTTAGGTTCAATTTTTTTGATAAAATTACCGATGCTTGTGTTCTTCGATCCTTATTTCTTTCTTTCTTTTGCTTAGTTTATTTTTAGGTTTTGTATTGGGTTGTATCTAACTTCCTTTCACTCTGTTTACATAGTTGTTGATAATTATACAAAATGACCACGATAGTATTGTTTTTTTAAATATAAATGTTTACATATTCATAATTTATATATTTTTATATCATCCCGTGTAATACACGGGTCTTACAACTAGTATATATATATATATATATATATATATATATATATATATATATATATATATATATATATATATATTGCAAGTAGGGATAAATCCTATTACACGGGTACGTAATATACTACAGCCTAGCTAGGTACATATGGGACTGCTCGGTCGATACCGTTGAACCTTCCCTTTCTCCAAGTAGATGCTGCACAGAGACTAGACCCGCACACGCAATCGGCAAACCCTGGCGCAAACCACGTCCCACCCCGTAAGTGACGTCCTCCAGGCAATTGACTTGGCAAACCAGCCCCGGGTACACGCTTCATGGCCTAGCACAGAGGCCACAAGATTGGCATTATTATCTTTAGCCTTGCTTGTGTGTAATGAGGTTCGAACCCACAACCTCTCCTAAGAGAAGCATGAGTCTTACCCGTTCTAACCAACCGATATATATATATATATATATATATATATATATATATATATATATATATATATATATATATATATATATATGTGTGTGTGTGTGTGTGTGTGTTAAAGATTTCCAAGAACTTTTTTGTCTTATAACTTTCATCAAAAGTTTGAAGTCGCACGGATATATATATATATATATATATATATATATATATATATATATATATATATATATATATATATATATATATATATATATATATATATATATATATATATATATATATATGTGTGTCAATATATATATATATATATATATATATATATATATATATATATATATATATATATATATATATACATATATGTGTGTGTGTATGTTATAAAGATTTCCAAGAACTTTTTTGTCTTATAACTTTCATCAAAAGTTTGAAGTCGCACGGTATATATATATATATATATATATATATATATATATATATATATATATATATATATATATAAACTTTTAACTTTTAAACTTTTATTAACGCTTTGTTATCGAGTTCATTTAACGAAGGAAATTGGAAGAAAGAGAATGAGTGATGTATTCTTAAGTTTTTTTTAACAAATGAAAGAGAGAATTTATGTGTTATTGGGTTATTTTTAAAGAGAGAAAGGAGAAGGAGGGGAATGAAATGATAGTAATTTGTTATTACTATTTATATTAAAAAGCGTCGTGTTTCTAGAAGACTGAGGGGGGTGGGAAGGGTTAACGGGGTGTGTTTTTTTTACCAATCGGATTCAGCCACTTTGCTTCCACCTCTCTCTATGTGCACGACACCTCTCTCATTCCAATCTCATTCAGATAAAACCAAGAAATGGAGTCGCCGTTCGAGGGAGATATACTGAAGGGGGAAGTGGGATTGTTGACAGGCTTGCAGAATTGGGGAAACATGGACCTTCCATTGCGGGTCGTCACAATCTACCGCCGGTGCCCCATCAGCCGCCGTGGACGAGTGGCCGCCTAATTTTCAGCCACCGTCGATTGCTACAGTAACCGAGTTTAAAGCTTTTAGCAACCGTATTTCGGTAGTCGAAGTTACTCGCTGCATACGCACACTTCAAAATCGTTTTTGTCTATATTGTTCCCAAATGACTGATTCATTGCTACCATAGTTCCTCACAAAAGACGTATTCGACAGCCCTACCTCCTCGCTACCATCTTCCTACCTGGGCTGAGTCACTGGCTGATTGGCATCAATTGTGGCCATTACCACCTGCGTCTCTACCAACAACGATGAGTAACTACCCACGATTCGCTATCTATCAGGTCAGATTACTTGAGGTAAATTTTCGTTTCCTAATTAATTATTGAATTGTGACGTTAGCTTATACTCAAAAATAGGAAATCGTCGCTCGCAAGTACACCACCTTTCCTTAAAACCAACGATGAGCTATCGATCCTAAATTAAATAGGGTTTGCAATTTCGTAATGTTAGGGTTCAGTGACACCATTTAGCGAAAAATTTGGGGATTTAGCCGACCTGTTTTTGAATGTGTTGAATATCTTCTTCATCTGTTTGTTCGGATTTTGGATCTTTTATTGGAGTGCCAAACTTTTAACCCTTTTATAATAGAGCTGTAGTTTTTCTTTTTCTAAACTGGATTCTTTGGTGACTATCTGTTCGAATTGTAATAATTTAGGAGATGATATATACGTGTTTGATGTTTGTTCGTTACTGTTCCTTAAATCGAACAAAATTTTGATTTTATTGCTGTTGGCAGTTGACAGCTTTATTGAAACAGACTTACATCAATAAAGTTTATTAGATCTCATACAATCAAATAGCTTTTGATTTCTAAGATATTCCATTACCTTGAGTTGCTTGTATGATGGAGAATACGCAAGTGATAGCATATGCTTGGTAATTAGTGATTGTTAGAATGCATAATAAGTGTTTGAAGAAATGCACCATTGAAATGTTTTGGAATTTTCATAAAAAGCTAAGGATGATCAGATGATGTCCATACATATAATTATTGTACACGTTTCCTAATAAGATTTTATATCATTTTACAATCATCATCACCTAACTGAAGGTTAATTGTTCTACATACTTACTTTGAAAATTACCACTGCAACATGAATAATTTTATTACTTCTATTACATCATGTGTTATGGTGGTGATTCTTTTAATACCTGAAGTTCTTTGGGACTTTGATGATTGATTTATTTTATTGTCTATTAGATCGATCACATATGGAAACTACGTATACAAAGGTATTCTACTCCTTATCAGATACAATTAATACATTTATTTCATTTAAATATGTGTAGGTTATGCTTGTATAACATAATGACTGCAGCAGCCCAAAATGTCAAGGTATTTCCCATCAATAACAAAACTACAATATTCAGTTCATTTTAAAATAGAAAAATTAAAAATTAAAAAGGCTCTTGTATCATTTTTTTTTTTTGCAATATTTGCTTTGCAGCCTGTTACACTTGAGCTAGGAGGAAAAAGTCCAATAGTTGTGTTTGATGATGTTGATATTGATAAAGGTTTGTTTTTTACATCTTGCCTAATTCATTTCTGAGGCAATGAAGCAGGTTTAAAGAATTATTCTTGACGAAGCGGAACCAATTTGAGTTTTTACTTTTTACTTTTGGTTCTTGATTTGCAGACCTGGTAAGTACGAGTTCTTCAATTAATTCTGACATCTGGTTCTTTTATTAGTCCCGATTAATGTTCCAGAAAATTATACATATGGATCGAGAGGGTTTCTTCCACTTATTAAAAACCTTATCAAATGTTCAATATTTGAAACATCATACTTTTGATTTTTTATGTTACAACTTTGTACGTATGGTTTTTTTATTATAAAGGCAATGTACTTTCAAGAATCCAACCGATTATGGCATTGTACTTTTACTTTTTTGGGGTGCTAATTCTGTTTGGTGCCGGTTTCAAGTTGGAATCTGAAAGATCTAATATGAATTTATTATACTTTTATAAAATATATTTCCATTTTTGCTTGGATTTGTAAACAAGTTTCAAATAAAGTTCAAGTTTATTGGAAAAGGGTATTATAGGAATTAGGAAATAAAGTTTTTTAAACCTGGGTATTTTAGGAAAACGGACCAAAATTGAAAAAAAAAAACAAATTTGAAGAGAGGACCAAAATTGGAAGAAAATCCAATTTTGTAAAAACACGAAAATTGAAAAAAAAATCAATTTGATGTCAATTGTTTTACCTTATAAATTAGTATGTTCATTCCACCCAAGATTAAACATAAAACATATCAAATTAGAACTTAATGAGAAGATATTAAACTTTTAAGACCCAAACTCTCCCTATTTGTAGCATTTTTATACCATCGTTATCATGTAGCTTACTGCAATTATGATATTTTATTGTAATCATATGGAGTATATGATGTTTCTAAAGCAACCACGAAGCACACTGATGAATCTATGTTCCCAACAATGGTATGACTTAATCTGTTGTTGCAAACTAACTAGATAGAACCAATAATTTCTTGATTGGTAATGTGATATTAGTAACATTATGCATAGTTAAAGATGTTGTGACATTTTATATGTGCTTTTTCTGCAGATACAGTCAGAATCAGGGGATTCATTTTTTCTTGTGTCTGCACCAGACTCTGCTGGATCACCACCTAGACGTGTACCACCTTCAGTTGACACCAACCGTGATAGAAAACATTCTTCTATTCCACCAATTCCTTCTAATGGTTCAGAAACAACTACTTCCGGGGTGAACCATTCATATACAGTACCCTTAAGTTCAAAGTCTGCCATGAAAACAGATGCACTTTCTTTAGGACTACCTTCTTTAAGAACATGTATTTGTTGGGCTACTTCTTTACTATGGAATGAAGCTAGCATTGGAAGCTTTCTTTTACCGAATAGATGTGGAGACACGCAGTGCAATGTGGAAGCCGTGCTCCAACAAGACCCGAGCCTAGCATTGGACATATTGTGGATGATATTTAAGCTATAATTTCTTCTTCCGCACTGGACCCGTGCGGAGCACGGGTCAAACACTAGTTGTATACAATCGGTCATTACTTGGGGTGATTGGAAGGGATTACCTTCCTTTTCCTTCCGTTCCTTTTCTTCCTCATTTCTTTCACATTCCTCTCCTTTCCTTCACCTCCCTCCCTTTATATCCTTCCAATTTATAATAGGAGAACACAGCGTTGTGCCCGAGATAAATTGATTTTACAATATTAAACGTATATATTCAATAAATTTAAAATTTATTACAAATAAAAATTGTAAAGTTATTAAGGTTTAAAAGTAAATTTACCAAAGTTTATCGGTATTTGACCTCAAGAACTTAAACTATAAAACACATCTATAACGATAAATGTTCGTTGTATTAATTTTGCTTATGAAATATGCAATGACGTAGTTTTTAAAAAGTTATACCAAAACAAAGGTACAAAAAGGTGCATGTGATGGAAGATGAAGGATTTTGTTGGAACAATTGTAACAAATTGTTATTTTTTATTAACAATGATCGAACTTGGTTCCTTTTTGACAAAAAAAAAGTTAAAAATATCCACTATATTAGAACTAAAACAAAATAAAATTATTAGAAAAATATAAAATATTAATACTACACCTATTTTGGTAAATATTTTTGAAACTACACTTATTTAGTAAATTTTTTTTAAAATACATTTTTGGTCGAAAACTATATATATATATATATATATATATATATATATATATATATATATATATATATATATATATATATATATATATATATATATATATATATATATATATATGGATGGCAATGGGACGAGTATGAGACGGGTATTGGTGATTCCAGTCTCATACCCTATTATAAAACCGTATTCCAAACCCGGTTCCGTCCCGTCGGGTACCCGGTTAGTAAATAAACATCGGGTTCGTGGTTATACTCACGGGTTTCTGATATCTCAATCTATGATAATAATAGGTTGAAATTTACCCGTTGGAATTTACATTATAAAACTCGATCACAATCTCATCCAAATAATTAATTGAACTTTTTAATAAGAAGAAAATTGATGCTTAATAAGAGGAAATAAAGTGACGATATATATATATATATATATATATATATATATATATATATATATATATATATATATATATATATATATATATATATATATATATATACACACATACATACATACATACATATATATATATACATATATATATATATATATATATATATATATATATATATATATATATATATATATATATATATATATATATATATATATATATTGCAAGTTAAGGATAAATCCGGTTATATGAGTCGTAATATACTACAACTACGCTAGGTACATTAGGCTAACTAACAGTTCTTCGTTCGCCAACCCTTCTCCAAGGAGACTGCACAGAGACTAGACCCACACGCGCAACCAGCAAACCTCGGTGCAAGCACACGCCCCACCCCGTAAGTGACGTCCTGCAGGCAACTGACTGGGGGGAAACCAGCCCCGAGTACACACAAAACCGGCTAGCACAGAGGCCACAAGCACTGGCGTAATATCTTTGCCAAACTTGCGCGAGAATGGTTTCGAACCCACAACCTCCCAAAAGGGAGGCATGGTGCCTAGCCATCTCAACCACCGCTTATATATATATATATATATATATATATATATATATATATATATATATATATATATATATATATATATATATATATATATATATATATATATATATATGGGAAATGTGAATATACTGCTGTTATGTATATAAGCTTGCATATTAAACCTTTGATACGGCGTCGTATTACATGTATATCACTTATTTTCTTATTCTCGTATTCTTTCTTTCTTGATTTTATGTTTGACTCAACAATTATTTAATCACGATCATGTATTCCTCTTTTAACGCTTCTTTATCCCTCATACGACTTCCTGAATGTTTGAAGGAAGGAGAAAAAATCATTGAAGGAGGAATACATGATCGAGATTAAATAATTGTTGAGTCAAACATATAATCAAGAAAGAAATAATGCGAGAATAAGAAAATAAGCGATATACATGTAATATGACGTTGTATTGGAGGTTTAGTACGCAAGCTTACATACATAACAACAGTATATATATATATATATATATATATATATATATATATATATATATATATATATATATATATATATATATATATATATATATATATATAATATATATATATATATATATATATATATATATATACATATATATATATATATATATATATATATATATATATATATATATATATATATATATATATATATATATATATATATATATATATATATATATATATACATATATATATATATATATCATTATTATATATAAAAACCCTTTTTTTCTGGTTCGTGCATTCAGCGGTACATAGGATTCTAAGGATGCCATGTAATCATCCTTTGAACGACGCATCTCGCTTCCGATCAGATACCACCGCTTCACTTTCAATTCTACTCCACTTATTTTCTAGATACTTATACAAAAGCGTTAGGGTTTCTAGGCCACGCCATCGAATAGCCGCCCACTTTGCCCCTCTTCCTTTGTCGTCCTTTTTTCCTCCATCGTCTATTCACTTCGACATTCGTCTCTCAGGCGACCACCTGTGTATCCATCGACCAATGCCACGACGTTTCCAAATTACTCCACACCTCCTCAATGCCACGACGTTTCTCATCATCCATGAAAAGATATTCTCAGTACGTCTTCAATTTCCCAATTGTAGATTTTGGTCAAATTTAGGGCTGTGGGTAATGAATTTGATCATATGGAATCTGCAATTGGGAAAAGAAGGGAATTTTCTCCACCTTAATCTCACGGAATCTACAATTGATCGCTAAACAACTATGCCCTCTTAATTGCAGTTTCCCCAAGGAAGGTAAACGTTTGTTTGTCAAAAGAAAAAGAATCAGGCTACGGTGGCAATAAGGAGTTGATCTTGATTGGCGGTGGACTTCTTTTTGCGCTCTTCATGGCCACACACGACGGTTTTGAAGAATAGGTTAGTTATTTTTATTTTTGTCGTTTCATCAGTTTCCTCAATTTCTCGATATTGATATTTTGTAAATCTGAAGGTAATTAAAATCGACTGATCTGAATTCAAACCCTTTTCAATTTCAACTTTAGATTCTTTTTTCGTATTGACCTTTGGGTTGGGTGCCCTACCTTTTATGAATTACATTTTGGTAACAATATGATCTAGGTGGGTTTCGTTTTGTGTCACCAGCCTCATCTTCTCTGATTTTCTGCCTCGACTGAGTCGCCTCTATGGCGTCCTTAACTAAGGTATCTTGATTGAAGCGCTGCAACATAACAACAACAGAGAAGATTTTGATTTTTTTCAAATTATTTTCTATTTTACCTAATTCTCATTACTTTAATTGTATTTCTTAATGCCAAAACTGGTGAGGGTGTTCATGGAAAGTGTACGAGATATGGACTGCCTTATTTTTCTTATTTTTAATTGTTTTCTACATGCTTATAAAATAGTTGGGAACATAATTCATGATAGAGACAAGAGTCATGCCATTATTGGAGTCATAAACGTCACCTGTGTGATGGTATGTTCTATGTTCCTTATTTTATACCATTATTTAATAAGGAGTTAACTTGCATCAAACTACTCATAATTATTAAGAGGTAAATTAAAAGATCCCTATTGACAAATTTGTATTTACTGATTTAAATTCAGAAGTAGCATAATAAATAATAGATGTAGGGTTATAGGAGAACAAGAGATTTAGAAATGACGAATTTTTACTCAACAGACCCTTGTTTCTTGTGGCAAATTTTTTAAGGGGTGTATTTTGGTAATGTGACACTTACTTTGATGCATGTTTTATGGTGAAAAAGTTTCCGAAGAGTATTTGAAGATTTCAGTTGTATTCTAACGGCCATTTTTATGGTAAAAAAGTTACTAAGGGGTATCTTGGTAAATTTACCACCATTCCTCTATCTTGTTCTAGGATCCATAATCCTCGTTGATCTACGAGTGCACCAGGTATCATCTATTTTACAAACTTTGTTTGTAGATCGTTTATGACGGCATAAATTTGCTGTGGTAGCAACATACTTTCATTTTTATGATTTAGTTTTGTATAATTATGATTTAATATCTGCTAAATAGTCTCGAGAGCTTCTTCTCAAGTCTTTATGCTCATCTAATGGCCATACTTTCGTGACTAATTCTAACTTTCCCGGTAAACTTTCAAAACTTCATTGCTAACCAATATTCTAATAATTTTTAATCATTAATTTCTATATATTATTTTTTTGAACCGGATATATAATAGATCACACAAATGACGATAAAATTTACATTACATTCAGCACATTTTCACAAATTATTTGAATAGGTAATAGATCATATCTGACAGAAACCATTTACCATACCATCAATACATTTTCACACAAAAATTTAATCATTCCTGGGCCGTGCTGAGCACGGCCCTTAAAATGTACCTAGTATATATATATATGCTCTAACTTGGCACTTGGGTTGTAATCGCATCGATCACCATCACTTCTCAAATAGTATCCTTGCTAATCACGGCCCAAATATATACAGATATCAACGTAATGCTTTCGGCAGTCCAAAGAATCATATTAAGATTATGAGTTTGAGTAAACTATTTTTAATATGATTATTGAAAATTCATAATTTCATTGTATTAAATGCGATGTTTTGGATTTTAAAGAAGGGATAATGAGGAGTGGAGGATTGAATTGAAATGACCGATATATTCGGGTTTGGGGGAAAATGAATAATTTTTTAGAATATGGTACTCTGGAGGAGTGGTATTTCAGATTTTGGACCGGTTAGTATTTCGAATTCCGGACTTCATTATTTAAATTTAACTAGGTTCGACCCGTGCGGAGCACGGGTATTGTTTGGATCTGATTTTGATTTTCTTTAATTTTGGAGAACTTTTGATCTTCCGGTTATTTAATATATTAGATGTTTTTTTCTTTGACTTATCTTTGTTTCCTGTTTTTAATCTTTATGATTTTATAGGGCTTAATTAAATAAAAATAAAAATAACAATGGTTAACCTGGAAAACTACCCAAAATATAGTTTTATGTAATTTTCCCTTTTTAAAATGAAGTTGTAACTTAAACAAAATAATGGAATTTTTTTTCATAAATATTTGGTCATGATGAATTACATACCAATTGGCTAAAGAATGAAAATTAACAAAATGGCAGGAAGGAATGGTCCATTCCATTCCATCGGTTAGAACAAACACATGTTTTCCATTCCAATGGAATGAACCATTCCATTCCTTCTCTGATTCCATCAAACAAAAAAATGATTATTCTAAAAAAAATTCAATTATTTCAATAATGAATTTACCTTAGGCTTCTGATTTTCAACTGCTGAGGATCATCCTCATGATGCATCGATGTCTCTTAATTATTATCATCATCACCAACGTCCGCCATCTGTACATCTTCATGTTTCTCTGTCCCAGATTTACATTGTTCACCAATGGCATTTTCGTAATTTTTTTGCATTGTCATCTCTTTTTCTTTTTCTTTTTCTTTTTCTTCTTGTTGTTTACTCTGAATAGTGTTATACACCTCCTTATTGTCTTCCATTTTCACCTCCTCTCCTTTATCTTCCATGTTACCATTTGCATCTTGATTTTGTGAATTATCAGTACTTGATGACGTGTCATCTCCATTAAAACTTCCCACCACTGAAGTTCCCTAAAATATTAAAAATTCCTTTTTTTTCACATAACAAAAGTTTTTACGCTCCAAAAAAACTTAATTCATGTTGTACTTTAACAGTTTTTTCACACAAGAACATTAAGATACAAAAAAGAATGTAAGGGTAAAATGGTCATTTACCTCAACTTTGAGTTGGACCAATCCATCACTTGTTTCTATCTGATCATTTCTAGGATTCATAATCTGCTCTCTCTCCAGCCTACGCCTCATCATAATACATATAGCGCAAAGACAATCATCTTTGTAACGCTTCACTCTGTTAAAAAAAAATTTTAAAAATGATATATAGAAAAAAGTAAAACAAAACCAACCAAATTATAAAAATAACAAAAATACCCTTGATATTTTCATGACTTATGTCTCGAATGACCACTTTTACTGGATTTCCCGTGACTGGATATGTTGCCATCTTTCATGTCATGTTCATTATTCCTGCAGCACTCCAATATTTTGAAAAATTCTTTTTTACACGTTTCATTAGTTCTAAAATATAATCGCCTTTATTATTGTATTTGTAGCAATTTTCCCATATGTATTGTACATCCATGTACAAGTCTTCTGAATTCATGTATTTGAGGCCTTTTTCAAGGTTGTTGCATATGCTCCCGAAATCCATAGGTGTTTTTATGACATCAAAATAATCCTGAATAGAAAAGGGAAATAGTAATTATATAATATATATGTAATTGTTTTTAAGAAGTTAATATTACGGGTATTCCAAGAGCAATGGGGTTCACTGGAGCATTGAAAGGCTCTCCTGCATCCATCTTCATAATCTTTTTAATCACCTACAAAGTAACAAAATAAGATGATGATGAATTATACAAATATAGTAAAAACAGATATTAGATGTGTAATGTGTTTGATAAAATTAGCAAAAGCTTCCATTTTTGTGGTGCATCCATCCTACGCAGTTGATGGCAAACAAAAAAGTAACTGGATATCGTATACGTCTGCTTAATTACTCTGCTGAAACAATCTAGCGATAAATTTATATGAATGCACAAAAAGTTTACAAAATCGACCGGTAAACTAAATGTACCTGAGGACAGTTACAATCGATGAGAAAAGGTAACAGGCCGGGCTTGTAAATGGCATAGCCCTCCTAAATGACGACTCTTCCCCTTCGATTGCAACTATAGAGAAAAAAAATACTTCATTTAGAAAACTCGGTGACATCAACCCTTTTAATAATATAAGAATTACTTACTATAGAAGCATATGTAAACTTCACAGGTTCACGAACAGGTTCTTCAACAGGAGGAATTGGTTCTTGAACATATTCCACTGTGTCATGATGCAATGGTTCTTGCACATAATCCACATGGTTATGAATAAGAGCTACAGGCTCTTCGACTTGTGGTTCATCTTCATAGTCTTCTTCACTGTCTTCATATTCTTTCTGTTGATGTTGGTGTTCTTGAGACGTATAATAATCGCCTTGTTCTTCGTTTTCTAAGTGAAAGGAATTGAAATTATCCCTTGCTTCAACTCCCAAAACATCTTCAGCAACTGCAATTACAAGTTTAACATCGTTCAAATGATGTTTCACTTGTTTAATCAAACTAATTAACTGATTTGTTACCTAATAAATTGGGAGAAGTAGAATTTATTGGTTGAAAATCATCGTTGTGTGTGGCAGCCATGGGAGGGGGGAGATGATTGGTAACCTCCTCACTAACAAAGTGGAAAAGGTCGTTCATGACAAAGTAACATTTTTCTTGGGAGCAACAAAAAAGGTTTGAACAAACTTCCTCCAACCACTGAAGTACTTTGATTTGACTGAACCATAAACAAAACAAACAATCCCTTCACTCCATGATTCGAGAGCATTTATGGTCTCGATTACGATCCCAGTAAATTGTAACAATTGAATAAGTGTATGAACTTGCTGCAGGAAAGCAATCAATCGATTCCATCTGTTAACATTTTAATGATCGAAACCAAAAGAAAAAGCACAAGCTCTATAGATCCATCAATCAGTCAGTATAGAAATAAATGCACATCAAAAATAGGTGTGATTTCAATTATAATTGGCCCGTAAAATATAAAAGTCACACCAAACAACATCCGACCATCCGAGAAACACAAATTCACAGACAGAAATTAAGCGGGTTTAATTTAAAAAAATGTATAATTTTATTTATGGTAAGATCGAATAGACTCACGAATATAGCCGATGCGGTCTCAGTGGAGTCGCCATCAACCCGGACCATAGTACTGGAATCGGTGTAAAACTGATGAACAAATTCAGGTTGTTGTTGAAGTACCTGATAGTACTACTGAACAAAGTACGAACCAACCTATCGCAGAAGCATTAGAAGTCACAATCGCCTGGACCGAAAGAGGAAGAGGAGGCGGTGTCGTAACCACCTTCGGTACATAACACTTCTCTCTACTTTCAAAAAGAGTCGTATCTCAAAGTAAACGATTGAAATTAGTACCTATATACTACCAAATAGGATCGCCAGATGCAAAATTTCGTATATAGAAGTTACAAACCCTAATTGCATGAATAGATATTAAGTTAAAAGGAACATTACATGCTTCAACAAACTTGTAACTTAACAATTACGACTAACGCGGTGATCTTCATCTTCTTCTCCCTCTTTTTCGCAATTGAATCCTGTTGATTGCTTCTCTGATTCGCTTCCGGTTACACGCACAAACCCAGGTGGAAGAATGAAGCAGAAGGAGGAATGTGATTGGAAAAAACAGGGTGGAATCAGACAACAAAAAGAAACAATCTGACAATTCGATCACAGGATCCTTGTGGTTTTTAGAGAGAAGAATGGTTTACAGCCTGAGAGGATCCTTGAATGTTCCACTGTGTGTACCCGTTGGCGAATTCTAGTCCATAAGGATTTGAAATGGAATTATGAGAGAGAAATGGAGTGTGGGTTTGCAGGAGACTTCGACGGTATGAAGGAGGAGGGATAGGTGTCGTGAGAGAGGTGTAGAAGGAAGACGAATCAGCAGCAAAGAAGAAGGAGAGGTATCATGAAGAAGTAAAGAGAGGTTGAGATACCTGGCGAGAAGAGAGGGAACGGTGGGAGCAGTGGTGTCGGAACGCCATTGGCGAAAAAGAGACACCCCGCTAAAAATTTCAAGACCCCCCTTACCCCCTCAAACCTTCTAGAAAACCTACGGGTTTTAATATATAGGGTAATTATCAGTTTTTAACATTATATTATTTGAATAAACATCTGGCAAATCATTTAATGAATACATCAACACACTCACCACTATTATTAATTGAACCATCAAAACTATTACCAACTAGCTAATCTTCACTTACCATTTTATAATAACACAAAACATACTTAGACGGGTGGACGTATAAAGCTCACAGGCCCACACCACTGAGATCCACATCATCTTATCAGGTGCCCGAACCACACCCAGGCGTGGTGTAACCAAGCATCCTCGAGCACTGACAGAGAGAAAAAGTATCTCGGTGCCTAAACCATTCAAAACTGCACTAAACCATTCAAAACTGCACAGGTGCGCCCGACCTACCCCCAAGCACCTAGGTGGATACATCAGTTTCTTAGAGTGATTGGTGTTGGTATGCTTAATAGTCTTATACACACCAACAAAACTCTCATCAACCATCATATCACCACCTATCCTTTTATTATCACACCAACACTCATTTATCCCACCCACAAAACTCTCATCGACCATCTTATCTCCGCCAATCACTTTATCATTACATTAACATTGGCCTAACTCATTATGAATTCATCATATTCCTCACCTACCATCATATCTAACATATATATTTAAACTTGTTTAAACCATAAGACATTTCACACAAAAGACACACTCTAACCACATGGGGTTTGTGCTTAGTTGGTTAGAGTTTAGTCTCTAAAGGTCAAAATGACTAGTAGGTGCCAGGTTCTAATCCAAAAAGGAACAAAAATCCATTAGTGGCTATGGAGCTTCACCCGTGATGACTCTGGGCTACTCGCGAAACGGTTAGTCGCCAGGGGATTAGCCGGCTCGCAAAGCATGTCAGAACCTCGGTTCTAAAGAAGACCCAAAAAAAGACATATTGAGTCATTCAATATCCTGATAACTCAGAACCGTATACATCTCCTTCACTTCGAAAATGACTTTAGACTGGTCGAAATTCCTTCTGAAATCTAGCCATTCTTCTACTTCCGCCGAAACTAGTACGTCGAAAACAAACCCTAAATAAGAAATAGAAATTTGAACCGGCCTAAAAAGTGTATAATCTATTATAAACCCTATTGAGTCAACGAATATTGTGGCTAGATTCAAATTCTGTTCAAATCAAGAATACAAAATTTGGAGTGAAAACTCAAGTTCCATTAAAATCAAGTTTGAACGTCTAGGGCACACAACCAAACCCTAAATAAGAAATAGAAATTTGAACCGGCCTAAAAAGAGCCATGAGCCAAACACAAACCCAAAATCAAAACCCGAAAATTATGAAAAAACATTAAAAAAATTACAACTCTATCTAGATAGCGTTTTTGGGAGTAAAAAATGGGTAAGGTTCCTCTTTGGAACCTTAGGACGGATGTAGTGTTCCTAGCTTCAAGCTTCGATCCAGCCATTAGCAGGCCGAAAACAAATATTTGTAGCCGAAGTTATGACCATTTCCGTGAATTTTCTTTTGTCACATAATTTTGGGCCTCTAGAAACATAAATACTCAATACTCCACGCTAACACCTGTATCAATATCTGAATATAGAATATGTCATTTGTCATAATTACAATCTCTCACATCATACATTGAAGGTCGTAATAACCCCAAACATACGTACACAATCCATCATTATAATATGGAATTTGATTATCAGCTCACCCTATCTCCTCTTTTTTCTAACAATTAGTTTGTACGAGATTCAAGAACTTGTGCAATGGTTTTTTAATCTTGTTTGACGTAGTATTAGCCAATGTTTTAAAAACTGGTTTTTTAATTGAACCGGTCGGATGACGTTTTCCGGTTCGACCGGTTTAACCGGTTCAACCGGATGGTTAAACCGGTTCTATATTTTTATATGTTTTTAATTATACTTCATACATTTTTACAAAATTTGTCATCTTTTTAGTATTACAAACATAAATAGAATGCAACATATAAAAACAATCATTATAGAAGCCAAAATCAAACAAAGAAGCCCAAAACAAACACGAAAATCCAAGACTGTTCGGTTCAATCCGTTCCATTCCGGTTCAATTCAGCCGGTTGAACCGGTTTTTTACCAAAACCGGCCGGTTCAATCCGGTCAGGAAATCGTTATAAAACCGGTCCAAATCGAACCGTCCTCACCTCCGGTTCCCGGTTCGACCAGTTCAACCGGCCGGTTCGAACCGGTTTTTAAAACACTGGTATTAGCCACAAGGCTTACAAGCCATCGCAAATAAACCCTATGGGGAGTAAAAAGATTTATTTATTAATTTATGTATGAAGTTATGAATTAAAAGTCATTGATACTGTATAAGCAAGCGAGTTATTAAAAGAAAAGCAGCTTTCAAGTTTAATTGGCATATAAGCTTTAAAAGGACGCTTGTTTTACATTTGACCCTCCCCATTTCTTCCCATTGTGGCTTTGACCACATTAGCAATATAAGATAATAATATTTTAGATATCGTATACGTTTACCGTGAGAATTCGTAAACGTTATTTATTATGCGTTTTAAGATAAAACTACATTTTCGTGTTGGACTAAGGTTCTTGTGAAAATAAGAAAAACACTATAATTTACAAAGTTAGATAAGTTTGAATGAACTATGAAATTGTAAAGTGTAAGAGAATCATCATATTTTATGCTTTCTATCAAAATCGTTAATTATTGCAATATATTAGCTTTATTGTTGGAATTAGCATAAAACAAGTACAATTATTGAAAAACTCAAAGATTTTATATGTAAGAAATCAATATTATTATCCATATGGAAAACAATATTGGTGGATAACAAAATTAAAAAAGCTGACTGCAATTAAATCGACCGGTTCAACAGGAAACCATTCAAGTCACCGATTCACAAAATTTAAAAAGCTGACTGTAATTAAACCGAAAACTTCGTCTGTTTTAATGAAAAACCGGTTGAACTGGAGAGGTTAGACCGATAAAAATATTGGCTATTAAGATATATAATTGTTTTGGCTTCCAAGGAGCCGAGGTTTCCGACATGGTTTGCGAGCAGACTAATCATCGGCCGACTACCCGCTTCGCGAGTGGCCTGGACTCATCACTGGTGAACCTCTGTGGCCACAAAAAGGGTTTTTGTTCCTCCTTAAATTAGAACCTGACACCTCCTGGTCCTTTATTTAGAGACCAATCTCTTACCACATCGACAACACCCTTGTGGTTAGAAATATTTTTTGAATGCAATCTCATGTCCGATATTGCTAGCATACATAACTGACTAAAGATTTGTGAACCAATAATGAATTAGTTGTACTTGTACACCATTTTTTACTTACCAACTCATGGTTAAAAGCACCAAATCACTTGTTTTATATAAGAAGTTATCTTATAAATTGTTTCTTTGGGGAGTCGATATGAAGCACCTTTATAAATACATCCAAATTTTCATTCAAAATAGTTTCTAAAATTTTTTCTATATAAACTCTAAATAAGTTTGTACTTTTAGGTAGGTCATGAGACCCACCTTCGACCTTAGGCCCTCAGGTATGCCCTCTTTCCTCCTCTCACTTTTTGCCTGCCACCTCAGCATCCAGTCAGCATTTTTTTCTCCTTGTTTTACCCCCGAAAATGGTCACCTCTCACTATCTTTCACTTCCTCTCACTTGTTAATTTAAAAACTAAATTTAAATTAAAATAAAACTAATAAAATCTAAATAAGATAATTCATTAAAATATAAAAATTAAATCCGAAAATTACATTAAAATAAAACCTAAAAATTTAAAAAACAAATTAAACTTAAAATAAAAAAAAATACATATTTAAAAAAAAACTAGGATCGTCACTCCCATTCTTCCTCCTCGATATCGGGCACCGGCGTCGGTTCAATTCTAGCTCGATAGATATGCTCGACCAAATCCGCACGAAGGTTGTTATGGATTTCTTTGCTTTGGACCTCGTTTCTTTTTCTAGATATGCCGCCGATCCAATCGGTAGCGGCTCGTATGTTGGCATTACTTCGTTTGGATCAAACGTACATATCGCTTTCCTCTCGTCTTCCAAAATCATATTATGTAATATGATGCATGCGTACATAAGGTCTCGTATTCTCCTCGGATCCCAAGCCCGTGACGGGTATTTGACCATGTGAAAGTGTTGTCGAAGAACTCCAAACGCTCGCTCCACATCCTTCCTAGCCGCTTCTTGTGTGACCTTGAACATTTTACTCTTTGGATCCATTGGACATGTGAATGACTTCACAAACACGACATAATCTCGATATATTACATCGGCTAGATAATACCCGTGTTTGTAGTACGCTCCATTGACCTAAAACGGACAAAAAGGGGTAACGCCTCTATAAATGTCGTTAAAAATCGACGATTGGTCGAGAACGTTGAGTTCGTTGTTTGCACCCGCAACGCTAAAAAACGCATGCCAAATCCATAAATTGTGGGACGCCACTGCCTCGAGGATGATAGAAGGGTGCCGATGATCGCCTCGTGTGAATTGGCCACGCCATGCATTGGGGCAAGCAGCCCACTCCCAATGCATACAGTCAATGCTCCCAAGCATTCCGGGAAAACCATGTTTGCTTTCGTGCGCGGCGTACAACGTTTGAATGTCGTTCACCGTTGGTTTTCGCAAATAACGTTTGCCGTAAACATGGATGATAGTGCTTGCGAACTCGTATACACTTTTCCAAACCATGCGCTCCGACATCTTCAAATACTCGTCCCATAAATCAAATGTCGTGCCGATTGCAATTTGACGAACCGCAGCGGTACATTTTTGTTCCGCCGTGAAACCTCTTTTATTCCTACCACCGTGTTGCAATCGCAATACCGGATTGACTTCGCTCACATCACGAACTATACGCAAGAAAAGTCGCTTGCTCATCCGAAACCGACGCCGAAACTAGTACGTCGAAAACAAACAGTGTTCCGCTAAATAGTCGCGGACAAGGAGATCGTGCGCAGCTTCACGATCTCTGTTTATTGTTGCCCGTCTTGATAACCTAGGTTGATTTTGTGAACTTTCTGCGGCGTCGGCGGTTATCTGGGCAGCTTGACGAAACAATGACGCCGCTTGAACGGTAGCTTCAAGCAACCAACTCTCATCTTCCAACGAAGACGACGAATCGAATAACACCTCGAATCTTGGATCCATTTTTTTAGTTGTAGTATGGTGTGTATGTATTGTGTAATTGTAAAATGAGTGAGATATGTTAGGTAAAATAAATAGTTTTTTTTTTTTTTAAATGAAACGGTTATATAGCCGTTGAAGTGCCAACGGTCACACACAATGAAGACGTCGCACGACGTCCACATGCCGCACGAGCTCAAAAATGCGACGACGCGGCATAGGGGGGGCGGTGTTCACCGCGAGCTCGCACCTCGTCGGGCTCTCCCTCGCACTGCACACCGGATGGCCTTATGAAACTCGCTCCTGAAATTATACAAGTCCATGTAATTGCTTAATTATTAGAATGCTCAATCATTATGACAATACGGGAAATACTATTGTAATATATGTTCAATTTTCATGTTATAATAAGGATTACGGATGACATTAAAATCGCAAATTTTGTAATAACAGCGACAATTCTGTACTGTAAATTGAAAAAATAATAAATTAAAATAAATTAAAACACCTCTCACTATTGTACCTTCATGCGAAATGCATGGACCATCTTGTTGAGAGGTATTGAACGCCCATGGGCTAAGCATAAAAGATTATTAAACAAGTGACGTAATTGTCTTTATTGAATAGTACAAGGACCACTTTTGTAAATTACGAAAGCTCAAAATATTTCCACAACACTTAACGGCTGTTAACTCAGATCGGAACGGAACTACAGCTGACAAATGGTTCCTATAAAACCCGCCACATACTCCATGATTTCCTTGTTTCTCCCGTGTCATCGTCCTCACGCCACGCATTATAGACACAGAAACCACAAGAGCATCTTCACCATCACAAATTACCGATTAATCAACCAGCACAGTCAGGAACCACCGCCGTTGATCTCATATTCGTTGGCGCATCAATTGACATCGTCAACCAAGGTTTTGACCAGTAAGAGGAAGATCATGGAGAATACGATTGATAATAGCTACATTGTTTCCACTTTCTTCGTTTCCTTTTTAGGTTTTGTTATTCTATCGATTCTACGGCGCCGTACCAACTACTCAATCCCTCACTCTAAGAAGAATGCTTCTGGTAATAACAACGCTTTTAAGAATCGGAGCGATCCGACCCGTGGAGAGTTCCGTCCTCGATATGGATCTACAGACGCTGACGTCATAATCGTCGGAGCTGGTGTTTCCGGTGCCGCTCTTGCTCATACCCTTGGGAAGGTGAGACTCGGTGTTCACTTTATTGAAAAGTAATATTTACTTTTACATGGCTATTTGTTTCTTTGCTACTAGTCCTGATGTAATTACTAATTACTGAGACGTTACTTAATTTATATTATCTATTTTGGATGGATACTAGGGGATAAAGTCATTTAATCATATTTTTCTTAATTTACTCGAGAAAACGGTGATACTTCCCAAGAACATTTTCCGATACAAAATGGATTAGTTCTTGCATTCAAATCGCCTATGAGTTCTTCTACAGAACAAAGTCAAGCTCACTAGTCAGCCGAATGTGATATTCCTTGGATTTTGCTGTTCGATATTGCTGCATTCGATACGGCTGAGAAAGAAGATTCTAAAATCAAACTTCCTTCAAATAAGAAGTTTGGACTTTTTTCCTTTATCATGCTGGTAACTTGTAGGATCCAACTACGTTACATAGTTATGCTATTCAATTTTGGAGGAAAGCCAGGACACAACGTTTTCAAGTTTATGAGCTATAACTAATTGAATTGCAATGAAAACTAATCCAGTATTTTACGAATGACCTCCTCCATGAACTTTACAGCACTTTTGATAATCAGATGTACTATTTTACGAGTAATTACTCACTACATATTCAAAAATCTTTTTTCAATCGGTCATAACAGGAAGGACGTAAAGTCCGAGTGATCGAGAGAGATTTAACAGAGCCAGACAGAATCGTAGGTGAACTGCTACAACCAGGAGGATACCTTAAGCTAATTGAACTCGGTCTAGAAGGTATATACATATATCTTCTAACTACCATTCATCTATAACTACATAACGTTACAAACATCAACACAATCTCTACTGTAACGCAGACTGTGTAGAAGAAATAGACGCTCAAAGAATACTCGGATACGCTCTCTTTAAAGACGGAAAAAGCACTAAATTATCTTACCCCTTAAAGAACTTTCACTCAGATGTATCTGGTCGAAGCTTTCACAATGGTCGTTTCATCCAGAAAATGCGAGAAAAAGCCGCTACTCTCCCAAAGTCAGTATCATCAATTTTCCTGAAACATCTCCTTTTAATTTCTTTCTATCAACATTTCCATGTTACTTTCAGTGTAAAACTCGAACAAGGCACTGTAATATCCCTTCTTGAAGACGACGGAACCGTAAACGGCGTTCAATACAAAACTAAATCCGGCGAGATACTGAAAACATTCGCACCTCTTACAATCGTCTGCGACGGCTGTTTCTCTAACTTGCGCCGTTCACTTTGCAAACCACAGGTACATTGTACGCTGTTTGACCAGTCTTTGTGTATTTTGACTTTTGAGTATTTGACTAATTGACTATTTTCGCTCATATAGGTCGATGTTCCTTCTTGCTTTGTGGGCCTTGTTTTGGAGAATTGTGAGCTTCCATATCCAAATCACGGCCACGTCATCTTAGCAAACCCTTCACCTATTCTTTTTTACCCAATCAGCAAAACTGAAGTTCGGTGTTTAGTCGATATACCCGGTCAAAAACTTCCGTCATTAGCAAATGGTGACATGGCAAAATACTTAAAGACCATTGTTGCCCCTCAGGTACCCAGTAAAGTCCATGACGCTTTTGTGGGTGCTATCGACAATGGTAACATAAAAACAATGCCAAACAGGATCATGCCAGCTGCTCCCGTTCTAACACGTGGCGCACTTCTAATGGGTGATGCTTTCAACATGCGTCATCCGTTGACAGGTGGCGGGATGACGGTTGCACTCTCTGACATCGTCGTGTTACGTGACCTTCTTAAACCTTTGCGCGATTTAAACGACGCAGATTCGGTTTCCAAATATGTCGATTCATTCTATACTTTACGTAAGGTAAGTTAAAATAAGAAAATTAAAAAAAAAATAAGAAAATACAAATTTGTAATTAAGGAGAGAGAAGAAGGGTATAATTGTAAATTTTGGTTTATGCAGCCGGTGGCGTCTACGATAAATACATTGGCTGGGGCTTTGTACAAGGTGTTTTGTGCTTCTGATGATGAAGCAATGAAGGAAATGAGGGAGGCTTGTTTTGAGTATCTGAGTCTCGGAGGCGGTTGTGCAAGTGGGCCGGTCGGGTTACTATCCGGGTTAAACCCGAGTCCGGTTCAGTTAGTTATTCATTTCTTTGGTGTGGCTGTATATGGGTTTTGTCGTCTTTTGCTACCTTTACCCTCACTTAGTCGTTTATGGATCGCAGCTAGGTTGATATTGGTGAGTAAATAACTAAATATTATCATTTTCTATAAGACCATTTTGGGTTTATTTATTTATTTATTGAAATAAGTTTTTTTTTTTTCTTTGGGAAATTAGGGTGCATGCGGGATTATTTTTCCGATTATTAAAGCGGAAGGAGTGAGGCAAATGTTCTTTCCGGCTAGTTTGCGGGCGTATTACAGAGGTCCTCCGAAGAAGGGGATACAATGAGATTTGGAGATTTTATTGTTGAAGTAAAGTATTAGCTTTTAGATTAGGAATTATGTTCTATCAATTGTAAATTTTCATGTATGTGTATTTTTTTAGTTTATAGTAATAGAAGCATATAATATAAGGGTGTATCTTTGGTCAAAATAGAAAACATTCTCTTTAAATATTGGGTTGTAGCACGTTGTTACTTGGTTTGGAATGCAAAGATTGTGAAATTGATTGGTTGTTGTTGTTGTGTGTCATTAGGACTTTCACCAAATGTGTGTCCATAATTAGATAAGGATTTTGGAACCAGGAGGGATCGACATATGACGTGTGAGGAGTGTCGATATGATTAAGAATAGTTCTTGATTAGTTACAAACTTACAATGTCTTAAGCCAGATACAAGAATATTATTAGACCAAGGGATGTGGCTTCATAACATCTTTCATTTTTTCCGTGTTAACTCACACCATGTAATTTTGCATACCTTTTTTATATAGGAAGTTGTCATCGCTCACTATCTCTCATTTTTTAAAAAAAAGTAATAAACATATAAGAAATATAATTAATACATAAACAAATACAAAGTTAATAAAAATCGAAATTTTTTCATTTATTCAAACTAAACTAAAATATAACAATAATTCAAAAAGGTACATCACTCTGAATAATTGTTTGAATCCTTTCTTGAATCCTTGTCCAAATCCTCGTCTGAAACCTCGTACAGATCCACATTTGAATCATCGTCGACAGTACATAAGCCTAGTTCTGTAAATGTGTTCTAGCAAATCAACACAAAGATTGTGATCTGTATCTCGGCTATGAACTTCCATTCCATTTGAAAGGATGGTGAACTTTTGTTTTCATCATAGTATGGCAAAAAATCATATTATGTAATGTGATGCAAATATACATTGAGTATTGCATTCTTTTAGGGTCTCATAAACGTGGGTAGTTTTTTATTATATGCTAAGGTATCTTAAGGACACAAAATGTTCTTTCCTAGCTCCTTTTTAAATTGCCTTAAACTTTATTTGTTTTTCGTCATCAAGACATGTCCATAATTGACTTCAAATATCTAAGGATATATATATATCCACAATAAAATAGTATTCCCGCTTGTATGACACTTAATTCGCTTCAAACGACAACTCATACGCCTTTTATATATAGATGTCGTTGAATATCAAAGACTCATCAAGAGCATTAAAGTTATTGTTGGAACCCGCAACACCAATGAAAACATGCTAATTCAAAAGGTCAACGTCACTACTTCTACAAATATCTACGACTCTTTATGATTTTTTGGAAAAAAGGAAAGGTCACGAGGTCCCCAGGCAAATTTATTTAAAAAGAAAAGAACTTACAAGTGTACGGAAAAACACACATAGAACCCAATTAAGAGTCAGGCCTGTTAATGGTAATTAATCAAACATAAAAAATATACCAAATATAACTAGGAAGAAACTGCGTAGCCTACTTCGGGAGCCCAGACTTCAAAATGCTCCCAAAGGTCTTCTCATTGCCCAAGATAGCAGCCCATCTGCTATTTAAGTCTTCCGTTCTCCGCCCATTCCCACGCTTTCCATCAGGCCAGTTGGGGCCTCTTCCTCACACCATTCCGACTAACCAGATCCAAAAAAAATATCAAGACCACCTTTAGCATTAGCTTGATCAACTTTTCTCCACGTGCCATCCGTCCTCGAAGAATAAATAATGGCTGACCACTTGGACCGAAAATGCAAACTCCCCCAATAAATACTCAAAATCTTGGGCCCACTCACTTTACTATCGAAAGCCAAATCGAAAAGTAAAAGTGTTTGAGTATCTATTTAAATTGCGAAAAAGGCCAAATAAAGAAACTTTGCCAAATAGTTGCAAAAAAAGGCCAAAAGATGAAACTATGTACAAAATTCACTCCACGCTTCACTTTTTCTAGGCAATGGGCGTAACTTTCCAAATTTCTCCAAATATAATTCACCTTCAATTCCTTAGTAACAAGCATATTATTTCCAAAAAAAAAAATAATACACTATAAACAAGCTAAAAAGGCTAAAAACTTCGAGAATACTATTTCGAACTTGAGTTCCGTCAATTCCTTTCAATAAAAAGCCGTCAATTCCTTTTAACAAGATTCCGTCAATTCCTTTTGTAATATATCCGTCAACTCCCGTCAACTCCTTTTACAAGCAAGAACGTGATAATAACCATGCAAACAACCCATCTTTTACTCTTCTCCCTTCTCAAATTAATATGTTTTCCCCCCATTTGATTTAGTGTTTGGTTTGTTCTGTCTTGAGCAATCTCCCGTTTCAGGTTTCTTCAAATTCCATAGAGCATAAATTTTTTCCGACGGGTAAAATTTGGTTTTGAAATAGTGATTAACTTTAACCGAATTTCAGCGCCAATACCAGCAAGGCAGCAACGACTCTTTATGATCACATTGCATGTATTGACTACGACATACATTAGGGCCTATTAACTACGACCAATACAGACAATCAATGCTACATTGCATTATAGGAAATTCATGCTTGTTTCATGTAGGTTTACGTATGTGTGTCGTAAACATTAATGATGCCTTTAGCAAACTTAAAAATACTACATTATGTGGTCCGTTTAGACATCTCCAAATGCACTTCGATGAGCCGACATGCTAATTGACGAGTTGCAACTATGTATTTTTATAGTGCAGTAAAATGTTCCCTACCTCCAGCATCCCATTCAATTGGAAATGTTCAAACTTATTCTTCTGGACCGTTGTCGACAATTTTTCAACATACACGACATCATCGACAAAGTAGTCATGTATGAGACGCTTGTGGCCAACTTCACGATCTACCGGTAAAGGACCCTTTCTCCTTCTCAAGCGTGAACTTTCAGCTACCTCTTTTTTTTTAAAATGTCGATTGTTTGTTGTATTTTTCTTGCAACAAACATTGATTCCTTTAACATCAATGTATCCAATGAATTGGTAAAAGAAAATGATGATGGCATAGTGAAGTTGAGAAAATGAAGATAGAAGTATTGAGTATTTGAGCTATGATGATAAATACAAGGTGGGTTGGTGTATATAGGGTTAAAAAATTATACATACACTAGATTTTCCAAAGCAACCAATATCTTATCACATGTATTTAAGATGTTATAAATAGTATTAGAGCCACACCATTTGTCGAGTGTGCCATCTAGGACATTGGGCCCTTTGAGACTCTTTTTGACATACATTGGGCTGAAATTAAAACTAATACTAAGGGGAACAAATATTGCAATTTTTTTCAACTCCAAAAGATGAGAAGACTATTCATGTTATCCCAAAATAACCCTAAAAATTTGTATAGTTCTTTTGAGTTGTATTCAATATAAAATCTATTAAATATTATTACTATACATATCACTCATTGATTTGATAACATGAACAGAACTTATATTTATATAAATGATGTTTGTATAATTGCCAAATTACAAAATGGTTAATGTATCGTATATTAATGGTCCATGTATAAAAGAAAGTTATAGATATAGCCCATTTGTAATACCTAAATTACTGAATGGGCCCTGTGTATTTGTGAAACTGCATAAATGATCCACATATGTAATAGTAATGTTACATAAATGGTCCCTTACAAGACATGATTCTCTTATAATAGTGAAAATTATAAGTTCATCCAAGTTTACTTTTCTCTACACCACCGGTACTTACGGTTTCCAAATATCATTTTCACAAACTCTCTTAAAAAATCCGGTAGCTTATTGTTAAGGAAATACGACACCACCACATTATTATATTTTTTGTGGCATTGAAAACCACACGAATGGTATGACTCAGTTGAAACAGGTAAGGTTTTAATAAATATTTGTATTAGGTCTTAGTTTAGATTTGTTACATATTTTGCTTTACACCATATTTTATAATAATTTATTTAATCGAAAATATAAAACCAAAAAATATAATAATGTGGTAGTCTAGTAATTTTGCAATTGGTATCTAGATTGATCGGCGGCACCTGGCCATAGACACCCATGCAAGAACAAGATCGTATCTGTAAACCTCCATTTTTACACAAATAAGACATTTCTTTCAACGAAGATCATGTGTGTAGAGCTCCAGTCTTTCCTTTTAGCTCCCCAATATGAATCCATCCCAATGATCCACTGATCTGAGGTTACGTTTCTCTAATTCCTAATCTTAATTTATCATTCCACGATTTTCTGGTTCGTCTTGTAGCTCTGCTTTAAATTAAATTTGATTGCCCATGATCCTGTCTTAAGCTTTTCATTTAATTCTGTCCAAAGATTTGGTTTCTTCTGTTTGAGGAAGTACCCAGGTTCATCTTATCGTCTTCCTTAATCGAAAATGCGAAAATTTTACGATTCATACAAATGCCATTACTGAACCAGGTGAAATTTGTCCCCTACTTTTATTTTCAGAAATTCAGTCAGTCTAGAGACGAAGAATACCGATTAGGGCATAAGAGAGCGTCGTGTATAACAAGGATTTCAATGCCCACCAGTTGTTCGACGGAAAAACTTGCCGGCTTACTTGTTTAATCTTTCTGTTGTAAGTGTTCTAAGTCCCAACGAGGGTTTCCCTTTACACATCATTCGGTGTTCTTGATTCTTCGCGCATAGTTATGTCAAGAAGGCCAGGAAATCCGACACGACGGTTTGTGGGCGGCAATAGCAATTCATTGGCCGGGATTATCCACTCGAAATCTCGCGCCTCTCCTGTACTCGTCGTCATTATCTTACTAGTAAGTTCATCATCTCTCACCATTCCAACAACACATTCTTGCCCTAATTTTCTAATTTTGATTATTTCTATGCAAAATAGGGCGGCTTCCTTGTCCTCTCTCGTTTCTATCAGCACCCAGGTTACAATTTCACCATCAAATACTTCTCACAGATACCAAATTTACATAAACACAATGATACTCTTCGATTTCAGGTGGCTCTAGGGTTACGCAACTAATCGACATGGTCGAAGGTAAAAACTCACAAACACGATATCAAATTCTTCCGATCATTCAATAACAGTTCGAGTATCAAATTTTCAGGAGACTTCGGTTGCACATTCGATGTTCAAACAGCGATACCTGTTTTGAAGAAAGTGTACGGTAATAACATGAAGAAAGTATTGCATGTGGGACCCGATACTTGCTCAATAGTGTCTCGATTGATAAAAGAACACAAGACAGAAGCATGGGGTGTTGAACCGTATGATTTAGAAGATGCAAATACAGGCTGCAAAAAGCTTGTAAAAAGGGGTCTTGTTCGTGTTGCTGACATTAAGTTCGCTTTACCATACAGACCAAAATCCTTCTCTCTTATTGTAATTTCAGATGTTGTTGACTACCTTTCTCCTAGGTACCTCAACAAGACCCTTTCGGATTTAACAAGATTATCTACTGATAATCTTGTTATATTCACAGGTAATATGACATAAATACTATACTTAGGGTCTGTTTTTTTAATCAAGTCTTAAATAGGTATGGATAATGTTTGTTTCTTTTCTAGAATGAATATAGTCTGAATGAGTCTAAATAACCATTTTAGAAAACAAATTTCACGAAATTTATCGGATTTATAAGTTTTAAAGTGAGAACGAATGGTAGGAAATTAGAAGGACAAATATGTAAAGCGTTAGTGTCTTAATATAGTAAGGGTCTGTTTCTTTTTTTAAGTTCAACATCTCATTTGGACAGTTATACATGATTGTTTATTTTTTTATTCGGTCCGGACATAATACTTACTGGGTTAAAGCCAAAAACATGGTGTAATGTATTAGGACACTAACCCTTTACCTATTTCTCTTTATTCTTTTTTCCCTTTTTAACTCATTTTACATCAAAATTGAAGAATATTGTAAAATGCATAAATTTATCTTGGAATGTAAGAGGAGAATAGTCGTTTAGTTTCATTCATATGGTTTATTCGGTCTAGAAAAAACAAACAAACTTTATCTATACAATGCTATTATCCATATATCTAGATATTGTTACTCATTAATGACACTTTACTCATACATAACTTAACGAGGAAAATAAAACTATAAACCATTCTATGTCACTAAACCCATTAAGTCTAGATTAAAGTCAAAAAGAAAGAAACATGTATATTTGTCCAAATTACCATCGAGTCCAAAGGAAACAACTCATTATCGTACAATTTGCATGTTTATAATCAACATTTTGTGTTTTTAGGTCATCCGGGTGATTCGAGAGGTAAAACACAACATTTCACTAATTTTGGACGCCCGGTAATTATTATTATATAAACTTGTATTTGTCACTTTTATTAGCAAGTCTGTTTATGTTGTATGAAAATTTGAGGTTTGAGTATCATTTGTGCAGGCTAAAATGAGAAGTGCAACATGGTGGGCCCGGTTTTTTGTGCAGACAAATCTTGAAGAGAATGAAGCGGCGGCTATGAAGTTTGAGAAGGCTGCTTTTGAGAGTTCATATAAGCCCAAATGTCAAGTATTTCACCTCCATTCGTATCAGTGATAGTGTAAGATGCATAAATATGCATTTGATTTGATTCATTGCAAGATTATGGAGTTTTTTTGATTTGTCAATCGATAGTCATTGGTTTCATTGAAACTTGATAGAGTTAACTTTACGTGTAAGTAAATATGCATTTGTGTTTGCTTGCAATACTCACACACACACTTATGGATTTTTTTTATGGATTCTCACTCGTTTATTGCTAGAGCAAGTATACGAGGATGACTATTGGATCAAAGTAACAGCATAAATAATCAAATAATTTGTTTTTTTTTTTTTTTGTATTGAATTATTGTTTAATGTAATTTGATCTATACTTGTCCGTATTGACTAATGGAGTTCAAGATAAATAATAATCTTTCAGTAAATTAATTGAAAATTTCTAAATCATTAGCTATCATGATTTGATCTAAAACTTACCAGTTATTTGATATTTTTATTTATTTATTTTAAGTGGCAAAATTATAATATATTGCATTTTTAGAAGAAACCAATTTTTTATACTTAACATCTGAAATCTCCATATGCTGCTATTTAAAATATTTTTGAAATGTCGTGAACTATGCAAATTTTAAAAGACAAATGGCACTATAAAAGAGGTTGGAGATAAATTCACATTTTGCTAGGGACTCCAAATATTAGGACAAGTATATCTTTTAATATTACATATATAGGAGTTTAATACATCATCTTTTTCTGATTATGCTAAATAAAATATCCAAACAAATTTTCCAGGAGGATAAAAATACTGTTTGAGACAATGGAATAAATTCACATAATGATATCATTAAAAAAAGAGTCACTATACGATTTTTATCATGTTTAACTAATGTGCTATTTGATATGCTTGTTATTGAGTTGGTAAGAGGTTGAATTTTGACTCGATCAGATTCAGATTGCTTGATACTACATTGATATATCTTTAATTCGGTCCTGAACCCTCAAATTTGCTTATTGTTTGGTCAGATTTATGGTTGAGCCTCACCGGAGCATTGACTCAATCAAATATATTATCAATCAGCAACTATCAAAAAACCATTAACTTATAAGAATAAAATTAAGCATTAAAAACTTATAAATTAATCATTGAAATTTATGAATAAATACTTAAATAGACATTTGAAATAAATAAAAGGGATAATGATCCATAATGGGAACTAATAACATGAAATGTACCCATTAGGTCACAAAAGTTTTAATTTCATTCAATAGGTTACTGAACTTTCAATTTTGTACCCATTATGTTGCTAAACTTTCAATTTTGGTTCTAAAATATCATTGTCTCTGATTTAACCGTTTATACCCAGGTAAAATCGCTATGAGGAGAACTCATAGTTGGTTGCTACTCTTCGATGAAGAGAGGTGTGGCACTCGGAGGCATATTGGGCATCGGAGGAGGAGAGTCGTGGGGGTGTTGTCGAGGTGGTACAGTTGTGATGAGATTGTGGATAGGCTTTGGACTTGGTCGAGATGGTAGAATTGTGGATGGGTTGAGGGACATGTTGTAAGCCTAATCGACGGAGACAGATGTGTCGTCGGAACTTAAAACGGTGGTTAAAATCTAATAAGTAAATTTTGTGTTATTGGTTGTAATTATAGATCATTAACCCTGTAATTAATTAAAGACCAACTAAAATATCCTTTTATTTTAATAGATTTTAGTTAAGATAAAATATATCATTTCATAAGTTTGATATAAACATAATTTATTTTTTAATCAAAATATATTTCAAATATGTAATTAATAGTCAAACAAATTCTCTTTTATTATTAAAAAACTATTTACTTTACCAAAATTTAAATTGAATCAAAACAATATTATAATAAATAACATTCTAGTTACTTCTCAAAGTAAAAGAACATAGTTTAATTAATATTTTGAAATTCTAAAATTACAATGATAGTTTGTAAGTACTATTTTAACTAAAATTTTCATAAAATAAAGTTTAAAAATATATAAAAAATAGTTTTCAAATTGAATTAGTATAAATTTAATTAAAATTAGATTAAAATGAGAATTATAAACAATTATATACATATACAACCCATATAGTCGTTGACATCTTATTATTTTATGTTTAATGACAATAAGCCAATCAATTTCAACAATATATATTTATTTATATTTTAATAATATAATTTTATTTGGGTAATAAAAAAAATTCTTTGTTGTCTTCATAAAGTTTAGTCAAGGTATTCTAATTATTATTTTTGTTAGTTATCATAGCCCATTGTTAAAGGTTTTGTTTTTACTTGTTTTTGTTTTTAATTTGAAAAGATTTTTGTAATTAGAATAAAAGTATCTAATTAACTATACATAATTAAACATAAAAGTGTGAAAAATAAATCTTTTATGAAGTAGGGCACTGGAGCACTAAGCGGGGTGCACAAAAAACCGGTTTGTGATCCTAAAGTTGTTTTAAATCCGGTTCAAGTTTGATATAAAAACCGGTTTTAGTGAAATTAGTTTGATTTTGAACCGAATAGTTGGTTTAGACCGATTTCAGATTATAGCCATTTTAAATGCTTTGTATTCGGTTTGACAGAAATCGGTTTGAAACCCCGGTTTACATAGTTACTGTTAGAAAATATTTTTTTATAACCGTTTTTTTTCTTTTTTTTGCGTAAATGACTCGTTCACCTAAAATGTATTGACAAGTTGGGGCTAGCCCACTTGGCTAACAAGGTGATTACTAACAAGGAGGTCATGGGTTCAAACCCTGGCACTAACATAACAATGAGTAGTTTAGGAGTAGGAGTAGGATAGATTTGCCACATCATTTAAAAACTACTTACTAGCTTTTGATTTCAATAATTACATCTATGGTTAGGGTTATCCTATCAAGACCCCATTTTCACTTGGCAGACCCCTTAATGATTGTTTTTTTTGTAGAAAACATGAAACCAATAAAGTTGTCACCTACTAGACTTTCAATATTTTCTTCAGATTTCTCAGCTTTTCCAATTTTTTAATTATTTTATTTTATTTTTTACAATTTCAGTCCATCAGCAAGTCTATTTTTTTATTTCTCCACCTTATATTATTTAAAATAAAAATAAAGAAACCACCACTAACAACTCCATTTACCACCACAAACCACTCCGGCTATGCCCCCGGAGGTAGGATGAGAACGACAATGGGAAGACCGGTCACAACTCCGGCTACCTAGTCCGATGGCGGAGAGGCAGAAAGAGACAGTTCGAGAGAGAGAAGAGGTAAGAGATCGAGATCGAGATAGATATACAAACGAGAGTGAGAACGGACCTTAATGAGGGAAGGAAAGAAACGTCGGCGGTGGCGGTGATGCACCACGGTGGCAGAGAAATAGAAACAGATGGAGAGAGAGTTCGAGAGAGATTAAGTATATGTTAGAGATCGAGAGAGATACAGATAGAGAGAGATCGGTCACAGCTCCGACAACGGCGTTGACGGTCTCCGGCGGCGGCGGCGGCGGAATTGATGAGGAGAGCTGCTGAAACTTTTCAAATGAATTTGTTTTAGGGTTTAATGATTTATGTTTTTATATGATAGAGTTAGGGTTTTAAAGGTATTGGGCTTTTTATTGGATTTGGGTTTCATTTTTTTAAATTAGCAGTCAGTTTTTTAAAGTATTTTTTATCATTAAAATTTATTATCTAAAATAAAAAATCTCTAATTATTAGTTAATAAATACTTTATGATTAAATTTATATATAGAAATTTTAAAAGTAATAATGAGGGGTCAATCAAGATTTCAATTGGGGTCCAACTAGATTAACTCATATGGTTATTATGGTTTTTAATTTCAATAATTATAGTTTTGATTCCTGTAGTTTATAATTGATATTAGTTACACTTTTGGTCCCTGTAGTACATAAATAGTCCGTGAATAATAGGTTATTACAGAAGAAATGATCACTGTGTAATAGTGACGTTATATAAATGGTCCTTTAAAAGAAAATTATAGTAACGGTCCGGTTTAATAGAGAAATTACAAAAATGATCTTTGTGTAAAAGAACATTATATAAATTGTGTAGAAAGTATATGCTTAATAAACCTGTCGCAGTATAAACTAAGGAATACGATTAACCGGATTAGACCTTGACTAGGATTATCAATTATGCACCTCTAACGACTATAACAGCTTTGACAACAATAGTCACGATGAAGACAAAAGTCATTAAGGAAAATAGAATTGCAATAATGGAGATGGAAACGAAAAACAAAAATATGAATGATACCCACCTCCCTCCTTCACTTTGCATATTTGTGAAGTATTCCTACTTTTCATCCTCAATTTGTCAATCACCTACACCAAATTAGCCATATTATTCAAATTCTTACTTTTCAAAATCAAACACCACCTATATTATATGCATATTCAAATTCTTACTTTTTAAAATCAAACACCACCTATATTCGGGTCAAATGCTTACGTGTTTTGATTCGAATCTATTTTTTTACATGCTATCAAACATATTCAGCTTGTTTATTTTGCTCCCCTCTCAAAGTGTCAGTTGAATATAATAGAGATTGAATATACGGCGCGAAGTGAAAAGAGTCTCAGGTTTTGTTTATTGTTGGTTGGTACATGTTCCCACATGTAGGATGAGGTGGATTTAGTAGCAACAAAGGGCCCCAACTTGTCACCTTGTCCCCCATGTCTTATTGACCCATATACATACAAAATATTAATTCTCCCTTTGGCCCCATTTAAATCCCTTCACACCGACTAATCTCATATATACTTTTGTATATTTTATTTTTTCATGCTGTGGAATATATAACTTTTTTTTCGGAAAAAATCTGACTTTAAGAATAAGTCCATTATTTACTTATGTTATTCATCAAACTTCAAACCCCATTATGCCCGATTTCAATCTATAAATAATATAGTATATAGAGGGAAGAGAGAGTATTGGTTTATGTTAGAAAAATTCTTTGACTAAAAACAAAAGTACAAAACAGAGAGGTCTTATAATACATTTACCGCCATTTATATACTTTAACAAAAACATCACAATTTTCGTAAAAAATGATGGTTGTAGTTATGTTAATTGTACTTATCTTTAGGTTTATGTTAGAAAGTTCTCAGAAAAATACCAAAAATAGAGTGGTTCTATAACATACCCTTTTATATAGTTACAACAAAATGATTACTAATTGTGTACGTTGGATATTTGTGATTTATATATATATATATATATATATATATATATATATATATATATATATATATATATATATATATATATATATATATATATATATATATATATATATGTATGTGTGTGTGTGTGTTGTGATCAACATAAAAGTATAGAATCATTTTCTTGACCTTTATATCAAATTAGGGTGATAAAGGTATAATAGTAAAATAATATTTTTATTAAAAAAGAAAACAATATTTTATTAATTATATTCCTAATTTAAAGCAATTATGTTCATAAATGAAGATTCACATCCATAAACTAACTATTATACACTCGAATATTAAATTCATAATCAATTAATGTTCATAATGAACTTAGATGAAATAAACGAACATACACACATGTTCATAAATGAATATTGACGAACACTGACGAACATTGATAAAATATAGTAACAGACAACATGTTCATAAATAAACATGACAAACATCGATGAAATATACAAACATAAACACATGTTCAGAAATGAACATCGACAAATATTGATGAAATATACGAACATACACACATGTTCAGAAATAGATATTGATGAACCTTGACCAAATATAGTAACATACAACGTGTTCAGAAATGAAAATTGACGAACATTAATAGAATATACAAATATACACACATGTTCAGAAATGAACATTCATAACCAATTGATGTTCAAAAATGAACATCGACGAACATTGATGAAAATATAGTAACAGAAAACATGTTCAGAAATGAAGATTGATGAAATATACAACATACACACATGTTCAGAAATGAATATTGAAAAACATTGATGAAATATACGAACATAGACACGTGTTCAGAAATTAATATTGATGAACATTGACGAAATATAGTAACATACAACATGTTCAGAAATGAACATTGACGAACATTAATGAATATTTAAACAAAAACTTAAATGTGCGTAACTGAATATGGATGAACATTAATACATTTATACAAAAACTCAAATGTTCATAACTGAACATGGATGAACATTTATACATTTATATATAAACTCAAATGTTCATAATTGAACATGGATGAATATTTATATAAAACTTCAAATGTTTATAATTGAACTGAGCATAGATGAATATTTTTCCCTCTCTCTCTCTCTCTCTCCCACCCTCTTCCTCGATCCCTTTGCGTCGATCTCTCTCTCTCTCTCTCTCTCTCTCTCTCTCTCTCTCTCTCTCTCTCTCTCTCTCTCTCTCTCTCTCTCTCTCTTCCGTTCTCGGCTGCTACCTTTTCCTCTCTTTCTTTCTTGGTGGCAGCCATGAGTTACTGCCTCTTCTTTGCGTTTGACTCATCTTCACTTTTGCAGCCTTTTTTGAGGGGGGGGGGTGTATATATATATATATATATATATATATATATATATATATATATATATATATATATATATATATATATATATATATATATATATATATATAATTTTGAATTTGGAATGCCATAAAAATAAGAAAGGAAGTTGATGATTTTAATCATTTCCTAAAAAAGAGCACACATTAATTATATTTAATTGTAAAAACGTCATATTTATTCCTCTAGCTTTATTTTAGAAACTAGCCGAATGCCCGCGCGTTGCGTAGGAAAAAAATTATTAGTTAAAATATAAACAAATGCATGTTATTCTTATACCAAATTAAAAAAAATTATAGAAAAATATATTCATTATTGTTAACTATATGATAATACATACATGTATTAAATTTGGAAGACAACGAATTTCAATAATTTTAATGAATAAATACAATACATCAAATAAAAATCAAATTAATATGGTTTAATATAAAGAGTTATCTCAAACCACATGATTTTAATAATCTACTAACATGTTGTGCTTGGATAATACTTTTGTATAATTTCAAATTTAATTTTACTTTTATATATTTTAAAATCAATTTAAAGATTGCGTATTTGGTCATGTTTTAATTTCGAATATTTAATTTAAATTAATAGTATGCTATTTGGTGGATAATAGAAGCAAATCAATTGTATTATATAAGAGAAATAGAAAATGTCATATATGTATGTGAAGCAATGTGGAATAAAGAAAAAAAACATTAAATTGATATGGTAAAAGATAAATCATGTATCTTGAACGACATTGATTTGAATGACTTCCTTTGTAATAGAAAAGATATATAGTTAGAATACATGCAGTATATTTATTGAATGACCTCTGATAAAATTAGAAATCGTCGTTTTGACATCAATATTGCATAAGAGATAAAAGTTCAAAATTGCATTATTTAGCATAATGCATGTGATTTTGTGCAATTTGATGAATGAATCCATAGCTCATCTCGGACCGACTCTCTAAATTTTTAAAGCTCAACTTTATTAAAAAATAAGAAAATTTTAACTATATATTTTCTTGAATTTTAATATTTGGACATGTTTCCAACAATAAAAAAATCTAATGATTTATACAATTGTTTTAACTTGAGGGAGACCTTTATTTATAGAATAAAAAATTTTCTTGAGTTGGTTTATCATGACGATATGAGATCAAAATTTTATTCATAGTGTGTTATTTTTGTGTCAATTTCTTGTCCCACATCGCTTAAGAAACACAACTGAAAAGAAATTAAACATCTATAAGTAAAGAGACTAATATAATTCTCATCTCACATAGCTTAAGAAACAAATTTCAAAGTAAAGAAAACATCTATAAGTAAGAGGCTAAAATGATTTCTAACATATCTTTGTTCTTTTGTGTTCTTGATTGTAACCAGATTACGAATTGGTTGCAACATTCCATGAACCTTTGGTTTCAGTTTTAGGACTGTTTTTGTAAATATTGGAAGCGTGCTCACCGATGTCCACTCCGATCTATTTTTTTCTAATAAATTCAAATTAATGTGGTACATGATAAAAATTCATATTAAATTATATTGATTAAATAACATATATTATAATATTTATATTTATAAACAGATTTGTTTAAACTCTCAAGGATTACTATTTAAAAGTTTTATGTTCATAAATCTTATGAAAGCGAAATAAAATGTTTACAACGTTGTCATCACACATTGAACTGTGTCATACGACTTACTATGAACTTCCAACTCAATTGGTTTTTTGATAATTTTTAACTCTTTTAAATATTCATCTTTTTAGTCTCATTGATTTTTGAAGTTAAAACGAAATAGGATAATTGTTGAAACTTTGATATAAAAATATGTTTTTGTGATAAATTGACCACTAATTAACAATAGATTTTGAAAACAATAGTATGACCAAGATTGATAAGAGAACCTAAAGAGTTGTATTATATAAGAAAAAAATTAAAGGTTATTATATGTACAACGCAACATCATTGTCACTTTTTTACAACATACTTTAAACTTGCAATCTATTCAGTTTCAAAAGGTTTTTAATAATATTCATCTTCATTTTTGAGTTTTAATACTTTTGGAAATTAAAACCTATAAATAGAAGTCTTTATCACTTTGAGAAAACATGTTTGTATGATAAAATGATATTTGATTAATAATAGACTTTGAAAGTCATATTATGATCAAGATTGATGTATAATGTAATTAAATTAGTGGTATTATATAAGTGAAAGAAGAAATGTTATACAAATGCGTGAAACGATGTGAGACAAATAAAAATATCAACATAATATGGTAAAAAAATAAATTATTAATGTTTAATCATGTTGTTTTGAATGATCTCATTTATAATAATAGATAGTTAAAACATTAACAATTGAAAGTTTCTACGTATATACATATTGGTGAAACGAAAAATGTTTACACCGGTGTCATTTTTTACAAACGACACTATAAACATCAAACCTAATCAAGTTTTTAAAAGTTTAAGTAATTTTAAAATTTCTACGTATATACATATTGGTGAATCGGAAAATGTTTACACCAGTGTCACTTTTTTAAAAACGACATACTATAAACTTTCAACCTAGTCAAAGTTTTTAAAAGTTTTAAGTAATTTTATTGTTTACTTATGAGTTTCAATACTTTTTAGAGTTGAAACTAAATAGTAAAAATATTTTAAAACTTGTGATAAAAACACGTTTTTATGATAAAATGATCAATAATTAATAATTGAATTGAAAGATCAAGTTTGATGAATAATGAAAGCAAATGAATTGTACTATATAAGAGAAAGAGATAATGAGATATATGTATTTGAAGCAATGTGGGATAAAGAAAAAAATCTCAAATTAATATGGTAAAATATAAATCATTTATCTTGAACCACATTTATTTCAATAACTTTTTTCATAATAAAAAATAGATATTGGTGGATTTAGATAATACAAACATTATGTTAGTGTGAGCAATACATTTAATAAACTCACATATTAGATGATTGTAAAATATGGTTAAATATACACTTAGTTTAGATCATTGAAAAATATACACTTAGTTTAGATGATTGTAACATATGATTATTTTAAAGCAATTAGTAAACATTATTAAAAAGAAATTTGAAAAATAATTGGAAATGTGAAAAGACATGGGGGTTTCAAATCAATGTGGTTCTTGAAAATATGCTTCAATTATAAGATATATAGATAAGAATAATTTTATTTAAATCAAATAATCATATCCGTTGATTAAATTATCCAATGACTTAAAATGGAGTTCTATAGTTCTATGCGTAAAATGGCGTTTTATGTTGATCACCTCACATATATATATATATATATATATATATATATATATATATATATATATATATATATATATATATATATATATATAAGATCAATAAAGGACTAATATAAACCATGGTACCAAGGGACTAATATATTCACAAAAGGTCCTTATAAAACAGACCAGATATTACAAATAAAATCTAACACGACTAAAGGACATGCTCTAAGTTTTCCATCTCTCTTTATCACATGTCTTCCCCTATCACTGCTACAGATACCAGAAAAACAACATACAACTCAAGTGTAAGCTTGTAAAAAGCTTAGTGAGTAATCTTCAACATACTCCACATATCTCTTTTAATGCACATTCTCATTATTCACTCTTGCTATTCTCATTAGCAAGTAAACATCTCCTCTTTATATCTGAAACATGCAATCACATTAGCTTACAATACCAGCTAATTATTAGCAAACATCAATGCATCAATAAGTACCACAATTGGGACTACTCATAACTCATATATGAACACTTGCATGAACTCCTTTTACTCATAACTCATTCAAGAACACTCACATGGCCTTCTTTTTACAACTAATCATACTCTATCTCAACAACCTCATAGTTGTACAATCCGACTCAAGAACTCTGTAAAGCAATCACTCTAGCATCTACTCTGTTTATACAATCAATATGTATATTTAACTAAACTATTTTTACTTACAAGTAACAATTCACTCCACCGGTGATTACAACAATAACCACAACATAGCGCACACATATATATTAATTATAATTCTACATAAGTACTAGAGAGTACTCACCTGATATCGGTTTAGTATGTGGAATCCCCAAATTACGTGTATCGGGCTCCTGTCTGCTAGACTTGGTCCTATCATGACAGTCTAAATCAATTCTCCAACATCCATAATCATCTCAACAACATCTAACTCAAAAGATGTAGTAATTGAAAGAGGAAAATGAGTATAACCGGTAAATAACAACGGTATATTTACCAAAACCCCCAAATCCACGATTCATTTCTCTTAAAATAAAATATTTTTTTATAAAATAAATGTATGTTTTTATAAAATACACAAAATAATTTACAACTTATAACCAATACCTAAAATAATATATGTTTTTATAAAATAAATTTTGATATAATTTATAGTTGCATAAAAATGTATAAATGTGCTTTAATAAAACTTTATTTTCGCCAATTTATTTCTCTTAAATATTTTTCCTTAAAATTTTGATTTCTAATAAATTTTTTATTTTTGTTAACGTTAGTAACTAAAAGTTTTAAAATTCTTTACTTCAAAAGTTTTTTTTGTATCTATGTGAAAATTTTTAACTTTTTACATCACAATAATGTTACAACTTTTATATCATTTTCCTTATCAAATAATGCAGTCTTAAAAAAGATCCTGTAAACCAAATGGCCCCTAAATACTTCATCAAAACATAATTCCACTTATTCAAATAATATAAAACCATTTTCTGGTGAATATGGATTATAAAATATTATATATATATATATATATATATATATATATATATATATATATATATATATATATATATATATATATATATATATATATATATATATATATATATATATATATATATATATATATATATATACACTTGCGAATTAATTATAGACTTTCGAATAATTGAAAATCGCAAATTACAATGAATAATCAATAATACTAAATGTATTATGTATGTTTCTCGCATTATGTTAGGGTAGAACCAATATGCACTTTGTCTCTCATCTTACAACTTGTAATATGATTTAGCTTCTTCACGTTTTTCCTACATAATGTAATATAAACATATGTACCTTCAAACAAACTGTTGTCAACCATGTCGTTTTTGCCTTGCGACTTGTGATTTATTTTAGTTTTTCATGTTTCCCATTTGTGATACAATACATATATATCCAACTTCAAAGTGTGTGTTCTCAAATAAACTCTTCTTCCATTTTATTCTCCAAGATATAATCTAAATTATATTTGAACTATAAATAACTCTTATATTAATTAAGTGTGATAAGTAACAATTAAGTATCATAGGTTAAAAAACTCTTGAGTTGTATGTGTTTAATTACTTGAAAGTTGAAAAGTTTTGTAAGTTTCAAATGAATATAATTCAAGATATAGGTCTATCTTGAACCACATTCATTTGGATGATCTCTATTATAAAACTAGTCGAATCCCCGCGCGTTGCGCAGGAACAAAATTATGCAGTTACAATAATAATACATATGTTTTGTTAAAAAGTATCTAAGTCATTGTTATCTACTATGTACTAACAATTGTATATAAGAAACAAAAAGTTGATGTATCACTAATGAATTGTCTTATATCAAGACATTCGTTCTAAAAATCAAAAAAATAAAGTAATAATTAGTTAAATAATATCATAATAAATAAACAATAAGAAATTTTAGGATAATAGTTAAAAAAAAGAAATCATAGTATAGCTGGAATCTATGCTGTGGAATTTTTTTTAGACTTATTGGTAATGAACTAACATATTTTTATTGTCAACACTTAAACAACTAAATGCTAATGTTTAACTAAATAAAACTATCTTAATTAATGTGATCATCATTATAATATCTAACTTTGTCATAATATTTACGATTAGAAACTAATGATAATGTTTGTATTGATTTAATAAACATACTAAAAGCGTGTTTTTACATACATTTAATTCTAAAAATTACATATACAATAAAATTAAAATCATGTTTCATCATTTATTTTAAACAATTAAAAACTAATATTTATTTAGAATGAATTACCATGATTCAAATGATAATATCATTATAATATATAACTTATCGTAATATGTTGATTATAAACTAACGTTAACATAATTATTAAAAAGAACATGAAAAGTCATAAGAGTTTTAAATAAATGTGATTGAAGTAAAAATACCTCTATTAATAATTATAATATGTACGTAATTGTAATATTTACTTATATATTAGCAAATTTCATTTCTTAGAAGATAATTATAATATAAGATGAACAAAGTATTTTGTAAAAACTATTCAATTTAATCAAATTTAAGTATTGATTATATGTATGATTTAATAAGTATTTTGTAAAATCATTCATTTCGATGAAATTAAATTATTAATTATATTTTTATTAGAAATGCAAGAACAATTATTTATTGATATACTTGCTTTATTTTTTTCAATAATCTCTTCAATATTTCATGTGTTTTTTGATAATTTTCCTGAATGTCCGTTTAAATATAAATTCTAAAATATAATATCTATTTAACTAATTATGTATAAAGTTTTTTCAAAATACTAAACACCCAAATATATAAATATGATTTTATTTTATAAATCACAAACATAACACATGATAATAAAATATCAAAGCTTGTATTATATGAAGATGTATACTATTCTAATTGATGAAATAAAAATACCAAAAATCTCAAATAAGAATCCAAATCATCAACTAATTACATAAACTTAAGTTTGAGTTACAAAATAAACATAAAACATAGTAAAATATAATAACTTCATTGCGAAATGAGTTTCATACACACACATTTTCTTCGTCGATAATGGTTGTATGATCATCATAATATGGCTCGAAATATATAAAAAAACTCAAGCCAACACAAATATCTTTAAACCTTGGCATTCTTCAATCTATATGGTTTTTCTCACTTTGTATGTGATTTGTATTTGTGTGTTACTGAAATGATTCTCCTCTTTTATAGTAAAAAAAGACTATTCAACTACAATTCATTTGATACTCATAAATTATATCATTATTAGTTTAAATACTTAGTCATTATAATATAAAAGTTAAAAAACTCTTGAGTGGTTTTAATAATTAGTTCAAAGATGAAGAGGTGGGGGTTTCAAATGAATATGGTGCAAGAATGAGACATATCTTAAACCATATTCTTTTGTATGGCTTCTATTATAAGAGTTATATAGATATAGATATAGATATAGATATAGATTTATAAAGATAAAGATAACGATATATATATACATACATATATATATATATATATATATATATATATATATATATATACATACATACATACATACATATATATATATATATATATATATATATATATATATATATATATATATATATATATATATATATATATATATATATATATATGACTAACATCATATATGAATGTTTAGTACTCTAAGAATATGAGAACAAATTGAGCATCAGATTATTCTCACATTCTTATTATAGTTATCATTTTCATACATATATATTTGAAAACCCTATATGGGTAATTTAACAAAAGCTAGTACATTCGTTATTAAATTCAACTTTTTGGTTCTCGACCCTCTTTTTTTTTTCATGTTAAGTACTGAATTGATAAATGATACTGAATAAATAATGGTATCTGAATGAATACGATATATATATATATATATATATATATATATATATATATATATATATATATATATATATATATATATATATATATATATATATATATATATATATATATATATATATATATATATATATATATATATATATATATATATATAGTCAATTGTTATTATTCAAATTAAAACATAGGGTTATAATAGTAATTTATTCAGATTCAGAGAGTTCATTCAATAAAAAAAGAAAGGCAAAATTACACTGTAGCCCATCGAGGTTTCAACTTCTGGTTTAAAAGGTCCCTCAACTTATTTTTTTGCTTTCTAAGGGATTGAAGTTGTCTTTAACCTGTTTAATAAGTCACGTAACCTCTTAAAACTGGTTTTCTATGCCTACGTGTCCTTTCAACGTATTTTCAATTTTCCCTCAAGAATAAATGATGGGAAAGTTCCGATGACAAGACAAGCCTCGGCGTCTTAGACTCTCACATGTGTACTTATTTCTTGAAAAAATCTACAACGAACCCAAAACGATGACGCTTTGGTGCTCCCCCTCGATATATATGTTCTCCTCCTCCTGCGTTAGCAAAGTTGCCGCTTCCTTTCCTCTTCAATGTCGCAGTGTAATTAGCAGAAGAATCTCTGCGAAAATGCCAAACAGCTCATCATCTTTCCAAATCACTCACACTTTAAGCTTACCGAGTCAACTTACCGATCTCGTGACTGTAGTTGCCGCTCCTGGTGTCTCCCAGTCTGAATTCAGGCGAGTCTTCCCCCTTCTTCCTTTCCGCTCCTGGTGTCTCCCAGTCTTAATCAGATTTTTTAGTTGAAACTATAATGAACTGACTGCCTAGGTAAAGTAATGGATTACGGTAAGATGTTTGTAATTAATTACCTACTAGTACTACACTACAAAGCAAATCATGGGCCGATTTTACAGCCATCTCCCTTCAATCCCTCCCATTAATGGTGCACTGATCCCTAAAAAACCCCATTTTCATATCCCTCTTTTAAACCAAATACAGAAGCAACAATGGAGGTTGAGCCTTTTACGAAAGGGTCTACTGTAGAAGTAAGCAGCGACGACGCCGGATTCCATGGTCTATGGTGCATATCCCTCTGAAAACCAGGAGGAGCAAGAGGCGGAGACGGTGGAGGGTGCCGGTGATTTTCAGGTTTCCGATGTCGTTGATGCGTATTTGAGAGATGGGTGGTGGATCGGTGTTGTAAGTACGGTGATCGGCGACGGTGAGATCAAGAACAAGAAGCATGTCATTTCGTTTGAAAGTCCACCTAAAGAAGTTGAGTTCGATGGGTCTCAGATTCGACTTCATGTTGACTGGGTTGACTCCGGCTGGAAGCTCCAGCCACAGAAGGTATATTCCGTCTTTAATGGCAGAAATATATTAGGGTTTTGATCTTGCATTTATGGCGGTGCAGAGGTTGAGGAAGGTGGAAAGATTGTTGGAGGCACCGATCGTTAAGAGAACAAGAAAGATTTATGCCTCTCTTATTCTTGAGGGAAAATCGAAATTATGTTGCAAGGGAGATGAAAGGACACGTAGGCATAGGAAACCGGCTTTAAGAGGTCATGTGACCTTTTAGACAGGTTAAGGACAACTTAAATCCCTTAGAAAGCAAAAAAATAAGTTGAGGGACCTTTTAAACCATAAGCTGAAACTTTGATGGGTTACAGTGTAATTTTGCCAAAAAGAAACTATATATATATATATATATATATATATATATATATATATATATATATATAGAGGTAGGTTCAATAGAGTCCCCTTAAAAGATAGAGAACTGGAGGCCAGATCTTAGCCATATATTATTCTAGATCTAGGGCTCAAATTTAATAAAAATTATGTCATTATTACTCATTTTAGATTTAATTAATTTGAATTAATAATAAAAAGGGTATTATGGTCATTAATTCTTAACCCAAATTTATCAGTTTTTATCACTTCCTAAAATATCTCTCTCACTCTCTCTCATATTTCCTTCCCTTCTCACTATATATCATCGGCTTCACATCATCTGTTGCCCTAATCTCACCTACGCCTCTTCTCTTGGTATGTCTTACACTCTTTCTGCCCAAGTAGTCCATTATCGAGTACACACAAATATACGAGACAGAGTTTTCGAGGCCGCCTACTAGGGTTTTGACAGCACTTCTGATTTCATGTCCTTGGATTGAAGCAGGATTAATTCTGTATCTTGGTAAGTGTTATAAATCCATTCACTTTGCAACAATGAAGAATATACTATTTTATGGTTGTATCCACGTGCACCCCGATTAGTTCATGTTTATTTCCAACATTGTGGCAATTCTCACTTCTCATTTGCGAATGTTAATTTGACCTTTTGATTACATTGAGATTCTAAGTACACCATGAGAAGACAAAATCGGATCGTTGAAGTAAAAATACCCACAAAAAATAAAAAACAAAATCTTTTAACACCTACTTTGCTACAAAAAGCTTGGAAGTGTTAGAATCTTTAATTTTTGAGTGACCTGATGTTATGAAAAAGCAAAAAGCTTGTAGCTGGGGTTAAATTCAAAAACGAAATCGATGGTAAATTAATTATTTTGTGTGATTTTATATGCAGGGATGATCAAATAATATTCAACGGGTTATTGTACTATATCGGATATTATTTGTTAATATAATTGCCAAGTCACGTAAAATATGGTTTTGGATTCAATATGATAATTGTGTTTGTTACTTTTTATTTGGGATTTTCTGTAATACATAAGATATTATTGTATTTTGAGAATGAATGATGGTTTCTTTATAAGAAAATTAGAGAAGATGGTATAGTCATCAAATTCCGTAAAGCTTTAAAGAATAGTAATTTCGTTTGAATTTTTGGTCTATTGAATTTTTTCAAAATAACTAAAAAATCCGGTAAGAATTAACAAAGGAGTAAATTAAGTTCATAAATATTACATATTAAGAAGGTATTATTTTGGTATTCATAAATGAATAACATATTTAAAAGTGGTATTCATAAATGAATATCAAATTACAGTTGGTATTCATGACACTAAAAACTGGTTGATTACAATGTCTTATTCATTCATGATTATCATGTTTTATTCATTCATGAATGATTACAACCTAACAGTTGGTATTCATTGATGATTATATGATTTTCTAGTTATATGTATTATTAACCGATGATTATATCTACATATGGGTTCATATTATATATGTTATTCACTGATGATTATATATGTTATTAACTGATGCATATATCTTTTTTGCATTTCATTTATTTTATTTTTATTCTTTTGTCTATGAATGATTTTAACTATACTAAGTCTTTCAATGGTGCAGAAACGACCCTCATTTAAGGTCCATAATGCCTCGGGTTATAATGTTGAAATGAAACAGATACCTGCAAATCAAATTAATGAAGAAACGTTAAAGGTTGATGTTTTGAACAGGGTGCAAATCAAATTAAAGAAAGGTGTATTCATTGATGATTAGGGGTATTCAGTTATGATTACGGACGTATTCATTTATGATTAGGGGTATTCAGTTATGATTACGGGCGTATTCATTTATGATTAGGGGCGTATTCATTTATTTCCATGATTAGGGTGTATTCAGTTATGATTAGAGGTTTATTCATTTGTAATTACAACTTAACAATATTTTTTATTTCCATAATTTCCTTATATATTTATGATTACGAATGTATTGAATTTTTTATATTTGCTTTATTCATTTGTGATTACAACTTAACAAGATTGTATATAAATTATCTTTAATTTGTGCTTTATTCATTTACGATTACAACCATATTGATATATGAATACAAAATACGTCCATTCATACAAGATTACAAATATTCTGAAAAATTATTAAATTTTCAATATCATTGATAATTTGATTTATAAAAAAGAAAAAATGTTTTTTTGAAACAAGAAACACATTAAATGATAATTTTCTTAATTTTTGGTAATTAAAAAATGAAAAAATAATTAAAAAATAATTGTTTTTTTAGGTAACTATTAATCAAATGGAAAAATAATTTTCTTAATTTTTGGTAATTAAAAAATGGAAAAATAATTAAAAAATAATTGTTTTTTTTTTTTGAAACAAGAAACACATTAAAATGTTTTCGATAGACTCCGTCGTGTAACCTTGTTAAAAAGCCCAAGCTTTTCCTTTTCTTATAAAAGCCCGTGGATTATTCATTGTTGTCTTTCAAATCATACCCACGTTATTCAAATATGTAGAATTAAAGATAGAAATCAATTTGTGCTTTATTCATTTACGATTACAACCATATTGATATATGAATACAAAATACGTCCATTCATACAAGATTACAAATATTCTGAAAAATTATTAAATTTTCAATATCATTGATAATTTGATTTATAAAAAAGAAAAAATGTTTTTTTGAAACAAGAAACACATTAAATGATAATTTTCTTAATTTTTGGTAATTAAAAAATGGAAAAATAATTAAAAAATAATTGTTTTTTTAGGTAACTATTAATCAAATGAAAAAATAATTTTCTTAATTTTTGGTAATTAAAAAATGGAAAAATAATTAAAAAATAATTGTTTTTTTTTTTTTGAAACAAGAAACACATTAAAATGTTTTCGATAGACTCCGTCGTGTAACCTTGTTAAAAAGCCCAAGCTTTTCCTTTTCTTATAAAAGCCCGTGGATTATTCATTGTTGTCTTTCAAATCATACCCACGTTATTCAAATATGTAGAATTAAAGATAGAAATCAATGAGAGGAATGGGCAAACGTGGAGAGTCATGTGAACAGTGGGATGCAACGCGTGGATATGAGATGGGAGATTTGTTATTATGTTTTTGCTTTTCTTAATAATTTATATTCTCTTATGTGTTTAATCAACGATTTTCCATGATTTTTGTGCATGTTTATCATCCAATTACTACGATTTATATTGATCACGTTCTACATAAGTGTACTTTCTTCATTATACGAAAGATATGGTTTATGTTTACATACTCAATATGGCATGAGTTTCAATATTAAAAGTGTTTTCTTCGATCAAATATTCTTAGTCTTTTGTAGCAAAACATAGACGTATGTTGACTTAAAACGTATATTTAACATAAACTTCGAATATATATATATATATATATATATATATATATATATATATATATATATATATATATATATATATATATATATATATATATATATATATATATATATTCAATATAAAACCAAATTATACTGGCTAAACATAGAACAACATATTTATGTATATATGTATGTATGAATGAGAAACTGACTTTAAACAAAATCTCACCCATTTCGTATTCAAGAATCTAATATATAAATTATGTAAAGACAAAACATCTTATAAGTTTTCAAAGCTATTTATTGTGTTATATATATATATATATATATATATATATATATATATATATATATATATATATATATATATATATATATATATATATATATATATATATATATATATATATATATATATATATATATATATATATATATATATATATATATATATATATATGAGAACCTAAAAAATAAAAGAAACTAAAAATATGGATAATCGTCAAAAGAGATTTAAAAAGGCTAATCTTAAATAAACCCCTCTAAAACACGAAAGTACTTCAAATTTTATTTTCTACAAAACTAATATAGTCATGAAAATTTGAATTTTTTTAATATTTTATTTTTAAAAAAACTCAAATGAAAAATATCCAAATGCTTTGAAATTTTGAGAGATTTATTCTAAACACTGTACTAGTGAGTTTGCAATAAGAAATTTTTTAAAAATAAGTTTTGTAAGAGTTCATATTTTAATTTAAAGAAACATTTGTTTTTATAAAAGTCATTTATTCAGATTCACCATTTTTTACCATTTTTGTGTTTTTACCGAATCTAGACCGTATGCATTTATATATATATATATATATATATATATATATATATATATATATATATATATATATATATATATATATATATATATATATATATATATATATGTATATATATGTATATATATACTTATATATACTTATATATATATATATATATATACATATATATATATATATATATATATATATATATATACATATATATATATATATATATATATATATATATATATATGTATATATATATATATATATATATATATATATATATATATATATATATATATATATATATATATTTGCAAGTTAGGGATGAATCTACTACATGAATCGTAATATACTACAGGCTACGCTAGGTACATTGGCTATTCTCTACACTATATCGTAGTTTTCGCCTTCGCCGAGGAACCTGCACAGAGACTAGACCCACTAACGCAGCAGCAAACCCTGGTGCATAGCACACGCCGACCCCGTAACGACGCCCTGCATGGCAACAGGCTGGGGGGAAACCAGCCCCGGGTACACCCGAACATAGCTAGCACAGAGGCTACAATGGGGCGTAATATCTTTGCACCCATTGCACGTAGCAAGGCTCGAACCCGCGACCTCGCCTAAGCGAGGCACGTGCCTTACCCGCCACGACCACCATGTTGTGTGTATGTATGTATATATATATATATATATATATATATATTTGTATATATGTATATATATATATATATATATATATATACATATATATATATATATATATATATATATATATATCTATATCTATATACATATATATATATATATATATATATATATATATATATATATATATATATATATATATATATATATCTATATACATATATATATATATATATATATATATATATATATATATATATATATATATATATATATATATATATATATATATATATATATATATATATATATATATATATTTGAAAGGCAACATTGATTAAAACACAGGCAACCCCAGCAAGAGACTAGGGCGCACAGAAAAAATTACATGGATTTGAAAGCTAAACTAGGCGTTGTAATCCAAACACTCCTATCTAAATCCAATTTGGATGATCTACAATCGATCCATAAAAAAGCCTCGTTTTGGATTCTTCAAAATATGTCTTCCGGTCTCCTACACCTGTTTTGAAATGTCACTTCGTTTCTCTCGAGCCATATGTTGTTAAAAGTGGCATAACCAACAACAATGAGGATCTTCCTTTCCAGGTTGCTTTTGGAATTTGCAAGTAAGTCTTCATACCATGTCTGTATACTACCATCATTAATCTGTTTGTTAGGGAAGTTCCACCAATTGCAAATTAGGTCCCAAATTCTGTTTCTTCTGGGACATTCCACAAACGTGAGGGATGTCGTTTCCTCTTTGTTTTTACACACGTCGCAAATCGTCGACTCCATTCTAGTTCCTTTTTCGCCAAATCTTGTTTTACAGCCAATTTATTTCTAAACAGCCTCCATATGAAAATGTTACTCTTTTTTGGGACCCAATTACACCACCAGTTTTTACCTGTAGCAATTTGGCGTGTCTGCGTAATTTTATTTCTCATCCAGGAAACTGTAAAGCTCTCATTCGGACCATCTGGGCACCACCAGGTATCGTGTTTCTGAGAAGGTGTGTGACTAGAAATGATGGTAATCAAACTTTCCAAGTCTTCCTTAGTTCGACCTTCTCTTATACTCGAGCTCCATCCCCTTATTCCGTCGTTGTGGTCCATCATCTCTTTAACGTTCACTTTATTATTCTTTTCTAACTGATACAGACGTGGGAAAATTAGTTTGAGGGGTTTTTCGCGTATCCACCAATCTTCCCAGAAGTAAGTATCTTGACCATTTCCGACTCTTTTCATTATAACCTGACGTGGATCTAGTGCTTGATCCCTTAGGTTGTCTCATTGATGCACTATACATTTCCAAGTTCTTCCACTTTTTATTATGTTCTTCTCGTCCCATCCAGACAGCTTGCCATGAATACTATATATATATATATATATATATATATATATATATATATATATATATATATATATATATATATATATATATATATATATTTTTTTTTTTTTTTTTTTTTTTTTTGAAAGGCAACATACATTCGAAAAGAGGGCTGAACCAGCAAGGAGCTGGAACAGACCAAAACCAGTACAAGCAGTTACATTTTAATTGCTAGCCTAGGGGAACACAACCAAAGATTTCTATTGATTTTAAATTTAAACGCCCTACTATCAATCCACAGAAAAGAATCGTTCTGGATATGTGTGAAAATCTCCTCTTCCTTTCTTCTTTTATTCTGAAATGTAACATCATTCCTGTTGAGCCAAAGAGAATGGAGGGTAGCTGCGCCTATGACGAACAAGACCTTCTTCTCCCTCTGATCAGCCCCTTCGACCTCTAGCCACTCTAAAATATCTTCAACGGAGTTAACACTCTTGACCCTTAAGTTCCACCACTTCGAAATTCTATCCCAAATTCCTTTAGCAAGGGGACAATCATAGAATGCGTGTAAGACAGATTCAGAACTTGATTTACAGACATCACAAGTGGTATTAATTAAATTAGCATTAATTCCTGCTAGATTATCTTTCACAGCGACACGACTTTTGCTTATTCTCCAAACTAAGATATTGGTTTTCTTAGTAACCCAGTTACACCATCTGTTTTTACCAATCATTCTTTGATTTTTATATATATGTATATATATATATATATATATATATATATATATATATATATATATATATACATATATATATATATATTTTTTTTTTTTTTTTTTTTTTTTTTTGAAAAGCAACATGTCATAAAACAAGAGCAACCCCAACAAGGCGCTGGGGAGCAGAAAAAATTACATGAGTTTGTAAGCTAGATTGGGAGAAGAAATCCAAAAACACCTATTAAAATCTAATTTAGACGATCTACAGTCTAGCCAAAGAAATGCTTCGTTTTGGATTCTCTGGAGAACGTCTTCTATTATTCTGTGCTTTTTGTGGAATATACCCTCATTTCTTTCTTGCCATATGTTGTTCAAAGTAGAATAAGCGACCACTGTGAGGACCTTTTTCTCCATATTGTTCCTAGCGTGGGAAATGAAATTGTCAAACCAAGCATGCATTCTACCTGTTTCTGAGTCAATTTCCACATCTGCGTTTGGGGTACACAAAGTGAAATCCCACCATTTATAAATTAGCTCCCACAATCTCTTACTTCTTTGACAATCGATAAACACATGGGAGAGCGTTTCCTCCTTATCTTTGCAAAATTCACAGGTTGTAGAATCCAACTTGACACCCTTTTTAACCAAGACGTTATTGACTGCCAGACCATTTCTAAATAAGCGCCAAACGAAAATGTTGATTCGCTTAGGAACCCATTTATTCCAGTAGTTTCTGCCAGTAACAATCGAACAAATCTGAGAAATTTTCTTTCTTAGCCACGCAACAGTAAAGTCTTCATTAGGACCCTCCGGACAATACCAAACATCATTTTTAGAAGAAAGGGAATGATTAGACAACATTTGAATTAAGTTCTCCAAATCCTGCATACTTCGACCTTCTCTAAATCTCGATTTCCAGCCTTGAAGACCTCCATTCTCAGTCAACATCTCTTTAACAGTAACCTCTTTGTTATTCTCCAGTTGAAACACGCGAGGGAATTTAATCTTGAGGAGTTTGTCACCAATCCACCAATCCAACCAAAAGTGAGTTCGATTTCCGTCTCCAACTTTTTTCATGATTATCGATCTAGGGTCGAGACCAATATCATTTAAATTGTCCCACTGCTGAACAATTGTTTTCCAGGTTCTCCCAATTTTAACATCATTTCTTTCATAACCACCTATCATTTTTCCATGTATACTTTCAATGATTGTAACCCAGAGAGCTCCTTCTTCTTTCTTATACCTCCAATACCACTTAGCGATTAAAGCTTTATTCAACTCCTCTAGAGCTCCTATGCCGAGGCCACCATTTTCTCTTTTCATCAGCACCTGTTTCCATTTCACCCACGAGATCTTTCTGCAAGTTTGGTCGCCTCCCCAGAAAAAACTCCTTCTAAGCCCTTCCAGCTCTTTAATGACACAGTGCGGGGCTTTGTATATTGAAAAAAAGTAGGTTCCGATGCTTCCCAAGACATTATTGACTATGGTATGTCTACCACCAATGGATAAAGTCTTGAGTTTCCATTTACTAAGTCTCTTTTTAAAGTTATCTATAAGAGGTTTCCATGAACTCCGCACACCCATATTAACTCCAATTGGGATACCCAAGAACTTTGATGGCATAGAATCCACTTTGCAGCCAATTATCATCGCCATACTTTCCACTATGTCGTTGTCAACACCAACGCCAAATAAAGAACTCTTATCCAAATTGACTCTAAGACCAGCCGCTCTTCTAAAACTAAATAGAATTCTAACCAGATTAAGCACGTTTTCAACGGACCATTCGCCAAAGAAGATCGAATCATCTGCAAAAAAAAGATGGGTTAGCCACACATTATTTCTGCCCACAGCCACACCCTTGAACGTATCAGTCGCAACTGCACTAGAGATGGCTGTGTTCAGTCCTTCCATGACCAATGTGAAAAGAAAAGGAGCAATAGGGTCCCCTTGCCGGAGACCACGATGCAGAGAGAACTCAGAGGTGGGGCTTCCATTGACCAAAACAGAAGAAGTACCCGACTTGAGACATTCCAAGACCCACATACGCCATTTTCGCCCAAATCCTTTTTGCTCCATCATAGAATCTAAGTATCTCCATGAGACTGAATCGTAAGCTTTGGCTAAATCGGATTTGAAAATAAACATAATTTCCTTCTTAGATTTCGCCCAGTCCAACACTTCATTCACAATCAAAGGCCCGTCGAGGATTTGTCTGTCTTTAACAAATGCTGATTGGGTTTTATCGATAATTTTGGGAAGCACTCTTTTTAGGCGATTAGCTAACATCTTTGATAAGATCTTGTAGACACTAGACACCAAGCTTATGGGACGGAAATCATTGATACGAATTGGATTTTGTTTCTTAGGGATTAAAGTGATAAAAGCAGTGTTAACACCCTTAGGAAGTTTAGGATGTTTCGCAAACTCGTTGTAAGCTTCTAAGAGATCACCTTTTAGTAAATCCCAAAATCTTTTAAAGAATTCGATGGTAAACCCATCAGGACCAGGAGATTTATTAGTGCCACAACTCCAAATAGCCTCCTTCAGTTCTTTCTCTTCAAAAGGTTTTTCAATGTCGGTTCTTTCTTCTCTAGTAATCTTGGAAATTTCTCCCAGATCTTGCTCCCAATCGCACTCAGGGTCTTCTTGAAAAATACTTTCAAAAGAATCTTTGAAATGGTCTTTGACTTTTCTAGGATCAGTTTCCCAAAAACCATTAATCTCTACGCCCTTCACCCCTCTCACATGTTTCTTTTTGTTGATGTTCTTATGGAATAGTGCTGAGTTTTCATCGCCTTCAAGATACCATTTATTCTTGTTCTTTTGCATAGTGTCTTCTTGCTCTTTTTTTTCCTTATGTCTAATTTTTGAAGAAATTTCTAGTCTTTCAGCGAGCATCTCATTAGATCCCCCCCCTTCTTCAAAAATCTTGTCAATTTCCTCAATTCTGCGAAACCATCTATTTTTGTCTTCGTTAGCTTTTCTTTGTTTCTCCCCAGCCCATCTCTTAATCGCTTCTTTTATCGACTTCAGCCTTTGCGAGAACACAAAAATTTTTTTATGGTGTCCCTCAATGGCAAAATCAGTCCACGTTTTCTTCACCAAATCATCGAGTTCATCATCATCAAGCCATGAATTATAGAATTTGAAAGGAATGTTCCCATAGTTTCTTTTTATTTGATGCAAGATAATTGGTTTATGATCCGAATAAAGTCTGGTTTCCGCAATTGCTTCAAAATTGGGCCAATAAGTGCCAAAGTTTTCTGAGACTAAAAATCGATCAAGTTTAGACATTTTAGAGCCCCCTCCTTTGATCCAAGTGTACGCTGAACCACCCAATTTCACATCGATCAAATTATTAGAATCAATAAAATTGTTGAATTTTTTTGTTGCTCTTTCGTCCAAAATCGAACCCCTTCTTTCGTTTGAGTCTCTGACATCATTAAAATCGCCAAAGACAATAGCCACACCTCTCCATCCAACTAGAATCGCATTCACAAAGTTCCACAATTCCTCCCTTTTCCCTACATTTTGACTAGCATAGATATTTATAAAACAGAGCTGGGTATTATTTTCGAGCCAAGTACCGTATATGACAATGCAATCATCTCTACAAATGCTATTGGATTTTCTAAACAGGTTGCTATTCCAGATGCTGATTAAACCACCGCCTTGACCAATCGAGTTTGAGCTAACATAATCAAAGTCGGTGCTTCCCCAAATGTTTTTCACCAACAAATCAGAAAAGGAATTTCTTTTGGTCTCTTGAAGACCCACAATCGCAGAGTTATATTTCTTAATCAAATTAGACACCCATTTAATTTTAAAATCTCCTTTGCCTAAACCATTAATATTGAGGGATAATAGATTCATTTGTTACCGTTAAGTTCTCCTTTTCTGCAAGACTTGTTAGAATCTTTGCTTCCTTTTATGCCTTTCTTCATCCCACATTTTGCTCCAATTTCTTCTAGCCTTTGGGTAATGTTGACACTCAAGAAGGATTCCCCAGAAGATGAACTTCTAGAGCTCGCACGTGTTCTTCGCTTGGACTTTTCTTCAAAGAATCGAGATTGGCTTCTGGTAATCCTTGGTTCTACTGAGTGATGATTTGTTTTACAGTTAACTCCAATCGCTTCATTCTTCTCCATTTCTACGATTTCTGTATTCAGGGAGAACTCTCCTTCGATATCTAATTTTTCCGCTATAGGAAGATTTCTGGATAAAAGTTTTTTTAATTTGTCAGACAACTCCCCTCTATTTAGCGAAAAAGTACCGATTTCTTCGTCGTCTTTTATGGGTTGGGTTTTGCCATCATAGTTATCCGCCGACAGCCCATTAGGAGTATCAGGTTTTTTTGATGTTGGGCTTGTGGTTGGGCTAGACTGGATCGGGTCATTTTTGGGAGTGTTATTCAGAACGTTCTCAATCTTTTCGGGAATTGGTTCCTTGAGGGGCTCGCAATGAGGGCTGCAGGTCGGCGCATGCTCCATCGAATTGGTCGACTTAGTCATGCACGTCTCTTGGACAACCGAATCTTCAGAGGATTCCCGGTGGATTTGGTCGGAATCGAATTCCGATACATCGTCATCGGAAGAAACAAATGGGTCTTCATCGTCATCTCCATCTTCTATACCAAAATCGTCTTCCTCGTTCGTTTCATCTTCCTCCTTGAATGTCGCTTTATAGCATGATTGGAATACTCTACCTTCAATTTCAGTAATTCGAATTCTATAATTATTTTGACCGATCACCATATCAACTGACTCGTCAATACGATCCAAGACCTCTGTTTTAACACATATGTTTCCATAAGACCTGTCTTGCTGAATAACATTACACGGGTCTGTAATAATCACTTCACCCCATAATCTTCCGATTTTGATAAAGCTACATGGATTCCATGCGTGAATCGGAACACCTTCTATCCTTAACCATACAAATCTGTCCTGAATGACAAAAGAATCATCCCACTTTTTAATTGTTTTGAAACAATCTTTAATCTCCTGGCTTGCATACAACTTCTTATACTCTTATTCACTTGACACATCTAATAACACCCACGATCCTCCTAAATATTTGACAAATCCCTCTTTGAATCCTTCACACAGGCACAGATTGGCAATCCCATCAAGATTGCTAAAACACTTAACCTCCCCTAAAAGCTTTTCCTTTAAATAAACAGACGATTCCAATATCTCCTCTCCTTCAAGAACGATATTTTTCCGGGTATCAATTCGCTTCTCTTTGATTGATCCCTTGGGCGGACTATTTTTTTCCTTCATATCTCCTCTGTTTGTCTTACCTTTGACCATGTCGACAAAAGAAATATTAGACTTCGTCAATCCTTGGTCAGAGTTGAAAGCATTTTTCTTCTGTATCGGAATATGCTCGACCTTAGCAACTTCCCTTGGGTACATAGCTACCTTAGCAAACAATCTATTTTCTCCAATCCAAAGTCTGTTAAGGAGCTCCTCTTTCTTACCGGCATCATAAACTCTGTTAAAACGAACGAACCCAAATCTATGGTTGTGTTTGTCCGGTCTCTTGCTGATAAAGAGGTCCACTAGTGTTCCCATTTTTCCTAGTTGGCTTCTTATTTCCTCCCACGACCAACTCTTAGGAAGATTAGATATGAAGAATGTTGTCGCCTCCTTGAATCTCCATCTATCTACAGTCTCAGCTCGCTGAATAGCGTCTTTTGCCACCCATCGGAATGTCCTTTGTCGCGTCTCCTCCGGTCGCCGGAAAGCCCCGTCTCTTCGTCTCCTCACCTGCATCAGAGAAAAAATTTTACATATATATATATATATATATATATATATATATATATATATATTATATATATATATATATATATATATATATATATATATATATAAAGGGCATTTTAAAAAATCTTGAAGGCATGAGAAGAAACTTTTTTTGGGGAGGAAATCAGTCAAAAAGACGTATCCCGTGGGTCAAGTGGGAGGAAACAATCGCTGAAAAAGAGAAAGGGGGTCTTGGAATAGGATCTCTTGAAGACATGAATAACGCTCTCATAGCGAAATGGTACTGGAGATATAAAACTGAAGACGAAGCTTTATGGGTTCAGATAGTTGATAGCATTCACGGCAAGATTAATAATTGTGATACAAAGGGCAAAATTAGTAAAGGGCATACATGGAGACAAATTGTGGAGCAATGGGACAACCTCAGAGACGATAATCAAGATCCTAGACGATTGATAAAAAGAAAGCTTGGAAATGGCAAAAAGACGATGTTCTGGACTGATTGGTGGATTGGAGAACAGCCTCTAAGCGCTAAATTCTCCAGACTATACAGTTTAGAAACTAATAAATCTATTACTGTGTATGATAAATTGCAAAACGAAGGGGCTGAAGTGGAATGGCGGGGCTTGATCCGTGAGGGTAGATCTAAAGAAGAATTGGACAAGATGATTTCGCTAATCAATTGTGTGGTCATCGGAGATAAGGAGGACGTTTGGCATTGCCCTGAGGGTCCTAAGGAGATATTCACAGTCGCATGGATGAAAAAAAGAATTATGGATAAGCGCCAAATTAAGAGAGGAGAAAATTGGTGGAGCAAATGGATCCCGAAGAAAATCAACATCTTGGTGTGGAGGGCCGTCAAAGAAAGAATCGCTGTCAAGGGTCTCCTTCAAAAAGTAAAAGCGTACACTGGAAACCCTACATGTGATGTTTGCAAAATGGAGACAGAAACAGTAAACCACACCTTCATAGATTGCGCCTTCGCTAAGGCTTTATGGTGTAAAATCATATTCTGGTGGAGATTGAATGAGAAAATAATATCAAGTGTAAATGAAATTTTGAGATGGTTGGAAAATGAAGGAGCTAACGCAGTGGAGAAAAAGGCGTTGGTTACTATTGGAGCCGCTGTCCTCGCTGTCATTTGGCATAATAGAAATGATGCCACATTTATGGAAAATAGCAAAAAAATGGAAGACGTTTTCGCTCAAATTCAAAGAGAATCTTTCTTGTGGATAGACAGCCGTGCTTCTAAAATTAGCGTGGATAGGAATTTGTGGTTTTCTTCCCCTAGATTAGCCCTTAAAATGGTGTAATGGTGTTTTTTGTTCTTTCTTGCGGTTTTGCCTAGCTCCTGGCTGGGGTTGTCCGCCTTTTTAATGTAATGTTGCCTTTCAAAAAAAAAAAAAAAAATGTATATATATATATATATATATATATATATATATATATATATATATATATATGTATATATATATATATATATATATATATATATATATATACATATATATATATATATATATATATATATATATATACATACATATATATATATATATATATATATATATATATATATATATATATATATACATATATATATATATGTATATATATATATATATATATATATATATATATATATATATATATATATATATGTATATATATATATATATATATGTATATATATATATATATATATATATATATATATATATATATATATATATATATGTATGTATATATATATATATATATATATATATATATATATATGTATATATATATATATATATATATATATATATATATATATATATATATATATATATATATATATTTGAAAAGCAACTTAAAATTAAAACGAAAGCAGCCCCAACAAGATGCTGAGACGCTCAAGAGATTACATCGGTTTGAAGGCTAAAATGGGAGAAGAAAACCAAAGACGCCTATTTAGATCTAACTTAGAAGATCTACAATCTAGCCACAGAAAAACATCATTTTGGATTCTTTGAAGGAGGTCTTCGACTCTTCTTTGTCTTTTGAGGAAAATAATTTCGTTTCTCTCTTGCCAAAGGGTGTTCAGAGTAGAATACGCCACGACTGTGAGGATCTTTTTTTCCAGATGGTTTGTTGCATGAGAGTTGAAATTGTCTAGCCAAATCTGCATACGACTTATTTCAGCGTCGTTGTTCAGATCACCGTTTTGAGCACCGCCTTGCACCCTTTGAGGAAATTTCCACCATAAATAGATAAGCTCCCATATTCTCTTACTTCTATTACAATCAATAAAAGTGTGTGTTAACGATTCCTCATGTTGTTTGCAGACTTCACAGATTATAGAGTCTATGTTGACTCCTCTTTTCGCCAAAATTTTGTTGACTGCCAAACCGTTTCTAAATAATCGCCAGATGAATATGTTGATTCTCTTTGGGACCCATTTAATCCAGTAATTTTTTCCTCTTTCATGCTGACTAATCTTAGAAAGTCTGCTCCTTAGCCAAGCAACCGAAAAGCGTTCTTTGGGCCCCTCCGGGCAAAACCAGAAATCGTATTTCGTTGACAGTGAGTAGTTGGATGTCAGTTGGATTAATTCCTCCAGCTCCTGCTTACTTCGGCCCTCTCTAATTGTCATTCTCCAATTTTGAAGACCCCCATTCTCTACCAGCATGTCTTTAACTGTAACTTGTTTATTATTTTCAAGTTGAAATAGACGTGGAAATTTCATGTTGAGAGGTTTGTCGTTAATCCACCAGTCTAACCAGAAGTAGGTCTGTAATCCGTCCCCGACTTTCTTCTTGATGAGTTGTCTTGGGTCTTGATCAATTTCTCTTAGACTATCCCACTGTTGGGCAATGGATTTCCAGGTTCTTCCAGATTTAATAGCTTGCCTAGCATACCCACAATGCATTTTTCCGTGAATACTATCGATGATTTGTACCCAAAGCGCCCCTTGTTCTTGTTTATACCGCCAGTACCATTTTGCAATGAGAGCTTTGTTCATGTCCTCCAGAGCTCCTATACCGAGTCCGCCATCCTCTCTTTTCGCTATAGCTTTTTCCCATTTAACCCAAGGGATTTTTCTATTCGTTTGGTCGCCTCCCCAGAAAAAGTTTCTTCTTAGGCTTTCCAGAACTTTAATGACACAAGAAGGAGCTTTATATATAGAGAAAAGATAAGTACCCATACTCCCTAGGACATTGTTGACTATGGTGTGTCTACCGCCGATGGATAGAGTCTTGAGTTTCCATTTGCTTAGTCTCTTTTTGAACTTGTCTATAATCATTTTCCAGGATCGCTGCACCCCCATATTAACTCCAATTGGGATGCCTAAGAACGTCGAAGGCATAGTGTCTGCTTTGCATCCAATAACCAATGCCATGCTCTCCACTTCATTAGTAGCCACCCCGATGCCGAATAAAGAGCTTTTGTCTAGGTTAACCGTAAGCCCAGCCGCTTTTTTGAAGCTAAGGAGAATTCTAACCAGGTTGAGAATATTCTCTACGGACCATTCGCCAAAAAAGATGGAGTCATCTGCAAAAAAAAGATGGGTTAGTTTAATATTATTTCTGCCCACAACCACACCCTTGTAAGTGTCGGTTGTAACAGCATTAGAAATAGCCGTATTCAATCCTTCCATGACCAAAGTGAAGAGAAAAGGAGCAATTGGGTCCCCTTGGCGGAGACCGCGATGCAGAGGAAACTCGGAGGTGGGACTTCCATTGACCAGGATGGAGGAGGTACCCGATTTGAGACATTCAAAAATCCAATTTCGCCATTTTCGCCCAAATCCTTTTTGTTCCATCATAGAATCTAAGTATCTCCAGGAGACCGAGTCATAAGCTTTGGCTAGGTCGGATTTAAAAATAAACAAAGTTTCCTTCTTGGATTTAGCCCAGTCCATCACTTCATTCACGATCAACGGGCCATCAAGAATTTGTCTGTCTTTAACGAATGCTGATTGGGTTTTATCGATAATTTTGGGAAGCACTCTTTTTAGGCGGTTGGCTAGTATTTTTGACAGAATCTTGTAGACACTGGACACCAAACTGATAGGACGGAAATCGTTTATAAGAATTGGATTTTGCTTTTTTGGAATTAAAGTGATAAAGGCTGTATTTACACCCTTTGGTAGCTTAGGATGATTTGCGAATTCGTTGAAAGCATCGAGAAGATCAACTTTAAGGACGTCCCAAAACCTTTTAAAGAATTCCATCGTAAAACCATCTGGGCCGGGGGATTTGTTAGCCCCACAACTCCAAATGGCATCCTTCAGTTCTTTTTCTTCA
>JAKNSD010000060.1:0-310000 GCA_023525715.1 Cichorium intybus | reverse complement strand
CATTGCTTAAAGGAAGTGAGGTTCCAACCACTGTAAGAGACGATGTAGAAGAAGATGAAGAGGACAACGGAGATTCTGATGAAGACGATTCCGTAGAACAGTTTGATGAAGATGAGTTGGAGTGGGGGACAGACTTGGAACTTGAAGAGTATTCCGGTGACACAGTTGTGAACGAGTCGATTCAGTTTCCAAGGGAGACGGCCGATGTAGACGAGAATACAGAGGAACAATTGGAGAGCGTCGGTGACGGGCAGTTTTCCGGTGAAACAAAGCTCATAACGACCGACCATGCTACGCAGGACTGTTCGTCCGGCGAGGAAGACGATTTCGAAGTTGACGAAGATCATGATTCGATCGTACAAACCCACTCTTCTCGAGACATATAATAAAGTATTTTCGAGGCGTGATATAGAAAACACAGATTTCAATACTCATAGTCATGTAGGCGTGAAGGAGAAGTCACACTTCTCGTCTGACCAACATTCGCATGATGGAGAAAAAACAGGGGTGTTATCCGACCAATATAAGTGTCAAGGAGAAAATCAAGTAGTCAAAGATGCTAGTTCACGTGAAGTAGAAAACATAAAGGTTAAAGATGCTAAGGATGGTCCCTTATATGTTGGAAGAAAAGGACAAGGAAAATGAATTTAATTCTCACGTGGGGGAGAGTATGGATGAGAATGGAAATTTAACTTGAATGAAAACGGGCCAGGTCCAATTCATATTAGCCATCCAATCATTAACCTCTTAGAGTCCAGTAATACTACTTTACAACCCGAGATAAAACATGCTCCATCAGAATTTAATCTCAGTAATGCTAAATCAGAAGGCTCAACAACAGAAGAAGAAGCAAATAAATCCAGAGAAAATAACGATTTAAAGGAGAATGTCGTCAACTTAAATTTACAAGGAGTTTCTGATAGATTAAAAATACTTCTGGACAAAAACACTTCGATAAAAACTAAACTTGATAAACTTGAAGGTGGCGAAGTATGCAAAGAGGGAATAAGAAGGATATAACAAAGAAAAAGAAGATACGTGTTGATGTTAATTCGGGAAACAATCTTCAAAGATTAACAAGAAGTCAACTGAGGCGGAAAAATGAATATAATTACGGTGTTGTTGGGAACAAGGGAGCGGCGTCGTCATCAGAAATTTCAGAAAATTCTTTTATCACACTTGGGATTTTGCAACAAATGGACGAAATGGGAAATTTTTGTGGTTTCTCGAGGAGAAACGGAAAGAGCAAGGGTTAATTTCCTGGGGTTTTTAAGGAGTTTGTTAAGGGGCTTCATTCCTTTTCTGGAATGTTTTTTTGGGGTCGTTAGCGTTTTTCCTCGGTGCTTAGGCGTTTGTTCTTAGGGTAGTGCATAGTCATAGGTATGTGGTGTCTTTGGGAATGGTGTCTGTAATCTTTCTTTAGGGCTTCCTAGCTTCTTGCTGGGCTCTGCTCGTTGTTTTTATAAAGTTGCCTTTCAAAAAAAAAAAATATATATATATATATATATATATATACATATATCTATATACATATATATATATATATATATATATATATATATAATATATATTATATATCTATATACATATATATATATATATATATATATATATACATATATACATATATATATATATATATATATATATATATATATATATATATATATATATATATATATATATATATATATATATATATATATATATATATATATATATATATACATGTAACTGTCCGTTGTTATCCCCTAGATAGGAGACTTTGGTTGTTATCCCCTAGACTAGCTTTCAAAATGTAACTGTCCGTTCTTTCTGTTGGGGTGGTTCCAGCTGCTGGCTGGGACCATCCCTCTTGTTTTTATTTTATGCAAGTTGTCTTTCAAAAATATATATATATATATATATATATATATATATATATATATATATATATATATATATATATATATATATATATATATATATATATATCTATATACATATATATATACATATATATATATATATATATATATATATATATATACATATATATATATATTATATATATATATATATATATATATATATATATATATATATATATATATATATATATATATTCACCATTTTTTACCATTTTTGTGTTTTTACCGAATCTAGACCGTATGCATTTATATATATATATATATATATATATATATATATATATATATATATATATATATATATATATATATATATATATATATATACATATATATACATACATATATATATATATATATATATATATATATATATATATGTATATATATATATATATATATATATATATATATATATATATATATATATGTATATATATATATATATATGTATGTATATATATATGTATATATATATATATATATGTATATATATATATATATATATATGTATGTATATATATATATATATATATATATATATATATATATATATATATATATATACATATATATATATATATATACATATATATATATATACATACATATATACATATATATATATATATATACATATATACATATATATATACATATATATATATATATATATATATATATATATATATATATATATATATATATATATATATATATATATATATATATATATACAGTGATGTGAGAAACGAAAACGAGAGAAGAGGATCCTTGACGAATAGAAAGGCTACGGAGAATATGATGAGTGGGAGAGGGAGAGGGAGAGGCAACCGGAAGACTGGCGATTTCCGGCGACAGGAGGAATTCAGACAGCGAACTTTCATCTGGGTAGGGCATAACAAACTCAAGAGAGTGGAGGCAAACAAGAAATGGGAGCATAATGAGGTAACTTCGTATTTCATCTCAAATCTTCCAAAAGAGTGGTCAAGGAGTGAAATCAAGAAGGTAGTGGAAAAAAAAGGGAAGTTTGTAGACATGTATATTAGCAGAAGGTGGGATAAACATGGTCTGCGATTTGGCTTCGTAAGATTTAATAGGGTGAGAGACGAAATGAAGCTGGAAGGTGAACTCAATAAGATTCAAATGGGTGGTAAAAAGCTTTTTGTCAAGATTGCAAAATTCTCCAGAACAGAGCAAAGGAAGGGAGTTTGGAATACAAGTAAGAATCAGGAGAACAAGAATGAGAGCTTCAAGGTTATGTCGGAGAGCGGATTCAGAAAAGAGAATGTTTCTTTTGCGGACGTTGTTAGAGGTAAAGTAGAAAAGATGGAGAAAAGAGACAAGGAATCAGTGGGGTCTAAACAGGATCAAAACGAAACTAACAATCTTTGCTTTGGTAAAATGGAGTATGAAAAGGTGACGTTAGAGGAAGATTTTGAAATTCCAGGAGAACTCAATCGCAAATTGATTGGAGAAGTTAAAAGTCTAAATCATCTTTCGTGTATATCAAACCTGTGTCAAAGCGAGGGGTTGAGGCACAATATTGTCAAATACTTAGGAGGATTATGGGTCATTCTGGATATCAGGAAGTTGGAAGAAGAGAACATAATTCAATCAAGTAAAGAGATCAATTCAAGCTTTAGTCATATTAAGAAATGGTATGGAAATGTTTTTGTTAAAGAAAGATTCACATGGCTAAAAATTAGTGGAGTTCCGATCAACGTAAGGAATCCTAATTCTTTTATAAAAATTGGTAGATTATGGGGAGAAGTTGTAATTACGGACCCATGCATTGGTGATTGTCAAGATTGGTCATTTGGAGTTATTTGTATTAAAACAAATATGATGGACCTAATCAGTGAAACGGTGAAGGTTAAAATCGGCAACGACGAGGTCAAGGTAAGGGTCGTAGAGATGGAGGGGAAGATCTTCGAACCAGGTATCCCATCGCAAACAGAAGAGGAGAAAGAGATGGTCCAGTCAGATTCAGATGATTCGTACATGTCATCAGACGACGACTTTCAGTTAGGGTATTCGGACGGTGACGACGAAGACGAAGTGGAAGAGTCTAAGGTACAAGATACAAACAACGAGATTAACTCTAATGATGGCGATGTTGGAAAAACAAAAGAAGTGGAGAATCTTGAAACATCCAAGGAAAAGCAGTCTAAAGTGATAAACATGCAGAATGGGGCGAAGTTCGAAAAAATAACGGAAACAAAATGTTGCACGCCAAAGAAAGATGAAGGGAAGTCTGGGTCGGACCCTACCGGTCAACAGGAAGACTCTTGCCTGGGTCAAGTAGTAATTCGATCGGCGACAACACTCTTAAGCCCAATTGAAGGGAGCCCTCTTAAAAAGAAAGTTAGCCCAATTGCCCCAATTGAAAAATCTCATAACGAAGGCACGGAACAGGGAGGAAATATTTCAGGGGGCTTGATGGAACAAGATCAAAATTTCGAGGGCATCTCGGAGAAATTAATGACTCTTTTATCTAGAAAAACCCCAATAAAAGAAAATTTAACTATTATCGAACAAGAAAAAAGAGACTGTCGGAAAGCAAAGGAGCCAAATGAATTAACTGAAATCGCTGCAAAAAAAGGAAACCATTACAATCGAGTGATCTCTGGAGAAAAGCGTATCACTAGAAGTCAAATGAAGCAAATGATTAACAAGGAAATGGCAGATTGGCAATCGACAAAAAGCTACTCAGATTCCATCGATACGACTGTGAGCATTGGAATTGAACAGAGAATGGAGGAGATAGGCGAACAATGTGGATTCAAGAAAGTCAAAGGAGGCGACCTGGGTAGGAATAAAGCTGGGAGTCAGAACAAAAAAGGAGTTAAGATCGGTAAATCATGAATATTTTAACTTTAAACTCTAATGGTTTAGGATTAGGGGACTTCAAGAGTAAGTGGGTTAGGTCCCTAATAGAGAAACATCGAGTCGCTTTTGCGGGTATTCAAGACATTAAGAGAAAGAATTTCTCGGATTTAAAAGCTAAAAATATGTGGGGTAGTTCAGATTTCGATTTTGTTGTCAAGGAAAGTACAGGACAGGGGGGTGGCCTTGTGTCTATTTGGAATAATCGATTATTCAAAAAGGAGGGGCAAGTGATCAGAGAGGATTGTATCATTGTTCAAGGTATTTGGATTGATAAGAATGTTCATATTGCAATTGTGAATGTTTATGGGAGTCAAATTCCGGCAAAGAGAGAAGAATTGTGGAATTTTCTGAGTTCTTTCCTCAGCAATTGGAGTGGAGTATCCATTTTGTTTGGAGATTTCAATGATGTGAGAAACGAAAACGAGAGAAGAGGATCCTTGACGAATAGAAAGGCTACGGAGAATTTCAATAACTTCATTAGTGAAAATAATTTGGTGGATGTGAAAATAGGGGGATCGATGTTTACTTGGATCAAGGGGGCGGGGCAAAACTTTCGAAACTTGACAGATTCTTGGTGTCAGACAACTTTGGGGTATGGTGGCCAAATTATGAAGCCGTGACTGATACAAGGCTCTATTCTGATCACAAACCTTTGGTTTTAAAAGAATGCAGAAGAAATTACGGTTTTGTCCCTTTCAAGTTTTATAATTCATGGTTAAAAGACATAGAGCTAGAAGCGATCGTTAAAGATACATGGAACAACTTCTCTTTGGAAGGGAATCACAGAAAAATCTATGTGGTTATGCAAAAACTAAAAGCGGGTAAAGAAAGGATAAAAGTTTGGGCTAGCGAGAAAAAAATAAAAGAAGAGGCAGAGATGAAAGAATGGCTAAATAGAATGGAAGTTATTGACAACAAGATTGAGGAGGGCATACAGAACCAGGAGCTGATTGCTGAAAGAATTGAAATCCTTCGAAATATCAATGTTAAATCTAGAAAGATAAATGAAGATGTGGCCCAAAAAAACAAAAACAAGTGGTGTTTGGAAGGCGATGAAAACACGGCTTTATTCCACAAAACCCTGAACAAGAAAAAACATTTGTCGAACATTAAAGGCGTGGAGATTGAAGGTGTTTGGGAAGCAGATCCGTTGAAAGTTAAAGATCACTTCAAAAGATACTTCGAAGACATCTTCAAACTAGACCCAGAAGTTACTTGGAGTCAAGACTTAGGAAACACATCTCGAATCACCGATCAAGACAACTCAACTCTGGAGAAGGTCTTTGAGGAAGCTGAACTAAAGGAAGCTTTATGGGGTTGTGGATCAAATAAATCCCCAGGACCAGATGGGTTTTCGGTGGAGTTTTTCAAATTTTTTTGGGATTTCCTTAAAGAAGAGCTTCTGGAAGCCTACAATGATTTCGCCAAAAGACCAAAGATTCCAAAGGGGGTAAATTCAGCTTTCATTACCCTTATTCCCAAAACATCGAACCCTGTTACTGTTAGAGATTATAGACCCATCAGTTTAATTTCAAGTATATATAAGATTCTTGCTAAAATGATGGCGAACAGACTACGCAAAGTTTTACCTTCGATCATAAGCAAAAGACAAACCGCGTTCCTCAAAGAGAGACAAATCATTGATGGGCCCCTCATGGTTAACGAGGCTATAGAGTGGGTGAAAGCAAAGAAGAAAAATATGATCTTGTTTTAAACTGACATTGCAAAGGCATACGATACGGTTTCCTGGAGTTACCTTGATTCAATAATGGAGCAAAAGGGATTTGGAATATTATGGAGAAAATGGGTGCAGGAATGTTTAAAGTCGGGATTCACTTTTGTGTTGGTTAATGCCAGTCCTACCGAGGAATTCTCTCTCTCCCGTGGCTTGAGACAAGGGGACCCTCTGTCCCCATTCCTCTTTACTCTAGTGATGGAAGGCTTAGATCAAGCAATTTCTAAGGCGATTGAGAGCGGAGGGTATCAAGGAATAGAAGTGGGCGAGGATAAGATTTTACTAACGTATTTCTTTTTTGCAGATGACGCCATATTTTTTGGAGAATGGTCGGTGGAAAATATCCTTAATCTCCTTCGAATTCTTCTATGTTTTCGCAAATCAGCAGGTCTTGAAGTCAACCTTGCAAAGAGCGCCATTATTGGAGTCGGTAAGAATCAAGCTTCTATTGAATCCATGGCATTTATTATTGGCTGCAAAGTCGAAAAACTTCCTGCCGTTTTGTTGGGGATGCCGATTGGAATTAACATGGGCTCTATGAATCCGTGGAAACAATTGATAGACAAGTTTAACAAAAAATTGAGCACATGGAAGGCTAAGACAATGTCGATAGGGGGCAGATTAACACTTGTGAAGAATGTCCTTGGAAGCTTAGGGACTTACTTATTCTCCCTTCATTGTGTGCCTAAAGGAGTCATTCATATTTTGGAAAAAAAGCGTAGAGATTTTTTCTGGGGAATTAAGGGAAACGATAATAAAATCCCTTGGGTTAAATGGAAGTATGGATTGACCGATAAAGAAGGGGGCGGCTTAGGAATTTTCTCATTGGAAGATCTGAATATGTCTTTGATTGCAAAGTGGTTTTGGAGGTATAAAAGAGAACAAGGGGCACTTTGGACTCAAGTGATCAATAGCATCCATGGGAAAGCTTTTGTCGAAACTGGTTTTAAAGATATAAAAATCGGACACACATGGAAGAAAATTGTTAATCAATGGGGAAAGTTGGGTGAGTGGGGTCTCGATCCGAGAAGCCTGATCAAAATGGAAGTGGGTAATGGTCAAAAAACTCACTTTTGGTTAGATTGGTGGATTGGTAATCAATCTTTAGATAAAGTTTTTTCGAGGCTGTTCCGAAGCGAATCTAATCACAATTGCTTAGTTAGAGATAGAATGGATGTCATAGAAGGAAAGTGGGAGTGGAGGCGTGAAGTCTTAAGTGGTAGATTGTTGGAAGATTTTCAGAACTTGGTATTAATGATTCAACAGGTGGAATTGAATGACAAAAGAGACAATTGGGTGTGTATCGGAGGTCCAAAAAAGGAATTCAAAGTTAGTTGGTTAAGAAAGAAATTATCGATCCAGAGATACACAAAAATTGGAGACAATCGGTGGCTTAAGTGGATCCCAAATAAATGTAATATCTTCATTTGGAAATTATTCAGGAATAGAGTTGCGGTTAACACAGTGTTGTCGTCTATGGGCATTAACCTTAATTCACGCATGTGCCCATTCTGCAAGGAGGAAGAAGAATCGATAATCCACGCCTTTTTCAACTGTTCGGTAGCAACTGAGATTTGGGTTAGAATTCGTAATTGGTGGAACCTTGAAAACAAGGTTTTGGGCTCTTTGGATGAAATTCTAAACTGGGCTTTGTCTGGATCAAGGAACATGGTTGAACAAAAGGTGCTTAGGGTAGTTTGCTACGCTGCCTTCTTTTTAATTTGGAGAAACAGGAATGCCCAGATTTTTCAAGGAGATAACAGGAAAGCTGAAGAGGTTTTTTCTCAAATCCAAAAGGAGTCCTTCCTATGGATTGACAGCCGTGCATCAAAAGTGTCTTTAGATAAGGATAGATGGTTAAACGATCCTAGATTAGCCATTAATTGTATGTAATTGGTGTTTGTTTGTTTTCCCTCTAGCGTCTTGCTAGAGGTGTGTGGTTTAATATAAGTTGCTTTTCAAAAAAAAATATATATATCTATATCTATATATATATATATATATATATATATATATATATATATATATATATATATATATATATATATATATATATATATATATATATATATATATATACACACATATATATATATATATATATATATATATATATATATATATATATATATATATATATATATACATATAATGATAATCATAAAATGTTGAAAACCGTGAGAATACTCATTTATAGTTTAATAATGTCATATTTTTATTTTTAACATTTGTTTTTTTATCAAAATAAAATTACGAAACACATAAAAATTTATATTTATCTTTCCATTGCTATTAGATATCAATACTGATGTGTTTTAAATAATTTTTTTACGTTATGATATTCACAGTTTAATAACTAAATTTTTTTTAAATTGTAAATATTGTAAAACGTGTTAAAATATAAGGACATTCATTAAGTTTGATGTATTTTAAGATAATAAACAAGTGTGAAAAAAACGAAAAAAAACATTATATTATGGTGTGAATATCGATTTTCACGGTTATTAACCTTTTAAAGCTCTCTGGTGTAGGCTCTTATCAGCTATCATATTTTTCCTGTAACATCAACATCTAGTCAGCACCCCTCAATCATCCCCTTCACCCTTGGAAATGGTCACACCTTACTAACTCTGAAATGGTCACATCTTATTTTTTAAAATAAAAAATAAATTTAAAATAAAATAAAACTAATAACTTCAAAATAAGATATTTCATTAAAATGGATAAATTAAATCCTAAAATCTACATTCAAATTAAAATAAACAAAACATAAAAAATAATTTAAAACTAAAAATTAACTTAAAACTAAAATTATAAAAACTAAAAACTAACTTAAAACTAAAATAAAAAGAACTAAAAAACTACGACTTGTATTTTTTTAGGATATCCTCATTGGGCTTCAACGCCGTCTGAAGAGCCTTTCCGGTTAGGTGGTCCATCGGTTGTATCAAAAGATGCATGTCGACCGCACTTTCTTTGTTCTCGCGGGCTCTCTCCTTCTTCAACGCTTGTTCTTGATTGAATTTGACGTGAGACGAAATAGTCGTAAAAATTTGAGCGAATTTTTTGTTCATTTCATCTTTGCGTCCGTCGTTAACCGAACTCGAAGACGTCACTTTTCCTATGGCCTTCGCCCGATTGCGCCCCATCAGCCTTTCAAAGTCGTTGGTGTCTTCATTGAGGTCGATTCCGATATGTGTATCCGAAGACTTCGTGTAATGCGTCTCAAATGTTTTGGATCGTTTTGACCCATGTGTCAGTATCGGGTCTCCGCCGACCCCCTTCCACCTTTGATATCCTCGGATAACTTCCCAAAAACCCATACGCTTAAACAATTTTCCTTTGTTTTCTGATTGGTAAACCGTAGGTGCTTTTTTGAGGATATCTTGGTTGGTTTCGCCGCTTTCCCGTTGTTCCTTGAAATTAACGAACAAGCTGTTAAATTTCGACTTTTCGTCACGACTTGGTTGATGACTCGGAATTTTGTCGTCATCATATCCTTCAAACGATACGGTTCATGACCCAAATTCTTGTGGAATAAAGTGTGAATGGTTTCCCAAAAATAAGCTTTGGATTGAGCGTTTCCGGCCTCGCAATCCTCGAAGACGGCAATCCACGGTCGTGCTAACATAACTTCTTCTTCGACGGTCCACGGTACCGGTGGACCGGGACCGGTGGTTTTCTTCTCTTGTTTGTGTATCCGACATGACCTCCTCATTTGAATGGGAATCCTCGACGGGCGCGGCTTGCGGTTCCATAAAAGCCGTGCTAGGTGTGCCAAAAATGGGGATTGCGTGTAGTAGGTAGGTGGCATCGAATGATATTGGAATTGTGGTGCCGAAAAAAAATGAGTGTTCTATTTGCTGGATATAAGGTGGCGGTGACATGTCGGTTTGCGTAAATATATTTTTTGAGACTTTGGATGTTTTTTAGATGACTTCTTGCATGCCATTGATAAATTATTTGGAAGTGAGTATGTGTGTATATAGAGAGAAATGTATGTGTGATGTTTTTAAAAATGAGATGTGTGTGTGTGTTTATATATAAATATATATATATATATATATATATATATATATATATATATATATATATATATATATATATATATATATATATATATATATATATATATATATATATATATATATATATATATGTGTGTGTGTGTGTATGTGTGTGATATTTATTTAATTATTTTTTTAAAATCTAACGGCTATATAGTCGTTGGACTCAACGGTCAACCCCTCCCCCTCTCCTGTCGTCGCACGAGATGAACACTCCTCGCGGGTTCGGCATTGTGAGGTCACCGCATGAAGGGGCGGTGTTCCATGTGGGCTCGCAACATGTCACACCCCTCTCACACCTGTATACTGCTAGGCCTTAGTGGTTCTAATTGAACCCCCCTCCCCCATCTCTCTCTCTCTCTCTCTCTATATATATATATATATATATATATATATATATATATATATATATATATATATATATATATATATATATATATATATATATATATATATATATATATATATATATATATATATATATATATATATATATTTGAAATAAATAAATATCTTCCTATTGTTTACAAGTGCTCCCATTTATTCCTAAACTAACCAAACATGTAGGCTATGCCTTTCTTTCTTTCTTTTTTTTTAAACCAAATATTAATTTCTTTTGTCATTTGCTATAAATAAAAAATTCCTATCTATTAATTATTTTGTATTCTCTTACATGGTTGTATATAGTTGTGCGAACACTTAAATCACTTGTACAAACCTCCACTGCACAGATAAAGATCCTTTAGAATTTTAGATGCCCATTAGGTGTTTAGGTATTCAAATTTTTGGTATGTAACACAACTTGATATATAAATTCGCATTAAAGTCTTGCTCACTTAATTACCGACTTCAACAATTATATTCTCCGGCTCAATTGACGGAATACGACATCTCTCAACTCAATGCAACATCGTGCCGTTCTATGTAAGGTACCACATGACATGAATATTGCGTTTGAAGTCACATGGCCTCCCAAACCACACATAGAATCTAAAGCCTTATTGCTTTTATGTACTTATCTGATTTGACTATATAACATTTATCTATAAAGTTCCATATAAATAACATTCCCATATCATAATACTCTTTGAAGTATTTTAACTAATTTTTGGAATATTTCCAACTATTCAAAATATACCATTTTCTCATCTTGGCAGTGTACGTTTCCATTATGTCATTCAAAATATACCATTTTCTCTTGTACTCGACGTGCCATTGCACTATCATTTCATTCCGTATTCCTCTCTTATTTAAGATGTTCTGATGTAATTTACATATTGATCTAATTTCTTACATATACATAATACTTTCATTTTTTAAGCCAAAATGATGGCAAAATCACAATCACAACACTAAAAGTACATAATGGATATGTTTTCGGGATTTCAATATCCATTATACCCTTCGGTGCATAAGCTGCAACTCCTTAATGGTCATTTTCATGACATTTATTGTATACAAATATTGAGGATGGTACAAGAAGTTCTAGGCTTTGTATAATATGGCCAAAGTGTTTACTTTTTCAGGATGTATAGGTAGATGGAGTTGGGCATTTATGAAGTCCAGATTCGTGTCGGTTTATTCTAGAGGTGACTAAAACTGACACGACATGCTAACCCGACACGAACATGACATGAAATAAATAAGTTTGGATAAGAGATTTCAATTCATTTAATTAACCGGGTTGACAGGACACGACACGATTATTAAATGTGTAAGATTAGGGTTGAGAGTTTCAACTCGAAAATGACTCAAACATGATCCGTTTATCTATATGCAAGTTTTTTAATTCTTTGGATAAATTCAACAAAGATAAACCAAAGCCAAATATAAAAGAAAAAACTTGAGTCGCTTTGTACGGTAAAAACAACTTTGTCCCCTAAGTCGAGGCTTAGTTTTTAGTTTTTTCCATGCGCTTATATACTTTACAGTCTCACTTTCACGTAGCCACTTGACAACGCCTAGTAATATCAAGTATTTCAATCGTTGTTAGGCCCTATTCTTCGTGAAATTATATCATATATACATTGATATTTCTCACTTTTTGTGCTGGTGCTTATATGCAAGAAAATGTTACAATTAGGGACTAAAAGCGGACAAATGGAAGAAGTTTTGAGGATAAGGCCAAAACAGTCAAATGAGTACGCGGCCCGCGGAAGTGAAGGCATGCGCGTCGCGCCACGTCAAGGATGAGGCGGCGAAGAGAAATTCAAATAGCGAAAAATCGAGGATAACCAATACGCGCGACGCGGCTGGAAGCTTTACGCGCCGCAGATTCTTAATTTCCACAAGTATAAATAGAGGCCATTAGGTCGAAATCAGCAGACAAGGAACGACCCCTAAGGTGGACTTAAGGCTTCTTTGACTCCAAGTTTCGGATTTCAGCAACCTCTTTTGGTATTTCTTATGTTTCACTTTAATTTCTTTATTGGTTTAGTTTGATTTAGCTTTTAGCTTAGTATTCTGGATTATTTCAACCAGTAGCAGTAGGTTAAAGTTAGTATTTTCGTGTTTCAAATACTTTGGATCTTCTGGTTTTGGTTTTAATACAAGTAATCATTCAGTTTATGTTTTTGTTGCACTTTTCGGTATTGATTGTGTTTGAATGCTTGTTGAATGCAATTGATTGGTGTGTTTGTTTCTGATTTCAGTAAGCAATCTTAGGTTAGAACTTGGTTTGGTTTAGAGTAGTTTATGTTTGATTTGGATTTTGGACTTTGTTTAGAATTTGTGTTTTTAGTGTGTTTTTGGGAAAGTGGAGTTAGTCCCTCTGGCTGTAGAATGACACTACAGTTGGTAAGCTATCGTCTTTGTCTTGACTACCAAACTCCCGTAGATCAACCCTTACTACCGTTGTACTAGTGTGTGTGTGTGTGAGGTTTATTTTCTTATTTTTTACCACACAACGACCCCTGCGTGTCACCATCTCTCATCCTCATGAACTCGTTCACAATCTGCTTATCTAACCATACTCTTTCCACTTTGCTCTCTCATCCACATGATACGACGTGACACATTTACAAGGTTTAATCTCTAAATCCACCAACTCGACACGAAAATAAACTGGTTGAGACAACACGACACGATTATTAAATTAGCCGGGTTACGGTCAAGCTATCTCTACCCGTTAATTTTTTGGCTCAAAACAAACCCGACACAACACGTTTTTCAGGTCTAGCTTATTATTCCTTGATGTTGTTTTGTGGATAATTTTGTTCTAAATCACACAAAATCATATTTTGTGGCTTGTAGATCGAGACGAAGAGCATATTTTGTTGTCATGCCAGGTTGCTATTAGTACTTGGAGAGTGATATTTTGTTGGTGGAATTTAGGATCCTTTGCCTTGCCGATATTTTCTCCCTTCTCTCCGTGGCAAATGTCTTGTAGTTCTTGGCCCATCGGTTAGGGACACATGCGGTCCCATTTCCAGAAAAAGCCTGGTCCAACATTATATATTATAGAATCAACAAAATATTCAATCGTGTTAATTTACTAATACGAACCGATACTTAAGTAACTATTTTATAAATTAGAAACATTATGTTATATACAAAAAGAGTTTGAAAAGACAAAAAAGCAAAACATAAATAAAGAAATTAAAAAAATAAAACTCCATCCAATATTTATTAAGGGATAGTTTGACGGCATCTGAATTATTTATATTTGAATGATTCAGATGTATTAAGATGCTCTAATAAAGAGAAGTTTTTAGAATAGAGTGTATATGTGAATGTTCTTTTGAAAAAATAATTATTCAAATATATTTTTCTACTTAATGATTCGGATGTCCATTAAAAGGCTTTGACGAATTCAAAGCTATAGTTTTTACGAAACATAGCGTTTTGAATAGTTCCGAGCCTCTTAACCATTCAGATTAAAGAGACTATCAAACCACCCTAACATGTAAAAAAACTATACAAATAACCAAAAAGAGAATGGTCTCGTCCGGTCCAAAATTGCCCGATAGCTTAGGTAAGCCCGGTAAATATGCGTTTCGTAGTATAATTTGGTATGAATTTCTTAACCGTATTAAGCATGTAGTTCGAACGGGGCCGACTTGAAGCCAAAAAAGCACGATTCGAGCATGACGTAGCCCCAAAAAACCGGACAGACCTGTCTTTTCGTGCACCTCTATTCAGTTTTATGGAATTTTGAATGATGAAGTTGCAAATTAAGAAGTTCCCCCAATGTACTAGTAGATGAGGTGCAAGCTAAGTCGTTTATTCGGATTAATAGTTGTAGGAACAGTCACTGATAACTTCGGCTGATTGATGTTGTAATCCGCTTCAGATTGCTCTCTCGAGTTATAGCTCTAGCTGTTGGTTATTTTCCATAACCAAAACATAAACGCGGAAGCTAAAACCTTAGATCTTGATCTCGAAACTAGTTAAAAGAAATAAACAAACGAAGATTACATACTTGTTTCCATTAAGCTTTTCAGATCCGATGTGTAGAGTTAGTTTTCCAGTTGATCTCAAAAGCTCTCTCTAAACCCTCAGCAAATAATACCCACGAATTTATCTGTATATTTTCGTATATTTGATTTGCTACTCATCACGTGTTTATATAGATGGAGATATAACCGAATGTGAGAGATTTAAGGGATAGAGATGAGTTTGATTCAACCGGGAACTCAACCCACAGGATAAACACTAGATAAGGTTTATCTACTATTCAAAATCAGTCCATCAACAATTTTAAATAGCATTATCTATTAATATCGAATTTATGATAACAATATATTATTTAGATATTAACTGGTCCCATAATTATCCAACAATCTCCCACTGGACCATGAATATCTAAATATATACATAACCATATAAGCGCTTTAACATATGTTATCATAGCATTGATACCTTTAAACAATCTCGTCCATTAATCACAACAGTATAGGATCAAAGCAGTCTTTGTTACAATTTACGTAACTAAACTCATCAATGGTCACATATACATATATGACTAAATGACATAGATTAACCATAAATGTGTGGTTTTGAAATCAATTTAGATTTCCTACGAGTCCCTATTTAGTTTGAAGTGAGATCAAACTTCAAATAAGTGCAAATAATAATGGAATAAACCAAATCCTGAATTCTGTACAGAAACAAAAACATAAAGCACCAAAATAACATGCAAAACTCCCACTAAAACAAAATATCATCAATCCTTATCACACCCATGTGTGTAGTATGCTCGTGAAAGACCTTGGGAGGTAATCCCTTCGTGAGCGGATCCGCCATCATGGAGTTTGTCCCAATGTGCTTTATTAAAAAAAGCTTTCCGTTTTGCACTCTTTATTTAACAACTAGAAACCTGATGTCAATATCTTTTGACTTAGTAAAACTTCTGTTGTAATTGGAATATAACACTGCTAACTTATTGCCACAATACAACTTTAATGGTATTTCAATACCAATAATATGCAGCCATGTGACAAAATTCCGCAACCATATCCCGTGATATGATGCCTCAAAGCATGCTATCACTTATGCCGCCATAGTGGAAGAAGTTACCAAAGGCTGCTTAAAACTCTTTCATGAAATAGGCCATCCTGCTACCAGGAAAATGAGGCCCGATATGGAACGGTAACTATCTTGGCATCAAATAAAAAAAAAACATAATACCCAATGATCTCCAAAATATCTTATTTTCTATATGTGAGCATATAGCATTTTATTGTATGATCATGTGTTCTCAATATCATCGTCTAAAACCATAAATATATATTTACTCCCACTATAATTTTGATACACAAATCATCTTATGCTTTTATCTCAAAACCAAACGAGATAATGATATGATGAAACTCGTGGTGCTATAGATGGGATCTCATAAGTTGAGGTTGTTGAGTTTATTCATTATAAATGGGAGATTGAACAACATTGTCGGTCCTTGTTCATGAATTACTACTTCAGCAGTACATACTTACAATCCACACATAATCAGAAACCATAACATGAATCATGATAGATTGCTCCTTAATGACAATGTTTCTAACCTTATTTCTCCCCCAAACTCAACATCCTCAAAGAACGTTGCTATATCCAAATTGCATTGTCAAGATGCATGCAACAGAGAACTAACATAATGTTCTCATTCCATTCCTTAAAGCCTTAAAGGTGATCCCGTGGAGCGCATAAATAGCATTCATGTTGCAAATATTATGCCAGGATTCAAATTTGATATTTTGAGAACATAAATAACATATTTCTTCTTTATGCTCATTAATCCGTAAATTATAATCAATAAATTCAATTTATGACAACATCACAAGATATCAACACAACATTAATATCAAGTCTTTGGACAATAATATTAACTTGCAACAGATATATTGTTTTAGTGATAAAACATTGATAATAAATTATGTCAATCAATAAGTCCATCTTTGGATCGACTTATTAATCACATTGAACCGAATAATTGCCAAATATTTACCACCACATATGTATTTATCCGACCAAATATTAACCTACCTTTGGGTCGGTTAATATCCGCATTTATAAACACATAAACCATAATATTTAAATTCAAGTTATGACAACATCACAATTTATCAACACAACATTAATATTAAGTCTTTGGACAGTAATATTAACTTGCAACAGATATATTGTTTTAGTGATAAAACATTGACAATAAATTATGTCAATCAATAAGTCCATCTTTGGATCGACTTATTAATCACATTGAACCGAATAATTGTCAAATGTTTACCACAACATATGTATTTATCCGACCAAATATATTAACCTACCTTTGGGTCGGTTAATATCCGCATTAATAAACACATAAACCGTAAACTTTAAATTCGTAGTAAATTAATTTTCACAAAAGAGATCGCTTTGGCGATATATTGATGTCAATTAAATTACTTTAAAATAAACAATGTCATAACTGAAATTTGTTAACAAACCCAAAAAAAAATTACGGATTTCATAATCTCTACAAACACAAAACATGAACTTAAATTAACAAATAGAGAAAAGAAAAACATAAATAAGTTCTTAATGCAAACTCCATCACCATGAAATAAACGAAATCTCATTACACGTAGCATTAATTAGTTTTTATCCAAAACATAATCAAAACAAGAATTAATACGAATAAACAACTTTGGTGATGATTACCGGGCGTGAGCAAAAGTCCGAAAACGATAAGAACCTCAAAAACATTCAATATGTCAAATTGATAAAAGCATTTGAATCATATCCTATAGATACGAAAATGCTTTATATACATATCCACGCTGCATATACTTGATATATATATATTTTCCAATAAAAATACAAGCAATGGTGTGGCTTTCTAAAGAAAACTCATATAAATTAATGTCAAAAACATCAAAAGCTATTTAACATAAAAAAAAACTTCGAAAATAAATTTGTCATAATTGATATTATTGACAAACCCAATAAAAAAAAAATTTTACATGTGCCGCAAATGAAATTAAGAATTGCTAACGAAATATCTTTTGAGTTTTCTTACAACGTATTTTACAAAGAAATGCTATTCAAAAAAATACAGTTGTAATGTCGATATATTTCCTCAGGGGGGGTTTCATCCAACTTAAAAAAAATTTTAGCTTAGCTTCTCCATAACCATTTTCCGAGAGTTCCGATTAGTCCATCGTTTGCAAGATATTGATTTGCAAATTTTTCTCAAACTTAATGGTAACATTAAACAATTTACTATTAAGCCTTTAACGTCCGTTTTAGGATATTTTACGAACCATAACTATATAATCAGAACATACTAACTAAATAAAAAAACTTCCCACATAAAAGAGAAAAAAGACGGAAGGAAAATGTTATAGAAGAAATATTAAAAGGACATATAGGGATTGATAGTCACAATGTTTGCACTTATTAAAATATTTCTCTATTAATTAAAAACCGTAATTTTTTGGAATGTTACACTCGCTTTCCTATTTTTGTTTGTCACGCATTTTTTTTTAGTTTGTCACGCGGTTCCTTAGCTGGGTCCGGGTCTTTTTTTTTCGGATCTATAACGTGCTCCCTTCCGGTTTCTTCTCTTCTTCTTCCCGTCTTCTCTTCTTCTTTCTTCTCTTCTTTTAGTCGGTGCATGCCCATCTCCATTTGCCGTCCTTCGATTTACAGTAGGTGCACATCCGTCGAATTTCCGTCGTTCCCTCTGCCGCCTTCAACCACATCCCTCTGCTTCTACCCGTCACTGATTGCACCCACACTTAGCCTTCATCTTCTTTCTTACTCTCCACCGCTATGTAATACGGCATCATCATCGCCGGCGAATTAGGATTTTGCAACGTCATAAGGCATTCGCACATACCGTCGGAGTGGGCGATGACAATTTCCTCTCCATTCTGATACGTTCCTTCCCATTCTCTCTACCGATTTCTGTTTTTCTCCTTAATTTCTGCACCTTGCACTATGCTATATCATCATTTATGTAGATCTGTGATCTCATTCGATCTTTGATACTACATTTGGACTGCGGTTATTGTGCTAGGTACATTAGATGTGCAAAATTCTACAGCGACTTACAATTTTATGGTCGAATGTTTGAGAACTCTTTAGATTTATGTGTTTGATTGGTTACTGTTGATTTATGGACGTGGATTTCAAAAGATATTTGATTAATTTTCATGTGCAACCAACTGTTTTAGCATTCAAAAAACCTAAATGAGATATATATGCCTTCTGACAACGATTGACCAATATTCATTCATGAAAATAGTATTTAAGCCCTAGCTTGTGAAGTTGTGATGTATGCGTATCTATTACTCATTGAAGCACACGGTTCAGGAGATGATTTACCATTGATCGAGCCTTTTTTTGGGTAGCCCTAAGTTATATTAGTACAACTTTGAATCTAACAACTAAACAACCTGTTTGACACCCAAAAACCAAAATGTGACCATAATCTTTATACCCAATTCAAGAAAACGATCCTAACTTTTTACAAATTCGCCTAAATTTATTTCTTCCTTCCATTTTCCTGTCATCATTCTCTCAAGTAATTACAATTTACAGATTTGCGCTCATTTAAAACAGGCGAAGAAAGGTCACGGGTTTCTCTTTTCTCGAGTCTAGGCAGGAAGAAGATAAAGGTACCGATTTTGAAGCGTGTAATCGGGAAGAAAGATCACACAACAGGAACGATCGAATTTTCTATAGATCGGTTAACAGGTAATTTTCTTTAATTTTTGGTCGGTTCACTTTTTCTGCAGTGTTGTCCTTCGTTCAAGTCCTTGGTTTTGATCTTTGTTCATTTTCTTACAACAAGAAGCTACCGATTTTGGAGCCTGCAGTGTTGTTATTCGTTGAATTTCGCAGTTTAGGAACTCTGCTCCATCTGGTACGCCTCTTCATCACGAGTGAAATTGCATCCTAATCAATCTTATGCACTCATAAAAAACATGAAATCCGGACAAACCAACATCACAAATTACAACAATATTTGTTGGATTAAGTATTAATCAAATGGGTTTCACTTTAATTTATTATTTCATAAGAAGGAAGAGAAAGGGAAGGAATCACTATAGTTACTCAAAAGGTTCGGAATCGAATCCGCTCAAGCTGTGTCGTCCCGTTCCCAACCAGGGGTATGCTGGGATTCGCGAAGAGCAGCACCTTACGATGTTCATGACCATTCTCCTCCTGCGGCGTGAACTCTGATTCGATCCGGGTATTCAATCCCGCCGCTGTGTAAACTTTTTTTTCGCGTACTTTTTTTTTGTTGCTTCATAGGTTAATTTCGATCTCGTATTTAATTCGTGAACGTCTCACCTTATATCACCAGGTTATACCATTGTCGCGTGTTGTTCTTAAAACCTCTCACCAACTCGCAACAATCAGAAGGCAGAAAACGTGCAGAAGGATACTCAATTTGCAGAAGAGAAAGATTTTATAGAACCATTAGTACCCAATGATTTGAAAGAGTCGTACGATGTGAAGAGAAAAAAGAATTTACAAGAAAAGTCAAAAACCAAATTTGAGGAGTATATGGATATAGAAACTCAAAAAGATGATATTTCTGCTAATGAGGACTTAAATCTGGAAAAAAAAACTCGCCAAGAAACTCAAGGTGAAAGAAAAAAAGTTACATGGAGAAGATGGTGACATTAACATGTTATTTGAAGGAATTCCTTCTGCTTTTGAATCATTAGAGACAAAAGAGGAAGAAGTTTCTAAAAAAACTAAGAAAAAAAAGAGGGATGTATCTTTAGTAGATAGAAAAAAGAAAACAAAATTTGAAAAGTATTTGGAATTGGACAAGCATGATGACATGGCGTCTGCAAATGAGGATCTTGCTATGGAAAGAAAACTTGAAAAAAAGTTAAAAGTGAAAAAAGGGAAATTAGGTGGTGATGATGATGAATCAACATGTTATTTGATGGAATTTCATCTGTATTTGATTCTTTGGAATCTGAAGAAGCTTCTGAGGTGACCATTAAAGAAAATATTCCAAGAAAGAAATGCAAGAAACAGAAAGTAGATGTGGTTCAAGAACCTGAACCTGCAGAAGAAATGACTACAGTGGTAGATTTGGAATCTGAAAATAATGATGCTCAAGCATCCATAAAAGAACATGCAAAATACATGCCACCTCAGCTAAGATCTTTGTCAAGAAATGAATTGGAAGAATATTCTCAAATTCGTAAACGTGTGCGAGGTATTCTGATTAGAGTTTTAATTTAATACATTAAAGCTAATGATTTATTTACTTATTTATTTATTATAAATCTTGATTGGTTTCAGTCTTTTAAACAGACTAAGTGAATCTAATGTGGAAGGAATTACAGGGGATATGTCCACAATCTTTCAAGTAAGTCTTGTAATTTTGTGTAAAAATTCCTTTTTATAGTGTTGTGGTCGAACTTTGAATTTTTGAATTTCAGTCAATTGCGCGTAGTGTTGGTACTGAAATTATCAGTGAAGAAATTTTGGCATCATGTGCAGGGGGACCTCGCGGTAATGAACAGTTGAGTCTAATTTTTCATTGACTTGCTTTTTTTCTTTAATTCTCATTTGGTATTTCTTTGACAAAATTACGTTTATACCCTCAGGTACGCTTCTGTTTTTGCGGCTTTAGTTGCTGGTTTGGCTTGCTTGGTTGGTATTGACTTTGGTGCAAAGCTGCTCATCTCACTTGCAAAATGTTTTGAGGTTCATTACTATCTTTTTCATTTTCTTTAATTAATTATTTTCTCTAAAATAATTTTTTTTTGTTTTTATTTTGACCCTTCTTTTTTCTTATTTATACATATTTGGAGTCTGCTCAAGGTTAGTATCATTACAATTGTTATTTTCATGTTTTAGTTACCATATTGACACTTTTACGGTTTTACCCTTGTAACTCTTTTTAATGGCATTTCAGTGATTTAATCTATGATTTCATGATGATGCTGAGTTCACGGTTGACTGAAGTTGACGTTTCCACTATCTTGACATTCACAAAGAAGGACAAAAGCCCATATTTCATCAACCACAAGCAGTACTTAAAGGAATATATGCATCTAAAGGATGGTTTATGAAGTACATGAAAGCAAATAAAATGAACCTCAAAACATTTTGCAAGTGAGGCGAGCAGCTTTGCACCAAAGTCAATACCAACCAGCCAAGCCAAAGCAGCAACTAAAGCCGCAAAACGAATTATGAAACTGGACAAAGACATCAACAAAATCAACACAAGTTCCATGTTTACAAAGTCGTGTCGGTTATTCCCAAATATATCCGGTAATAAACTACAAATATATTCTTTTGATGAATTAATAATTTGCTATCCCAAAAACTTTACAGAAACGAAGGTGATAACTCCAACCGGTAAGCTTCTGACCCATATGAAGTGAACTTCAATTTATTCATTCATTTATCATTAATTTAATTATTTTTCTTGGTTTTTGGTTTGTGTGAATGTAGCTTCAGTATACACAGATGTAGATTTTCCTAAGAGATTATATGGTTTCACTGTTATTTGGAAGTACTTAAATTCAAACCAGCTTCTTTTCTTGATTTCGATTTTTCATTTTTAAGTAAACCCTATTTTATTTGAGTTACATACCACAGCACAATCATTTTGGATTTATCTATGTCAAATCAAATTATGTTTTATTATTCCATCGTTTTGTAGCGGTAAGAGTATGGAAAATGCATCGCGAGCATGTTGTAAAGGTATCAAAATCGGAAAGATTCTTATTCATAGAGAAGGCGACAATGGCCATCAGGTAAGTAATAGCAACATAATTTACTCTTTCAATATCAATATAGCCAATGTGGTTTAATTTTTACCAATAACAGCAATGTACTTACATTCTTTTAACCTATTATGCAGTTAATATATGAAAAACTGCCAGATATAGTTTACAAGATTTAAACTCCATTTTCAACTTTACTTAATTGACAAATTTGGAGTTATCACCTGCTTTTCTGATTTGGTGGTTTTGAATAAAGGAAGGTAAATAACATACGGCTGCGCAGTGTACTGTAAATTTGGAGTTATCACTAATACCCTCAATCTCTTCCTTTATTTCTAATTTGGTGGTTTTGAATAATTTTAGGGTGTGGGATCGACTAATCCAATTGATACGACATTAATACCCAATTGGGACAGCATCTCCGAAGCAGGAGATAGATGAAACCACGAGGTACTCGAACCCGCGAAAAGTTTTTCTTGCATTTATCCGGACCCGTGCTCCAGCTATCCGGAACCCGTGCGGAGCACGGGGTCCCACTAGTTGTAATTAAACAATGAAAAGATATTCACAGTGATATGTAGCTTTAAAAGAAACCTATAGGCATGTACTAGTCTAAATATAGGTTTTGCAGTAAAAGAAATATGACCAGTGGATAAATACATTATCTTGTGAAATAACAAGCCGGAGAATACCAAAGAGATAACAAGAAAGATAATCATGCATATTCTTTTCTTCTCGTCGACAGCAAAAAAAGAAAAAAAAAAAAAGAAAAAAAAAACAGAGATCTCAAAACTTTACAGGTACGTTCAATTCAAAAAACTAATTTTACGACCATATATGTTTAGATTTCTGATAACAGATTCGAGTCTGCTCTGATACCAATTGTTGGTTATTTTCCATAACCAAAACATAAACGCGGAAGCTAAAACCTTAGATCTTGATCTCGAAACTAGTTAAAAGAAATAAACAAACGAAGATTACATACCTGTTTCCATTAAGCTTTTCAGATCCGATGTGTAGAGTTAGTTTTCCAGTTGATCTCAAAAGCTCTCTCTAAACCCTCAGCAAATAATACCCACGAATTTATCTGTATATTTTCGTATATTTGATTTGCTACTCATCACGTGTTTATATAGATGGAGATATAACCGAATGTGAGAGATTTAAGGGATAGAGATGAGTTTGATTCAACCGGGAACTCAACCCACAGGATAAACACTAGATAAGGTTTATCTACTATTCAAAATCAGTCCATCAACAATTTTAAATAGCATTATCTATTAATATCGAATTTATGATAACAATATATTATTTAGATATTAACTGGTCCCATAATTATCCAACACTAGCTTCTCGTTAGCCTTTCGTTTATAATAGATTGTCAATCAAGAAAAAAAAAACAAGTGGGTCCCAGAAAAATCTAATCAGCATGGGGATGTTTGTAAAATCGTAGACCGATTCACATGAACCATGAATGTAAGATAAACTTTTGGCAAATTATTTTCAAACAATCTTGTTAAAAGAAGTTGATACTATAATCAAAGAAAAGAACATGACAAGAAGTACGAATGGGTCCTAAAGCCTTGTTTCTTAGTAGGTCACAAAGTTGAAACCAAAAACACCCATGAAAGAACAGAATGAGCTGTTTGTCACTTGTTATTTACTTAAATTAACAAATAAAAACTTGATACAAAAAGAGAAGCAAGGATCTGGTTTGTAAACTAAAAGCTAAGAAGAAGCGGCCTTTAAGTATCGGACCGGTTTCCGGATTCACAACCACTCACCATTTTATATTTGTACCTAATTATAAATTAATTATTCAAAATAATTGAAGTTGAACGAGATAAGTTTTGTGGGTTTGACACTTGGCCTCTTCTTTTATGAAAAAGAACATTTACATTTTAATTAAGGTTGTACATGTTTCGCCTTCTTAACTAACAATTAATAGACCACGATCGATGTGATTTTTAAAAAGTTAAATTGAAACTGTTTAGATAAAGTATGATAAGTTATATACACATGAGTAGCTTGTTTCCAAAAATTTGTATATGCTTTCTGATGTGATATTGGGTCCCTTGGATGACACAGCAGGCGAAGAAGGTAGTGACCTGTGTATTACCTTTTGTCGCTTGCGGATGAGTCTTGTCGTATGTTATTTTAGGCCATTGAGGCACGGACGGCCATTATGCCCTCGTACTGACGAGTTTGCCAACCAGTCAAGCCAGCATCCTGACTTTGGTGGTTGGCTGGTAGGATATGTGAGATCGGTAATGACCGTGTTGGCGCAGCCCTGAGATGCGTTAGTAGTTGCGGGGCTGCTGGGTAACCGTATAGCCGTGCTGGGGGCATATTGTGGGACACACTACCACTTTCTTAAGAAACATATGGTAATATATATGCATTGACGTCGTCGTGCTTACCATTAAGAAGCATTAAAAAATTAAAGCTTTTAGCGACGCCAAAAGCCATAATGGTAGGTAGCAATGTCGTTGTTGTAGATACTCGATAACGGCAAGTCGTCACTAAACAGGTGGTCGCTACTGATTGCTGGATACTAATTCAAACATAAGGAAGAAGTTAGAGACCCAATAAAAAAGGCGTATTTTAGAATAAGAATTATTCTGCAGAAATTAGTGGCATTGTCTTGGTCCCGATCCCATTTCCTGTACTGATCTTGTCAACTGTAAGAAGGAGTTTATTGGTCCTGAATGGCTTGCGGAAATGAATGAGGCAATATGCTTGGTCTTTGTGTGGGTGATTTGGACATTCCGGAATAAAGGTATCTTTAGAAATGAGATTAAGACGGAGCTAGAGCTGGCGGCTGAAATCAAAATTCTTGCTCATCTTTGGATTAACGCAAGGAAGAACAAAGGTAGAAAGTTGGTTTGGGATAGTTGGGTCACTGATCCGGTGCTTGAATTATGTAACTCGATCTCCTAATGTAATGTAATTGTTTGCTCTTTCTCCGGGTTTTAGCCTCTTGCTTGCCCGTTTATTAATAAAATTTGCCGCCGTTCAAAAAAAAAAAAGAATTATTCTGCTGAATATGTGGAAGATAATATTCCCAGATTTTTAGCTTAATTAGTTGAAGCTCTAGATTATAAATTGTTTGCTTTATTTCACTGCAATTTCATCATTTTCCAATTCAATAAAACATCACAGTAGCTTGTGGCATATTTTTATTTCCAATAATGTGGTATCAAATCGTAGGTTGAGTGTAAACACGAAAGAACGTGAGTAAATGTAAAATCCATCCAATGTCATGGTATCCACGCAACCACTGATTCCATTCTTCATAGAAGAATATTGGAGCATTATAATGAAGACACTTCTCAAAGCACAAGATCTTTGGGGCCTGGTTGAACAAGGCTACTTAGAAGAAGTATAAGAACTTAAATTAAGAGAAAAAATAAGAAAAAATGTAACACGCGATTTCAAATATGAAGTACACCTAAAAATTTTCAAAACATCACAATATTTCATTTCAAAACTAACATATATAATCCGGTGTGCAATATACATGACCACAACATACAAGAGTACCAAAATGATATATATATATATATATATATATATATATATATATATATATATATATATATATATATATATATATATATATATAATACATATACAAAACATAATATCCCGAGTCGGGCTGGCTACATCAACACTTCTATCCAATAGCCATCAACTCTAGACATCCATCTTCTCCTTACCCATAGTAGTAGTACTAGTACCTACAAATGTTAGTCATGTATGTATAGAGTAAGCTTTCAAATCTTAGTGAGTAACCACTATCATATCACATCAAGCAATTCATTTTGTATAAACACAATAAATATAGATTCACAAAGACCCGGATATCAACATAAATCTTGTCCCACAATTAAATTTCCAGCCACTAAGGCTATCCTAGTCGGCCACCCTAGGCCACCAACTACCCTAATGCCACCACAACCGGCCACTACATGCCACCACACCGGCCACCCCAAGCCATTATACCGGCCACCACAGGCCACCATATCAGCCACCCAGGCCAATATATCGACCATTACAAGGCCACCGCTCAGCCACTAAGACCACATACATACATTTCATAATCATATCATCACAATGAGTGTGGGGAAAAGGAGGTTACTCACCTTAGGTTACAATCTAGTTGTTGTAGAAGAGTATGTAGGCTTGAAGTCTAAATATATTTTCTTCCCAATTAACCTAGATTAGAGTTATCCATACACACATAAGCATTTTCAACCATTACACCCTCATCTACTCTTCTATTACTGTTATGTATCATATTGGGACCTTACAAATCAAATCCCACTCTAAAAGAGCAAAAATCAAGTTTTCTGTCACATCTACACGTCGTGTCCACACATGGACACACCATGTTCATTCAAACTATGTGTCGTGCTCACAGACTACGCGTTGGGTAGTCGCGACGATCAAATCTTGTCCAAGTTGATTCAGATCTCAAAACAGTTGAATATCCAGCTTCTTAGAAGGGATTTTCACCTAATACAACAACAAAGGTTCCAATATTCGTTTCAATTTACTACAATCCTTATAAATTTACTATCTAGGGTTTAAACCAAAGTAATAGTTAACTAAATAGGTTTTTACCTTGATTTCAAGTAGGTAGCAACAATTTCTTGGATTCTTTAGCTTAAATTTTGTTGTCTGTAACCTTGAGACCTGACTCGACCTCCCTGCAAGCCACCCCCTCCTCGACTACTTTAGGTGTTTACCATCTTTTAATTGAGAATATAGAATATTAAATTATATCAGTCATTCACCTAATATAGTTACAAGGTACTCGTTATATAACTATATTAAATTTGTCGACTCTAAACATCATATTCATATGACACGTCTCATAAGTTAGATTTAAATCTACTAACTTAATCAGAACACTCTATGGTTTAACTTTTAAGTCTAGTAACCTATACGTAACATGAAATATTCAACCTACGCATCGCGTCTTACGTGAGCAGTCGTTGATGCAGTAAAAAAATAAATACTTTATTACCTTCAATAGATAGTGTAAGTAATGGTCAGATCCAAGGAGTCTGTGGTTGAACTATTGTGTCAAAACAATCCAGCTATAGTCCCACTCTAAAGCTAGAGAATCGCAAACACGTAAAATAAATGAAAACCAAACTAAAGTCGAATGCAACTATGGAAAATACTTTTGTTATAATGCAAACACAACTATAAACCAGAAACCAAACTGAATTCAAATATAACTTCACTTAGATTAAAACCTGAAAAGCATAAGCACTTGTCCCAAATAACATATATAATCCGATGTATAATATACATGACCACAACATACAAGAGTACCAAAATGGGATATATATATATATATATATATATATATATATATATATATATATATATATATATATATATATATATATATATATATATATATATAAAACACATTTACAAAACATGATATCTCGAGTCGGGCTGCTACATCAAAACTTCTATCTAATAGCCATCTACTCTAGACATCCACCTTCTCCTTACCCTCAGTATTAATATTAGTACGTGCAAATGTTAGTGATGTTATCATGTATATACAGAGTAAGCTTTAAAAGCTTAATGAGTAACCATTAACATATAACATTAAGAAATTCATTTTGTATCAATATAATAAATATAGATTCACAAAGACCTGGGTATCAACATAATTCTTGTCTCATAAATAAATTTTCAGCTAGTAAGGCTATCCTAGCCGACCACCCAAGGCCACCCTGATAGCCACCACAATCAGGCACTATAGGCCACCATACCAGCCACCTTAGGCTACTTTATTGGCCACCACAGGCCACCCAGGCCACTGTTTTGTCTCATAATATTCATTTATAAATGTTTAATTTAATTTTTTTAATGTTTTAAATACATTTTGGATTGGAATATTTAGATCATGACATTGTGGATCATACAATCTTGGATCATAAAATATTAAACCAAATCAAGTTTGGATCATAACATTTTTTGGATCATATAATTTTGAATCACAAAGGATACTTATAAGTATCATAATGTTTTTGAATAATAATATTTTTGTATCATAACAAATTGAGCATAATAAACATGTTGAATCATAACATTTTTGGATTATAAATACTTTAAATCCCCCACATATTTCTCATTTTTACACAATTAGCCTTAAGACATGCATGATATAATTAATTATTCATATTTAATCCAAGCCATTCAATTTCAAAAATAAATAGTTGGGATTTGTCCTTACAGTTCCTCCTGATCATATATATATATATATATATATATATATATATATATATATATATATATATATATATATATATATATATATATATATATATATATATATATATATATATTGATATCAATACATTTCATGTGGCTTAAAGATAAATAATTTAACCTAAATTATATCAATTTAAACACTTTTTTTTGCTAAATTACATTAAAATATTACTTTTAATATTAGGACCCTTCAATTTTCAACTAATTAACCATTACAATTCAAGAGTTTTTTTAACTTATGATATTAACTAGTAATTATGGTATTTAATTGGTATATATATATACTTATATATATATATATATATATATATATATATATATATATATATATATATATATATATATATATATATATATATATATATATATAACCTACAAAACTAATCGTTTCAATCCTAAATAAATACATATATTTCTTTATTTTTTAATCTAAAACTACTTCCATCTAAATAACCACATACAATTGTTTATATAAAACATTCAAAAAAGTTTTGGTATTTTTATTTTTCGAAAAATAATATAATTAAAGCATTATGTTTTATATATTTCTTGTTTGTAGAATGCGAGCGCAAATCTTCAAAATTCGTCATATATATATATATATATATATATATATATATATATATATATATATATATATATATATATATATATATATATATATATATATATATATATATATGTGTGTGTGTGTGTGATTTTAACAAATAATATAAAAATAAACATTACAACTTTGAATAACATATAAGCACAAAACATATATTATAATATTTGTATTAAAAATAGAGCAAGTACTTTTTAATCAAACAAAAAATTGTAGAAACAATTTCAAGAATATATAAAAAACCATCATACGTTTGATATATTTGGTATATCGAGAAAAATCATCAAATTCTCACTTTGTTATCTCTTTCTCTAACAATGAAGGTTATTGGTTTTTTAGTTTTACCTCTCATCTCAAACACCCATATCCCAAAAAAAAACTACATTGCAATATCCATTAACACGAAAAACCCTTTTCCTCAGCCCTTTATACTTGAAGCACAAAAAAAGTTCAAAGACATGAATATATTTGTGAGAAAATACTACTTATATAGCTACCACATATATAAATGAGAGGAATACCAAATGTTATTAGTAAATATCATTAATTTAAGGAATATGAAGAGCCATTTAGTGCTTAAGCTTTCCTAACAAAATAAACTCTCAGCCTCCTTAAGCAATCAAGTAAGCATGTTTGAAAAGACCCTAGGTGCTCGATAAGGACATGCAAGAGGCATTAGACGTAAACCTTGAACAACAACGAGTTATAGTGCTTACTTTGAGGCCCAATCATCAGAAGGACCACAAACTATTCACATATTTATTTAACAAAACTAGTTTATTTATTTCAACTTATTTAATTTCAAAGTCTCATTTAATGATCGATGAATACACATAGTTTAGTTTAGTTTATGTTGACTATTTTTCATAAACTTTGATAATTTGTAGTTTGGTTTATATTTATACTTTGATAATTTAGTAGTTTGATATTTTGATTTATGTTGACATTGTGATAATGACTTAACAGTTAATGACTTAATTGTTAAGGACATGATGCTTTGTTAATCGGATTGGAACTCCATAATGCTTTGTTGATCTGTTTATGTTGTGACTTAATTGTTAAGGACTTAATACATTTGTTATGTAATCTTGTTGTAATGTATTAATTAGACAATTTCTTTTTATTGTGACTTATTTGTTAAAGACTTAATGTATTTGTTATGAACTTAGTAGTTTGGTACTTTGCTAACTTAGTATTTTGGTTTATTTTAGTTTGTTATTTTAACTTATAAGATTACTTACGTGCACATTTAATTTGTAGTCTGATCCTCCTAAGTGTATTCTTAGGAACCCTACAGCTAGAGCGAGACTACAGACTTGCTTAGATCGTTGTTGGAAGAAAATTGATAACGAGTCGGGAAACGTAGTTTTGTGTTCTATTTATTGTTTTGTAAATGTTTTTGTATAACAAATAACTTAAAACATATATTATGGATTTTGTATAGAAGTTTATGCGGTTTTTGTATAATATACATATTTTTCGCATTGATTAAGCTATTTGTTAATAACTTAATGCATTTATAATAAATAAATATTAAAAAACACGTTTGTGGCGACATCAATAGGAGCGACAGATCGAACGCAATAAGGACGATATGTTTAGGGCGACACTGTTAAGAGCGGCATATCAAATTCTCAATACTGACTACGTTATTAACGTTAACACTTTTAGCTGCAATAAAAGACGATATGAGTGATAGTATTGAGGGTGACACTAATATATGCGACTTTTGACAAATAACTTCAAGACATTAAGGATAACTTTTTACCGACGACATATTGGAACTAATTGCAATAGTAATAACTTTTTAAAATATTAACGACTACTTTTTTTTATAAATAGGGTAAATTGAAAAATTCTTTTAAAAAATAGGGTAGTTTTCTTTTTCTTTTTCAAAAATAGGGTGAAAGATGGTGGTCCACCACCGGGTCAAACAATTATTATTCAAATTTTCAAATATAACCCTATGAACTTACAGTTTCAGTCCTTTGATTTATATTTTATTTTCAGTTTACGTCTTTTACAAATTATATGTTTCAATTTGTTCATTTTTAACCTTACGTTTTTTAAACATTTTCATTTTTAACTTTATAAAGTTACATTTTTAGTCCATAAACTAATATTTTATTTTTAATTTATACCTTTTATAAATTAAATATCTTAATTTTACTTATTTAGTTTTTAGATTATCATATTTTGTTATTATATTAACCGTAAGACTACAAAGTGATCGATTCTTGAAATAATTTATATATTTAACTCTTTTAGTTAAAATTTATTTTCAAATATATTACTTTTAACACCTTAAAATTGATACCAATACCATATATATTACAACGACATGAAAATACAAAATCCATTAAACATTAAATAAAAGAAAAAACTAACATAAAATTACAGTAGAAATACAAGACAAATTAAAAAGAAAATCACAAGATTGATCAAAGAAACCCATGGTTCACGTTGCATTGTATCTTGGTTGAGAATTTGAACAATTTCTTCGGTTACGCCCAGGTTGATGGCATAGTCCACATCTACGGGGTTCGTCAGGATGACGAACGTCCATCTCGTTACAAAATCGATTTGAACGCCTTCGACCCCGACTTACTGAAAGTTTCGAGTAATCTGCTTCAATCTTCCAACCACACTCTAACCAATAATCAACATGAGAAAGTGGTGCAAAAGCATAATTGTATTGTTGTTTATATGTTACAGTTGTATAAACTGTATTGACAATGGAAAGAGGGTTATCCCCTCTATACCGACAAACTGCAAGTGCATGTGAACATGGGAATCTTTCCATCTGCCACTTACCACATGTGCATGTATGTTGAAAATAATGGACCGTCTGTGTATTCCCTCCTTTTTCATTTATTTGAAACTTTGTGACAATTCTGTAGACACCCTCATTGTAGTCAAACTCAGTTAGACTATGGCTTTGTGCACGAGTCTCATGTTTATGGAAGAGACGCCACATACGTGATGGTAGAGGTGTATTGCAGTTCATTGCATTAGCACTATACTTTCAAAATAGTTGCACGGTTCTATTGAATGTAAGGTCAATACATGCCCTAATCGGTAACTGTCTTGCTCCTCGCAATGCATTATTCATACTCTCAGAGATATTTGTCATTAAGAAACCCCATCGATGATTTTCATCATATAAAAGACACCATTGGCTTTTATGAATTTGTCTCAAATATTGCCAAGCTTTAGGATTGATTGATTTTATTTCTTTAATATACTTGACAAACTTTCTCTTCTGTGTCGTGCTTCCCATAGCCCAACAAAATCTTTTCAGGCTCATATTATTGTACTTTTTCATCAAATTACTTCTAATGTGTCGGAGACAAAAGCGATGGTATGCTAATGGCTCTTTCCATTCTTCAAGATTTGTCATTGCATGAATTATTCCTTGATGTCTGTCTGAAATAACACAAAGTTGTCTATCTTAAGCAACATAATGCCTAAATTGATACAAAAACCAACACCAACTGTGCGAAGTCTCTTCATGCACAATGTGGTGTATTGAATGCGATACTGGAACTTTCTTCTTCCCTTCCTAGAGTTTTACACTTTGCTACCCACAACCTACTTTTACTTTCATAAACTTTAAACTCTCTGTTTTGGGCGATTGACCAAAGTGTTACTGCTTTTTTTACGTCTTCCCTACTTTCAAATTGCATTCCTAACCTTATTTTGTTTTCTGATTCTTTCCAAACATCCATATGAGTTGGGATCAGAAAACAAAATAAGGTTAGGAATGCAATCTGAAAGTAGGGAAGACGTAAAAAAAGCAGTAACACTTTGGTCAATCGCCCAATATCGTTCATAAAATTCACAACTGGAGTTTCATTCAAATCATCAGAATCATCCCCAACATCACTTACCGACTTACTTACATTATCTTCACTACACTGTGAGTTGGGATCATCAAACCCAAAGTCATCATCCGCCTCAAATCTATCATTATTGGGCAAAGGGAATGCTACATTTGAGGGGTTGGTCACTTGTGACTGTATTGGTTCTGACACATCAAAATTACGAAGAAGATCTACAAAACCAGTAACCCTTGTCTGTTCCTGATATATTTTTTCAATTTCAACAACAACTTGCCCACAATAATTTTGGTCATTCTCAGCAAAATAGTACATCACGTCTAAACTTGAATCGTTTATGACTCGTGAAATATTACATATGCCACCAAATTGGTAACATAGTGATATACTCAACTTATAAGCTATCTTGTCAATTCCAACATGTGCATAAACCAAATCTTTAAATTCTTCATAACTCATTTTATGTCTAACAATATTTGAAGTAGTTAAAGTTGATTGATCACCCTTTACGATTCCATTCACATATTCAATATTACCACCCCAATATAAATTGATCAAGATTGGACGATCTAGAGCCATAATGATAATATATACGCAAAATGTCACTGCATAATTATTCATAAGATATAATACATTAATTATTATGTCGTATATAATATTTAAAATCATATTTATGTAAAGATTTTTAGACAAGAATACATACCTAATAATGAATAAACGTGCATTGTTGTAGATGAAAGATGAGAAAACTAATAATGGTGAAGGATTGTGAAGAAAATTTACAATGATACTACATTCAATAACTCACATATATAGTCCAAAAAATGAAGATACAATGACATGATTTGACAATTCATATACTCACTTTTATATTATTGATATGAATAGTAACAACTTTTTCTTTTGAAGAGATTCCTACCTTTTTTGATGAAATGACAATTCAATAATTAAAAAATATTCAATATTGATTTGAATTAATTGTAAAAAAAAATTCTAATTTATAAAAGGTATAAATTAAAAATTATCATTGATATAAATAAGTTAAATTAAGATATTTAATTTATAAAAGATATAAATTACAATTAAAATATAAGTTTAAGGACTAAAAATGTAACTTTATAAGGTTAAAAATGAAAATGTTTAAAAACGTAAAGTTAAAAATGAACAAATTAAAACATATAATTTGTAAAAAATGTAAACTGAAAATAAAATATAAATCAAAGGACTGAAACTGTAACTTTATAGGGTTATATTTGAAATTTTGAATAAGAATTGTTTGACCCGGTGGTGGACACCGTCTTTCACCCTATTTTTGAAAAGGAAAAAAAAAACAACTCTATTTTTGAAAAGAATTTTCCAATTTAGCCTATTTATAAAAGAAAACTCGACTACCTTCATCACCCCTCCTATTACCATTAAACTTTATAGCGCCACCATTACCATAGGCTTCAATCTTTTTTCTGGGATATCCGATATGTATTTCTGACCGACATGTTTGGGGATCTCAAGCCCCTTTCTAGCTATCTCTCCGACGTAACTTTTTTTTCCGAGCTAATCATTTTCATGATCTTTACTGTTCAAGAATAACTCTTCACACCTTGTCTTTTGCACAAATATAAACTAATCTACTATGGAAGGTTTAATTTATAACCGCTACGTCGAAATGTCCCAAAAAAAAAATAGAAAAGCAAAATACCAATGATTTTTTGCTTTTTGGTAATTTTATATTAATTAGATATTGACTTCAAAGGTCCAATTAACTTCAAAAACCTGAGAGAGAGAGAGAGAGAGAGAGAGAGAGAGAGAGAGAGAGAGAGAGAGAGAGAGAGAGAGAGTGAAATAGCCGACATGAAGAAGGAGATGGGACATAGACTGCATGGTGACGGCCATGGCATGCATGGCCTTTGAGGGTTTACCTTTCGCTTCGAGATTTTCTGTCGGAATTGGACGTTAATTAATCCCCACACCAATATATATATATATATATATATATATATATATATATATATATATATATATATATATATATATATATATATATATATATATATATATATATATATATATATAATAAAGTTCAAATGAGAACCTTTTTTTTCGTGAGAACCGTGAGAACTTTTGACTGAATATTTTTTTTCATAAAAATGAGTTAATAACTAAGTCGTTTATATTTAAAATCTTTTGTAAAAAAAAATTTAAAAACAAATATGCATATACGAAATATGCACATATGCATTTTTATCGCAAATGTGTGTATATATATATATATATATATATATATATATATATATATATATATATATATATATATATATATATATATATATATATATATATATATATATATATATACACACACGTTTTGTACATATGTGCACATTGCGTCTATGCATATTTTTTTTCAAATTTTTATTGACAAAAGGTATTAAATATAAACGACTTAGTGTATTAAGTACGACTTAGTGTATTAAGTCATTTTTTTTAAAAAAAAAATTCAGTTAAAAGTTCTCATGGTTCTCACAAAAAAAAGGATTCTATTTGATCTGGATCATATATATATATATATATATATATATATATATATATATATATATATATATATATATATATATATATATATATATATATATATATATATAAAATAAGAACTAAAAGGGGAACTTTTTCCGACTATTTTTTCGGTTTTTTTTTTCAAAAAGTTTTTATGACAACTTTAAACGACAGATTACGAGCTGATTAGTTGAAAAAAAATCTTCGACAAAACGTATTTTTTTCAATTTGCATATATGCACTTAAAAAATCACGTTTTTTGTATATATGTAATGTTTTTGTTATTTCTAAACTTTTTTTTTTTGAAAAAAAGTATTAAAAAAATGACCACGAAAATTTCGGACTTATAGTTTTTGGGTTCTCAAGAAAGTATGTGCACTCAAATAATTTTAACTTTTTATATATACACACATTATTTTGGAAACAAATATATACACAAAAAATCGTGAACTTTTTTTTTGTTTAAAAAATTTGAAACACCACTACATATATTTAGAAATCTCACATAAACCAATCACAATTTGAAATTTTCGAAAAAAAGCAAAGAAAAAATTAAAAAAAAAAAAAACGAATGTTCTTAGAGGCATATTTTTGGATGTGCGTACATGTAAATATACATACTTATAAAATCGAAATTCTTTTACAATTGGACTAGGCGAGATGTCTAGATACTTGTGGTTGTGTTTGAGTGATAAACGTTTGTCAAAAGAAAACTTTTCAAAATTGATATAGAATTTAGAATTTTCAAGTAGAACTTATATATATATATATATATATATATATATATATATATATATATATATATATATATATATATATATATATATATATATATATATATATATATATATATATATATATATATATATATATATATATATATATATATATATATATATATATATATATATATATATATATATATAAAAGGGCAGGATCAACATAGAACCACTTTTTATTCATAGAACCATAGAACCACATGTTCAGTACTGAACATGCACTATGTTCAGTACCGAACATACATATGTTCAGAGCTGAACATACGTATATATTCATTAGTGAACATATATAATATATGTTCACTAATGAACATATATGTATGTTCAGCTATGAACATATGTATATTCGGTACTGAACATATGCATGTTCAGTACTGAACATAGTGGTTCTATGGTTCTATGTCTAATTTTGGTTCTATGTTGATCCCACCCCTATATATATATATATATATATATATATATATATATATATATATATATATATATATATATATATATATATATATATATATATATATATATATATATATATATATATATATATATATATATATATATATATATTGCATGGGTGTGGTACTTGATTATTTTATTCATTATGATTTTGTCATGCAAACGAAGCGAGATAGTGACAAAGGGTTAGCACAACTGTGTGTTGTATACTTGTATTAAATTAGGTTTTCACGCAGCTTCATCACAATTTCCCATTTGGAATGAAGGATAACTAATTGGAGGAATCCGAATATTACAGCTTAATTATTAGATATTTTTAATGAAAGTTGGAGATTCATATCAAGTGTCATTTTTGCTATGGAAAAATAAGGATTTGATCTGTATAATACTTTTAATTAGATAAAGGTCAAAAGTTTGTAAATCAAAATTAATATAATTATATTTCAGAGTGACTATTAATTATATCAGGATAAATTGATAAAATAACAACATATATGTTAAATTTGGTAGTAATTTATTCTTTTTCATTCCGAAAATAATTAGTTATGACATCTTGATATAGGACGAGTTCAATATAAAACCAAATACTAATACCATCCGAGAAGAAAACAAACTTGTTATCGTTAGATTAAATTTAGGCATAAAAGATATGATGATAACTTAGATCCTTTCTATATCGTAACCGAACACATAAATCTATACTAAAAACTAAAATATTTTTTTATCTGTTTAGGTCTTCTATGGAAGGTGAACAAATCGCCATCCTATGATTTTCTATAAAAGTGATCAAATCAATTATGAAGCTTCTGTGAAACATAGATGAGCAAATTGATTATTCTCCTAAAATGAACAAAAATGAGCTGATTCACAAATGTTTTATAAGTGAACATGGACTTTAAAACAAGGTAAATGAACATAAATAACAAAAGTTCATAAATAAATATATGTTTATAAATAAAATTATGTTTATAAATAAACATGAGTTTTAAAATAGGAGTGAGTAGATTAACATGAACATATTAACATATGTTCATTGGATAAATGATCATAAGCAAGAAGATGAGTATGAGCAAATTAACAAATGTTTATAAATAAACTTATATTCATAAATGAACATGTGCTTCAAAATCAAACATAAAATCGACGTTACGAGACACTTTTCATGATTCTAAAAATCCCTTTAGCAATACTTTCAAAACCCTTTGATTTGATGCTCTAAAACCCAAAATAGAGTGGATCGATGCTCGTGCGTTCTTTTATTTTTAAAATTTAGAGAATATGGTTGGACTGGAAAACTATCGATGATCAAAAACCCTTTGACCGATGTAAACCCTATAAACACTTATAAAAAATCTTTTATACCACTGATCGATGCTCTTGTATTACTGCTTTCAAAAGTTACAAGGTTGCAAACATTTTGATCGATGCTCATGATTTGTGATTTTGGCTTCAATATTCATTAGATTTCGAAGATATAGGAGAACCAAAATAGAATGTTAAAGTCATAGTTTTCCTTTATCATTATGTGCTTCTTTATATTGGGTTAAAAATGTAAAAGGATTATAATAATGACACCTTATGAATCTTCTCCTTTGATCTAATATACCAAGGGCTAAAGTTTGTTTAGTGGTTATATGGTATCATTCGTGGGTGTGTGTGTGTGTGTGTGTGTGTGTGTGTGTGTGTGTATATATATATATATATATATATATATATATATATATATATATATATATATATATATATATATATATATATATATATACACTAGGAAGGTTTAGAGTCGTGCTAAGCACGACCCATGAGTTACATAAATACAAAGGTTTTGGGGTATTTCTTTGACATTTCTTTCTTTCATAAAACTGCACTTTCAAACATTTATCAAGGCATTGTAGTCCAAGAATTCGAGCCAACTATAATATTCTATTTTCAATTTTTTTCTAATCTTACTTGTTATAGGATGACCTTGCAACAATTAGGCAAAATACTCACAATACGATGTTTCAATAAATAGAAATGAAAGTAGGATGCTTTAATGACAAAATAAAATGAAAGTATGTTGCTATTCTTGCATTGAACTTTTAGTTCTCAAGCTGTAGCGGCATATTTTGGAGCAAGAGCTTTATAATGACCACATCCGGGAGTGTAAGACTGTACCATCACATGACTGTTACTCTCTATGAAGTCCGTAATGCTGCTTTCGGTTAAGACAACATCCTTAATTCCTAATCATCAATCAAGTTGAAGAAGTCCTCTTCGTCCTTGTAATTGTGTGAAGGCAGTTTAAAATCGGTGTGGTCGTTGTTCTTGATAAAACCTTCACACTTTCTCACCAAAAAAATTAATTAAGCAAGGTTAAGATTAATGTAAGAAAATAACTTATGTATTTCATTTCCCATTCTTTCGAGAGGAATGGACTCTAAAATAACAAGAAAACTTGTTAAAGACTTCCCCTCCTACTCACTGGACAAGAATATGTTTAAATACCTATTGGAGGCTGCCAGCACCACAGACGACAAAAAAGGTTGTCCCCTACTACTATGCTTGTACTGTGGATCATACTCTCCCCACTAAGGGTAGTAATAAACAGTTAAAAAAATTAAACACTGGAAACTAATAACACAACCTAAAAATAGAGTTTTTTTATTGAACTTCTTAATGGCTTGGGCCATTGCTTTACTTTCTAGGCCTCTTGCTATAGACCTTCAACGGTTGGGGCTTATCAGTTCCTTTCTACAAAAATAATCAGAATAGATTGTATTCTTAAAAACAAATAAAATGCCACCACATATTGAACTAATAAACCATGTATGTTAAATCACCTTCTGTCCAATGTATTTGCTTTTTATCTTTTATCTACTGTTACATGAATGTAGTTGCCTTTAGGCTGCCTGTTTACCCATTTGCTTTCCTTTCAAATGCCATGTCTGATTCTCTATTTTGTTTCATCTTTCCATCAAGTATCACCAAATCCATTATTTATCTCTTTGACCATTCAGATAGGATCAAGATTCATTGTATAAAGGTATTGTGATGGGGTTCAATCGAGAATAACCCTTGAGGGGCTCTATTTTTTCTTGGCTAGTAGGTGATCAAGAATCCCTACAATTAAGATTAAGATTAGCAACAAAAGAATTGGCCCTATCTGAAAAACACTCACTTCCAAAAGACCAAAGTTTAGGGACTTAATAAAAAATGCCTTGCAAAAAAGGTCCACTTTAACTTCAGAACTAAGAAACATTTTTTAAGAATCTGGGGGAAACGCTAAGTACATTATACCTTACCTATTAAGTATAAAATGAAAAACACTTTAAAGATTAAAAGCTACAAACATCTACATCAGTCTAGAATTATATATTTACAAAAATTTGAATTTGCAAACTCAAACCAAAGTCTATTCTTATGAAAAAAGATTAAAGATTTTTGAAATAGAAAAAAAATGTTGATATTAGAGTAGACGTATATTGGTAACCAGTTGTTAAGTGGTATTTATTACACCTCAAAATGATGCATCAAATAAAAAAAAGATGTACTTGACAGAGATTCGATCTAGATGGCCAAAATAAATTAGCATAGTGGCAATGTATAGCACAATGAATCTTTTTTTTTGTCGGTGAAATAAGTAGGGGTATATTTGTCTACTAAAGATAACATTGTCCCGAATCTCATCTGCATAAAACATCAAGAGTATAAATTATTAGTAGAGAATGAGTTGAAATTAGATCAAGATCTCACTATAATGATGAACTTTACTGTAGAGGTGAACTTGTTCTCACTCGGTTTTTATTCGATGTGGTACCTTAACACATGAAGACGACATTGAGCAGATATAATCTATGACAGAATCACCCACCTGGTTGAGTTTTTATAATCTTTTGTGGATGTGCAGTTTGACATGGTGAAGTACCATGGTTGACTTCTTAATACATCCTGTTGTATCTTGTAAATCTCAATATACTATAATTATTAAAATATTTTTAATTTATATTTTCACGCGATAGGATTGCTCTGATCGCATGATTCACTTCATTTCTTATGTTTTTCTTTGATTTTTGCAATTTATCACAATTTGTGGTGATTAGCCCTAGCAATATTAGATCGATAACATGTGTATATATTGTTGTTAAGTACATATGCCATATTAACTACATTATGAATACATAAAACAACCCAAAATGAAATGTAACTTATTTAATTGAAAGATGAAAGACAAACGTGACTCCATTATGAATGAAATACATACATCACAAGTGACAAACATGTCCACAAATAACACACGATGGAAGTGAGACATTTACAAAGAATTAAAACAAATAAATATTTGTAAAAAAATAATATCTAAATAAAATAAATAAATAACGCATCATCATTTTATTAAATATTAACATACTAATGAAATAGTTTCATTACTCTTTAATAATGTAAGAGTCATATACTTGTATTATAAAAACAATATAACTTAACAAGTATACTTTATCCGTAAATTATTAATTATGCTAAATTATGTGTATTATAATATATTAAAATTAGCAACTTTTGTCAGAGAGTCAGACTACTGGATCTATATGTGGGAAGCGTGTGCACTGATTTTTTTAAGAATTAAGAAAAAAAACGAGGAAACTCTTGACAGTGTTCATAATCCACCTACAAAAAACCATGGTCAAATATCTGACCTGGCATTCTTAATTATATGTTTACAGCTTGCACCCTTAAGTGTCCTATATATACCTTCTCAAACCCGTCGTTCAAACCAAATCCTTCTCCACTTCCAACACATCCCACCAAACACTCCTGTCTCATCTCCTTCTCTTTTAACAGATACACTAAAAATCAAGATGTTGTCTGCAAAAGCCACGTGCAATTCCCATGGCCAAGATTCATCCTATTTCCTTGGATGGGAAGAGTACGAGAAAAACCCCTATAACCAACTTAAAAATCCCAACGGTATCATCCAGATGGGTCTCGCTGAGAATCAACTCTCCTTCGACCTTCTGGAATCATGGCTCAAGAACAATCCTGATTCAGCTGGTTTCAAAGCAGATAATCATTCACTCTTCAAAGAACTTGCCCTCTTCCAAGATTATCATGGCCTTCCTGCTTTCAAAAACGTAAGCTTATTTTTTTATTATATATCAAAATTAATTCTCGACTAGCTACGTACCTTTTTCCTTTTCTGATAACTTTTTTTAACGGCGATGTTTTCACATTTTGCAGTCATTAGCCGAGTTCATGTCAGAGATTAGAGCAAATAAAGTAACATTCGATCCAAAAAACATTGTACTCACCGCCGGAGCAACCTCCGCCAATGAAACTTTGATGTTTTGCCTTGCTGATCCCGGCGAGGCTTTCCTCCTTCCCACGCCATATTATCCAGGGTGAGTTAATGTTCACGAAAACAACCTCAATCATTCATATTTCGATATCAAGGAAATTAAACTGATAAAATTTATCTTCTTAATTATTATAGGTTTGACAGAGACCTTAAGTGGAGAACGGGGGCCGAGATAGTACCTATCCACTGCTCGAGCTCGAATAGTTTCAGAATCACGGAATCGGCCCTGAAAGACGCATACGAACAAGCACAAAAGCAGAACCTCAAAGTGAAGGGTGTTTTAGTCACAAACCCTTCGAACCCATTAGGGACGTCACTGAGCTTGCATGAGCTTGACCTTCTCGTCAACTTTGTCTCCTCCAAGAACATCCATCTCATTAGTGACGAAATCTACTCTGGCACGGTTTTTTCCTCTCCTGGCTTCGTTAGCATCTTGGAAGTCCTAAAGAACAAAGGTCTTATGAATTCAGACGTTTGGAAACGAGTTCACATCGTCTATAGCCTTTCAAAAGATTTGGGTCTACCAGGTTTTCGAGTTGGAGCCATTTACTCCAACGATGATATGGTGGTCTCAGCTGCTACAAAGATGTCGAGCTTTGGGTTAATTTCATCTCAAACTCAATACTTACTATCAGAAATGTTATCTGATAAGAAATTTACAAGAAATTATCTATCTGAGAATCGAAGAAGGCTAAAACAAAGGCATGAGATGATGGAAAAGGCCCTACAAAAAGCCGGTATTAGATGCTTGAAAGGAAATGCAGGTTTATTTAGTTGGGTTGATATGAGACACCTTTTGAGCTCACAAACTTTTGAAGGCGAAATGGAGTTATGGAAGAAGATAGTGTATGAAGTAGGGTTGAATATATCCCCCGGCTCATCATGCCATTGTAGTGAACCCGGTTGGTTTAGGGTTTGCTTTGCAAACATGTCAAAAGAAACCCTAGTTCTGGCCATGCAACGTCTGCATTCTTTTGTAAACTCCATGGCCAAGAAAAGCAAGCAGAGCCGTCACCCGCAGCCACTGAACGGAAACCCAAGAAGATCGAAGTCACTGCCCAAGTGGGTTTTTTCATTGTCGTTCACCACCCCAAAATCAGGGAAGAACCGTGTCAGTTGTGACAATAAATTGACAACAAATAGCTAATTAAACCTTTGCTTGTTTTTTTTTTTCTTGTGATTGGATTTTTTCTCAATATATTCTGTATTGAGTTCTTAATCTTTTTGCCTTTTGGGGGGGTTTTTTGGTTCAGAGAAAGTTCACTCAATATGTTGAAATTTCATCGTCCAAGTATTAAAATTCATATACTTATAGTACGTTTGAAATTTAAGTCTTTTTCTTACAAGAGTTTAAGTATCAATGTTTCTAATTATGCTAAATAACTCATTTATTCTGCAACTATTTTACTTCATTAACTTTCTAAGATATATACCAAGTCATGTTAAACTTGAGTAGCTTTAAATCACTTCATATCGATAAAGAAAGTTTGGTTTAAAGAAAAACTAAAATATTTATATTAAATTACAAATTAAAGAATAAATAATATAAATCGAAGTCAATATGGTCGGTCAGTTTTGACTTTGGGATTATAAATAGAGTATTCGAAAAGATGAGTATGAAGTATATGCGGCTAACAGCCTATGTGACCTCCATTCTTCACTAAGGCTTGGGGGAGTGGCCTCGCCATCCCCCTCGCCTTCACCCTCGCTCAGCATCGCCAAGCCACACCGCCTGGATTCACCCTCACTCTCGCTATTGGTTCCTCGCCAATTCTCCAGCGAGCTCGCCAAACCTTTGGCAACGGTCATGTGACCGTTGAACGGTCACAAATACAAAAAAAAAAAATTAATTTAAAAAAATCCAATTATTCTCATATATAAACCAAACCTTCAAATCATTTTTACCACACATCTTCAATATCAAACCCCTTCTACAATTTATATCCTTTTTCCCCCAATTTTAATTTTATTATTGTTTTTAATAATATAAATAATTTTAAAAAAAGATTTAATAAAATAGTTTAGCATGAAGTTCAGCATGTGCTGAATACTACCACAATTTTTTGTCAGCATGTGCTAAACTTGCTGAATGCTGACGTGGCATAGTTTAGCACATGCTGAACATGCTAACCACTCCCTCCAGCCTAAGCTGAAGTCCTAAAATACTGTTCACATTATTGTTGACGTTTCACGCGTGTTTTTACCTAATGATCACATAATTAATTAAGGGAACTGTGCTTTGGTAGGATCACATAATTTCAATAAAAATTCTATTGCCGTTCAGAAAAAAAAAAAAAAAAACATGTTTTAACTGTTTACGGTCAAATTATCTGTAATGATATCTCACCATAATGCTTATAATAATCAGTGCTTTGGTCAACTGATTTAAAAATAATAATAATAAAGAGAAATAAGAAAAATGTCAACCTCATACACAATACAAAAATACTCTAATAGAAAGTCAAAACAGACTTTGGATCCACTTGCGCTGAGCACTCCACTTGCGCTCCCGAGAACAAAGCAATTTTGGCCAAACACTCTCGTCAGCTTTAATTTGGGCATACTTATTAGTTATAAGTTTTAACCTTCTAAAAAAAGGGAAAAAGTGTTATGATAACAAATTAGGGCTTCAAGGGATTCAATTTCATTGGTGTCAAAACCAGGACAAATTAAATACATTGGGGACTTAGGTGTGTGGGACCTCTAAATATAGGGGAAAATCTATATTATTACTGTATTATTATTAAAAAAAATGTATTCATAAAAATTATTCATACACAATGTAACCTTATTCTCAATTATAAGTAAACCAACAAAAAGAAAAACCAAATTTTATTATAAATCCTAAATCTGTTGGAGTTTGTCAACAATTTTAGGAGTTTTAAAGTATTTGGATATGAGAAAAATACAAAAACTATTCCTAATAATAATATATATTAATGTTTTTAATTTTAATAAAACCCATATTAAGTAAAGAGGACAAATCTGGAAAATCAAAACAAAAGAAACCCAAACTGTCAGATGTCGACATGTCGTGTCCGCTTTCTAGTTACAAGTAATGTCACTAATGACTCGTCGAAAATTGATGCTCATTTGGCCTCTCACTAAACCTGTTACTCGTCTAGCTTCTCGGCTTTCGCTATACCAATTAGGTTCTCTTATCTCTTTCACTCTCACATACGTACTTTCTCTCCAAGGATCCTCTTTGAATCGATTTATCATCTGATTTTTCAGTGTTTGCTTTGTGCTAGAGAGTGAAGCCTTTTGTTTGAGATCATTAAAGTTTTTTAGTTTTAAGAATTGAGTCATCACAACTAGTACATGAATTTTCACCTCAAAAATCATTCAATATTGAGTATTTATTGTATACATAGTTGATCAAGTTATTGGATCCTTAGAGTCAAGGTTTGAGCAATACAAACGGTATAAACTACATATTTGGTTTCTTATTCATAACAAAAAAAATTGAAATCATGGAATACTAATGTACTTAATACAAGTTGCAATAATCTTGAAAAGAGGTTTAGGATGGCCATATCTCAAACATCGATAATGATAGTTTATTCAACAAATTTGAATAATTAAAAAAATATATCAATTGAACATAATACGACTAACATAATATTGTTGACTGTTCCCATTATAGTTACATCAGCCGGAAAGAATTTTTTAAAAACTAAAATTCTTAATATCATATTTGTGATCTACCATTTCTCAAGAGAGATTAAAAGTTTTGGCATTTTTTCAGTTGATAACGAATTTCTTGAAAATATTTATTATGAAAGCATAATAAATGAAATTGCTTCTAAAAATGCTAGAAGGTCATTGTTTTGAAAATAGTAATGTGATGCGTGTTAATATTCTTTTGGGAAATTGCTTGTAAGATATATATATATATATATATATATATATATATATATATATATATATATATATATATATATATATATATATATATATATATATATATATATATATATATATATATATATATATATATATAGATGGTGCTTATGTAAGGAATTTACGATATGATTGTTATCAACTTCAAGTTTTGAATTTAACAGTAGAAAATTTACTTAATAATATCTTACAAGGAATTTTTATGGGGCCTCAACTTTATTTTCATGCAAGGCCTCCAAAATGTCAGGCATGGTTCTGATTAAATACATTGGTGGTTTAAATGTTTAGGGTTAATATCTGAGAATTAGAGGGTGATTGTAAGTAGGGATGGATTCTTGATCTTCAGGTGCCTCACATACATTTAATTAAATGGCATTCTAGAATCCCATGGCCAATTTTAGTGACTAGCAAAAATTGTTGCTCAAAAACTTAGGCGTTTTAATTTGGTCGATTTTGTTATCGTTTCTTTTTAAAGATCGCACCCAATAGAGGTGGGGTGAGTAGTGAGATTGTGAGAAAAAAATTTATAACTCATATGGCCAAGCAGAATGACATGGAAAATTATATTTTAAAGATCGCACCCAAGAGGGGTGGGGTGAGTATTATATGTGTATATGTATGTATGTATGTATGTATGTATGTATGTATGTATGTATGTATGTATGTATGTATGTATGTATGTATGTATGTATATATGTATGCATGTGTGTGTCGGTGTGTGTGTGTGTGTATATATATATATATATATATATATATATATATATATATATATATATATATATATATATATATATATATATATATATATATTAGTGGGATCATTTATAAACATCACCTATAATGTGAATGTATGACCAGATGTGTTCTAATAATTTGACAATTGTATTTCAGATTTTTACAAATGTTAATAATCTTATCCCTAAATAACTAATTGATAAATATGGAAAGCAAATATATTTAATCTAATATTAATACTCTAGAATTATGGTAATTATTAATAATTGAATCATATAATTATGGCATCCTGGTAAATGCACCAAGAACCGTACATGTTAGTCAAACCTTCACAGTCGTCATCACTCGCCACCCTCTATATCGTCATCGCTATAAACCCTTCTCCACCCTTTCACCCTCATATTCTTTCCATAGCAACATCAAAGCTGCCATAAACCCTTCTCTATCCCTTCACTCTTATCTTCTTTACACAACAACATTAAAGTCGCCATCACCATCTTCTCCAACAACAAACGACACCATAAACGAGTCTCGCCAATACTTCATCATTAGTTGTCATCGCCATCGCCATACACCTCCAAACCTTACATCACCAATGTTGAAATCACCTTTTACACAACAAAACCCTAGCCATATCCCATGTTCATTAACACGCCACTATCAACCACCACCCACTATTTTCCCCTAACGACATTGGAAGAAAACACGATCCTTGATTCCCTTCATTTTCAAATAATGGTATTTATGTTCATTCCATTTTGGTAGAATAATCTTTCAGAATACGTTTTCTAAAGATTCTTTCAATCATGTTATATGTGAACATGATTCTTTCTTTCTATTTTGGCTGAATATTCCTTCAGAACACATTCTCTGATGATTCTTTTAATCTCATTTACGTTTGTTTCATTCTTGTAGAATATTCTTTAAGAATGCTTAGTTGCGTTATAAAAGTCCAATTTAATATAGTAACTTCCTGATGTGTAAAAGGTAAGAAGTATAAAGGAAAATGTGACAACTGTAAATTTTGGTCAACAAAAGTCAACTGTAGTCAAACAAAGCGTACGTTAATCTATATGTTGAAAAGTTATTTTCCATAACTTTTGCAATGAATTATTAATGTTATAAGTATTACGTATGCTAAATCAAACAATTATCGGTTAAAAGTCGAAAATACGGACAGCAAACTACTGTAGCGTAAAAATTCGATAATCGTAAAATTATTATTTTGAGAATAATAATATTCATAAAACAATATACTCGTAAATACGAAATTTTCGATATATAGAACGTCGAAAGCGGAGTTCGTATGCGAAAGTTATAATGATTAAACCGCTGTGAACGAATAAATGTACACAGGGTTTGGAATCAAATTTCAAAATGTGGTGCCTTAAACATCATATATGAAATAACAATTCATATGATAAGTGACGTAATAGTATCTAGTATTTAATTCCAAAGCTAAATGCAATTTCCGGTAAAATGCCAAAAATCGCGAAATCGGAAGAATACTGCGCTTAAACGCGTATTCCGACACCCAACGAATTATATTTCAATCAAAATAGATGTTTGACAATGTTTCTATACAAAATAATTAATTAGAACTTCGTTTCGTCAAAATCTCACAAAATTTCACTAAAACGTCTTACTATTTTATAAAAATTGCATATTTTTATAAGTAGGATGCTATTTTTATAAAAACTAAACCACCCCACCCCACCCCCTACCCATTTCGGCAGCCCCCATAGGAGACAAGCCATCACACCATAAACTTACTTTTAGTTTTATAATCTTAGGCCTTAAAAGGCTATAATTAATTTATTAGAAAGAAATCCAACAAAAGATGACCATCTTTTCCTTTGGCAAGTGACAAACCAAACAATCCATTTCTCTCTTTTCTCCCCTCTCTTCTTGCTCTCGGCTCACACCATCACCACCATCATCTTTGTAACGCCAAGACACTCTTTTTATTTATATATATAAAAAGGGGTAAAATGGTCATTTTACCTTGGAAGGGTAAATTGGTCTTTTGGACAGAAAATAATTTAGTTTGAAATAATATTTTGAGTGTTGGACTTAAAATGTTATAAAAACTGATTTTTGGTCATTTTACCACAAAATGGTATTTTGGTCATTTGACCATGTGAATGACCAAATATGAAAAATATTGTTGGTTGTGGCAAATGTATAAAGAATGAAAGTTTTATTGTCATAAAACTTGATTATTGTGGTCAAAGTTTAAGAAATGGAACTTAGGGACCAAAATTGTAAAGTTTTGAGGTATAAATAGAAAGGTTGACTCTCTCTTTGACTGGCCATTTGTGCAGCTACGGGAACGATTTTGGGAGCAAAATTCTGGAAGATTTTTGAAGCTTGAAGCAAGAACTTGGATCAATTGTTGGAAGATGGTGATTTCCAAGCAATTAAGGTATGTAGATTGCCCTTTTAGTCAAGTTCTTGAAGAAGTTCTTAATGGGTTTTATAGAAACTGAAATTTGTAAATTTCAGTTATGATTATGTGGTTTAAATGGTTTAAAACTTCCATTAAGTCATGCTAAAAAGGACTTAATTCAAGAAAATGGAAGTAGGTTGCTATTGTTCAAGAATTGGGATTTTGATCAAGAACCCTAGATGATGAATTCTTGTGATAAACTTGATTCTAATGGTTTATTATAAGTTTAAGATGCTATATTGACTGAAAAAAATCAATAGAAGCAAGTTAAATTCAACAATTTCGGTTTTTGGACTAAAAATGCAAAAACGGGAAATGTTAGAAATGGATTGGAATTACCGTTTCCATGGTTTAAAACTTGTTATTAGTCAATGGTTTTGGTCCTAGAATAATCCCTAATGATTAAGTCGAGCAATAAGTGCTTAAAAATGGAAAAATGGGATTTTATAGCATAAAAAACGGGCTGTCTGGCTGGAATCGCAGGGATCGCGACCCGACCCAAGGGTGGATCGCGACCCGATCCTGCGGCAGGAATGAAATTCTTTCCTGTTAAAATTTGGTGCATTTTCCAAGTTTGATTTTGATGCTAGGCTTATCCGATTGACCTGAAATTTTGAACATAGGTTTAATATGTTGTGAAACTTCATGGAAAATTATCGGAATACGAATACGACCTCCCGAAAGTACTGTAGTAGAATACGCGTATTTCGGGAAGTGTATTAAATTTGTATAACGATGGTTATTGATTGGAAATGCTTGGAATTGGTCTTATATTAGACTCTTGTGCATTAGAACCAACTGAAATGGTAATTAACCTATGATCATTTGGTATATAAATGAATTATAGGTGTGGGACAAAATGGTTGTGGTGCACGCAAAGGCAAGAAACAACCGGAATTGAAACGCAGCTAGTATCCAGGTGAGTAATCTCACTGATATCATATGTGATATATGATGATTGAATTGTTACAGGTTGAAACTAATTGGTGGGACGAAATTGATGGTTCAAAGATACATTTGACATGACAAGACCAGATAAGCCGTGAGTCTGTAATAGACAATAACGGAACTGTGAGTCAGTCACTATTAATGGTACGACAAGACCAGATAAGCTATGAGTCTAATATAGACGAGAACGGAACTGTGAGTCGAACTTATATCGACAAGACCAGATAAGCCGTGAGTCTTTAATAGACAAGAACGGCACTGTGAGTCGAACCTATATATAGACAACAGCGGGCTAACCCGTGAGTCTAGGCAACAGCGGGCTAACCCGTGAGCCATGGTTTATTTTGATGAGCCAAACCTATATATAGACAACAGCGGGCTAACCCGTGAGTCTAGGCAACAGCGGGCTAACCCGTGAGCCATGGTTTATTTTGATGAGCCAAACTTATATAGACAACAGCGGGCTAACCCGTGTGTCTAGGCAACAGCGGGCTAACCCGTGAGCCAAGGCAACAGCGGGCTAACCCGTGAGCCATAATTGGATGTTATATCTAAATGGTGCGGCCTATACGGCTATGATTCTGGATGCTATATCCAACTGGTGCGGCCTTCGGGCTATGATATTCTGGTGCGGCCTTCGGGCTAAGATATTCCGGTGCGGCCTTCAGGCTATGATATTCTGGTGCGGCCTACGGGCTATGATAAACTGGTGCGGCCTTCGGGCTATGATTTAAAGGTTAGGAATGTTCCAATGCAGCTTATATAGCTATGACCTATGGTACGGCTTATATAGCCATGATATATGATGCAGTCCACTGTGACTAAGAAACATGGGACAGAAAAGATTAGATATGATTATATGTGCAAATAACTGACGTGGCTTGTTAATTACAGGTTACTATGATTCAGTCTGTAAGGCTACAGATTAGGATGTGAAATCCTAGAATATATGCGGTCAGCCAGTAAGGCTAGGATTCTGGATTCGATATCCAGACAATTATATTATTGTATTTTGATACATGTTATTTGCAGATTTGATTACTCACTGAGCTTTGTAGCTCATACCGTTTGTTAATGTCCCTGCAGGTTAGCATGATACTGATAGGGGACAAGATAGAGTCCGTGACTTCGGAGTGGGACTTGTAGATGCTGTATGTAGCAGCCCGGCTTCAAAGGAGACTATGGTATTTTATACTCTCCTTGATACACTTGTACCCGTGTTTATTAAAATATACCCCTTTTGTTATGGTTTTATGTATTGAAATCTTGGTTTTAAATGAAAAAATTTTCAGTGGTGTTTTGTTTTAAAAGCCGGGTGTTACAAGTTGGTATCAGAGCCGAGGTTTAAGTGAACTAGGTGTCTATAGAGTAGATTCCTGGACTTAAACCCTGAGATAGTAGACATGATGCATAGTTAGGTGTATATAGATGTTATTATACATGTATAATCTAACTGTTGCTAACTTCTGACGTATAAGAAGTATGAACTGTGAATCTTCTTGGAAGACATTTAGGGCGCGAAGTTCTAGGAAATGGATCAACCCTTTCTCAAGACTCTGTTGTATGAGGAACAAAAGGGGACAAATAGTAGAAAATCCACATGATGAGCAATGTTAGCTGATGTGGTCAGATAAAGAAATCGGTTGATCACCCTGATTGATATTCAAGGTGAAAGAACAGTAGTTGAGACTACAAGAAAAGCAGAAGTAATGATAGTGGACTTCTCAGAAGAAGTTAACACGATTCAGGTCTAGCCTTGAAGGGAAGAGACCAAAACGAAAAGATGATGTGATGTAAGAAGTGCAGGAAAAGCACTTAGAACATTTTAGAGTTGAGACTCTACCGTTGACAAGATGAAATTACATAAAATGGGGGCATATCGCTCGAGTTTGTGGTAGGGGACGGAAGTGGTTCCAGCGTGGAACTATAGATCACTTCCTTATGAAATACTCACATGCTAAATGTGGAGTAACGGGTGATGAACCCAGGAAAGAAAGAAGAAATGAATGGTTAGAAAGGACCAGTGGTATCTTGAGCATTCCAGCAGATTGTGGAAGAAGCTCGTGAGGAGACTGATATGATCTCCGATGTAATTGTTCAAAATATAACTCGTGTATGTTATATTTGATTCATAAAGCTATGCTTGGGATCGATAACTTGATGTCTTGTTGGAATATTTCATCAACGATTTTAGATGAAATTTTGGAAGCAGCTATAGCAGATAGCAAGAATGTTCTAGACATTGAACACCTGGAAGGTAGTTTGCCTAGGATTTACGGGACCATTTTCCCTATAAATCTGAAGCCGATGACTACCAGTGAATTTGAAGCAATCGTGCGTATGATTTGGTTAGCAATGAATTATGCTACCATGAATTGTAGAAATAAGAACAGTATGGTTCTTAAAACAGAAATGAAACGGGTGAAAATCCATGGTAAATGACCGTTGTTGAGAATACCGGTTATTTTCTTTGTCTAAACTCGGAAAAGAGTTAGTAAAAGAATGATGATGTAATTGGCATACGTGGTATTGGCCAAGTTAGATACAGCAGTGCTAGTAATGTACTACTTTAAATATATTCTTGGATGTTTCGTTTGAAAAGAACTTCCAGGATTTCTGCCAGATAGGCGAGAAAAGTTTATGATAAAGTTGATTTTGGGAGCCGTTCCTGCTATTTAGGCTCTGTACTGATTTGCATCTGTAAAGATGGCATAGTTGGAAAACAACTAGAAGAAATTCTTGAATTGGGGTCTCTTATGACCGTATGTGTCATCGTATGGAGCCCTATCTTGTTTGAAAAGAAGAAAGACAAGTTGATGCATGAGTGCATTGACTATTGAGAATTTGATATTCTCGAAACCAGATTGAAAATGAGGTACATTTGTACCAGACATTGGAGTTATTCACTAAGTTAAGTGATTTGTAAGATTCTCCAAGTATGAAATTTGGCTAAAAGAGGTTTCATATTCTTTGGGCATGTTAATAATGCCAGAGATGATAAAGTAGATCCAGTGGAAATGATGCTGTGATGAAACAGAAACCGCCTTGGAATGTGACTGAAATTAGTAATTTCCTTGGATTGGCGAGTTAATTTAGGAGAGTTGTAGGAAACTGCTCCTTAACAGCTATTCAGTTGACTAAGGTTGACTAATAAAAGTATAAAGTCTGAGTGGTAGAAAGACCACAAGTATCTTGTAAAGGTTTGGGATAAACCTTGTGTGAAACTCTGACGTTAGCACTGATGCTAAGCGGAGAAGATAAATTGGATTAAAGAAATGCATCCAGATTTGACTATAGATGCATGATGTTGCAGTAGCAACTATGATTTTGGTATTGAAGCTTTGGAAACACTAACTGTATGGTGTAAAGCTTACTGTTTGTAAGGATCATAAAAGTTTGAAATACTTAATTGATCAAAAAGAAGCTAGATATGACATAATAAAGATAAATGGATTACTTAGAGATTTCGGGTATGAAATCCTGTACCATCTCGAAATGGGCAGATGTGGCTATAGATGCCTTGAATTGAAAAGAGTAACCTTTGAAGGTTACATCCACATGTATGAGTGTGGCAAATCGATTACCTGAATTGATTCGGGTAGCACAGAAAGAAGTGTGCAAGTCTGTAAATGAATAAATGATTGGATACTAGAAGACGTTAGTTGTAATATCACAGTGATTTAAAACCCTTGGTGGTTGTGAATGTGGATTCCAAAGCAAATGGAAACATGAAAATCATCTTGAAAGATGTATTTTGCATTAGATATGCAGTATACCCGGAGCAATACCAGACTGGATAACCTATGTGTTGGTGGCCGGGATAGAAGAAAGATATTGAAAGATACATGAAAAGTAGTTGACTTGTACGTAAAGTAAAGTCAAACCGTTAGAAACATGCGAAGAAATTTACCGTGGTTGGCCCCAGAGAAGAAATGAGACAACATTGTTATAGACTTTGCGATAAAGTCTCTACAGGTACCGTGAATTGATGAACAAAATGATCAAATGATGCCGATTTTAGAAGATGTGCTTGAAAATTGCACAGCAGACCCTAGTAGAAGATGAGAAGATTGTCTATCTTGGATAGAAATTACAAGAAATAGCAGTTTACATGCTAATAGTTTGATGATTCATATGAAGAATGGTATGGAATACCATGTTATCCTCCAATTTATTAGATTGAAGATGTAGTAAAGCCGTTAGCTAGATCTTGGATTCTTGCATAAACTGAAGAGAGTACTTGATAAGTACGAACGAATTTGAAGAATGGTTACGAATTTGTAAAAGTGGTATGTAGATCACTGAGCAAGAACCTATGAAATTCCAAGTAAAGGAATGTGGTAATACGAAAAGTAAACCTTTGGAAAGGTTAAAAATTTGTTTTGGACGACAAGAAAGGAATTATGTAGTAATAATTTCCAATAAATTCCTTATGATGATATGAGGAAAGATAAGTAGATAAGGTACCCGGGACAACCGGAGGATTGATGCAAACTGTGATATAACCACGAGATAAGAAGACTAGTATGGTTAAGTGCTTAGGCAATACCATATAGATTCCGAGATGATGCGGAAGACCGAAAGCAAAATGAGGGAGACATACCCTCAACTCTTTGTATGATTTCGGGGACGAAATCTTTTGAAGGAGGGGAGAATTTGTAACGCTAAGACACTCTTTTTATTTATATATATAAAAAGGGGTAAAATGGTCATTTTACCTTGGAAGGGTAAATTGGTCTTTTGGACATAAAAGAATTTAGTTTGAAATAATATTTTGAGTGTTGGACTTAAAATGTTATAAAAACTGATTTTTGGTCATTTTACCACAAAAGGGTATTTTGGTCATTTGACCATGTGAATGACCAAATATGAAAAATATTGTTGGTTGTGGCAAATGTATAAAGAATGAAAGTTTTATTGTCATAAAACTTGATTATTGTGGTCAAAGTTTAAGAAATGGAACTTAGGGACCAAAATTGTAAAGTTTTGAGGTATAAATAGAGAGGTTGACTCTCTTTTTGACTGGCCATTTGTGCAGCTACGGGAACGATTTTGGGAGCAAAATTCTGGAAGATTTTTGAAGCTTGAAGCAAGAACTTGGATCAATTGTTGGAAGATGGTGATTTCCAAGCAATTAAGGTATGTAGATTGCCCTTTTAGTCAAGTTCTTGAAGAAGTTCTTAATGGGTTTTATAGAAACTGAAATTTGTAAATTTCAGTTATGATTATGTGGTTTAAATGGTTTAAAACTTCCATTAAGTCATGCTAAAAAGGACTTAATTCAAGAAAATGGAAGTAGGTTGCTATTGTTCAAGAATTGGGATTTTGATCAAGAACCCTAGATGATGAATTCTTGTGATAAACTTGATTCTAATGGTTTATTATAAGTTTAAGATGCTATATTGACTGAAAAAAATCAATAGAAGCAAGTTAAATTCAACAATTTCGGTTTTTGGACTAAAAATGCAAAAACGGGAAATGTTAGAAATGGATTGGAATTACCGTTTCCATGGTTTAAAACTTGTTATTAGTCAATGGTTTTGGTCCTAGAATAATCCCTAATGATTAAGTCGAGCAATAAGTGCTTAAAAATGGAAAAATGGGATTTTATAGCATAAAAAACGGGCTGTCTGGCTGGAATCGCAGGGATCGCGACCCGACCCAAGGGTGGATCGCGACCCGATCCTGCGGCAGGAATGAAATTCTTTCCTGTTAAAATTTGGTGCATTTTCCAAGTTTGATTTTGATGCTAGGCTTATCCGATTGACCTGAAATTTTGAACATAGGTTTAATATGTTGTGAAACTTCATGGAAAATTATCGGAATACGAATACGACCTCCCGAAAGTACTGTAGTAGAATACGCGTATTTCGGGAAGTGTATTAAATTTGTATAACGATGGTTATTGATTGGAAATGCTTGGAATTGGTCTTATATTAGACTCTTGTGCATTAGAACCAACTGAAATGGTAATTAACCTATGATCATTTGGTATATAAATGAATTATAGGTGTGGGACAAAATGGTTGTGGTGCACGCAAAGGCAAGAAACAACCGGAATTGAAACGCAGCTAGTATCCAGGTGAGTAATCTCACTGATATCATATGTGATATATGATGATTGAATTGTTACAGGTTGAAACTAATTGGTGGGACGAAATTGATGGTTCAAAGATACATTTGACATGACAAGACCAGATAAGCCGTGAGTCTGTAATAGACAATAACGGAACTGTGAGTCAGTCACTATTAATGGTACGACAAGACCAGATAAGCTGTGAGTCTAATATAGACGAGAACGGAACTGTGAGTCGAACTTATATCGACAAGACCAGATAAGCCGTGAGTCTTTAATAGACAAGAACGGCACTGTGAGTCGAACCTATATATAGACAACAGCGGGCTAACCCGTGAGTCTAGGCAACAGCGGGCTAACCCGTGAGCCATGGTTTATTTTGATGAGCCAAACCTATATATAGACAACAGCGGGCTAACCCGTGAGTCTAGGCAACAGCGGGCTAACCCGTGAGCCATGGTTTATTTTGATGAGCCAAACTTATATAGACAACAGCGGGCTAACCCGTGTGTCTAGGCAACAGCGGGCTAACCCGTGAGCCAAGGCAACAGCGGGCTAACCCGTGAGCCATAATTGGATGTTATATCTAAATGGTGCGGCCTATACGGCTATGATTCTGGATGCTATATCCAACTGGTGCGGCCTTCGGGCTATGATATTCTGGTGCGGCCTTCGGGCTATGATATTCCGGTGCGGCCTTCGGGCTATGATATTCTGGTGCGGCCTACGGGCTATGATAAACTGGTGCGGCCTTCGGGCTATGATTTAAAGGTTAGGAATGTTCCAATGCAGCATATATAGCTATGACCTATGGTACGGCTTATATAGCCATGATATATGATGCAGTCCACTGTGACTAAGAAACATGGGACAGAAAAGATTAGATATGATTATATGTGCAAATAACTGATGTGGCTTGTTAATTACAGGTTACTATGATTCAGCCTGTAAGGCTACAGATTAGGATGTGAAATCCTAGAATATATGCGGTCAGCCAGTAAGGCTAGGATTCTGGATTCGATATCCAGACAATTATATTATTGTATTTTGATACATGTTATTTGCAGATTTGATTACTCACTGAGCTTTGTAGCTCATACCGTTTGTTAATGTCCCTGCAGGTTAGCATGATACTGATAGGGGACAAGATAGAGTCCGTGACTTCGGAGTGGGACTTGTAGATGCTGTATGTAGCAGCCCGGCTTCAAAGGAGACTATGGTATTTTATACTCTCCTTGATACACTTGTACCCGTGTTTATTAAAATATACCCCTTTTGTTATGGTTTTATGTATTGAAATCTTGGTTTTAAATGAAAAAATTTTCAGGGGTGTTTTGTTTTAAAAGCCGGGTGTTACAATCTTCCTCAAACATCAATTCCAAGCTCTTTTAACAAGTTCAAGTGGTAAATTTCATCCATCTTTTGATTCTAAATAACATAACACAAGTTTTACACCTTTTACACACACTAACATCCATCCATATCCATTGGATATTAGTTTTGTTCAAGGGTCTTTGAGCTCCAACCTTCATCATCTTCAAGGATCTTTCAAGCCTTCTTGGTAAGTTATGATCATCTAGTGATTTAAGTTCTAAATACCTTCATTTACTCTTTTACACACACATACTCACGAAAATCCATTGGATAATAGCTTTGTCCAAGAGTCCCCCGGGTCCTAGAACCAAACTCTTCACTATTCTACCAAGAAACCTTAAGATCTACACTCAAGGTGAGTTCATACCTCTCATTTTCATCTTTTCAAACCTTTTTGGGGGAGAATACAAGTTCTTTTACTATAGATGTTGTTTTATTCAAGTTTATATATGGTTAAATGTTATATATGTTGATTTACACAAGTTTATAAAGTTAATATTTGTGTAAAAATGCTTTTGACATGAAATATGGATAACTCTTTGTAAGATGTTCATAATGATATATAATGTTAGTGTAAAAGTTTCCAAACTATAAATAAAGTGTGTAAAAATGTTAGATCTTGGACAAAAATGTTATAAAGATGAACTTGGCATGATATATGAGTAGCTCCATGTATTATGAATACTTTGACATATTAAGTTGTGTAAAAGTTACAATACTATAAATAAAGTATACAAAAACACTAGATCTTGAATAAAAACGTTATAAAAACGAAAACTAGTAAAAACTACGTTTTTATAAATAAAGGCACTAATTGCTAGCAAAAATGGTTATAATCAAGTTATTACACCATTTTTGTGAGAATTACCCCAAAAGATGATATTTATAATCTTTTGAATAAGTTATTTCGCTATCGTTCGTAAAAATAAGGTTATTACGACGCAATTACTAAAAATAGACTATTATTGGAATAGTTTATGAACACAAGGATATTATGACGTTTGAACATGACAAAAATAATTATAAAATTATTAAACATTACTATATTATCATGGGAAAAATGATAATGGATAATTACAAGAGCTTTTATATACAAATCGTATGTAAACAAGTTGATTGGAATAAATACATTTTGTGAGATGAATCTTCACAGTACTTTTATAAGTACCTACTATAAGTCCTGAACTTTTATAACCAGAGTCTCGGTAAGAGAGCGCGATATTTGTGTATAGATCTATACGGGGCTTGACAACCCCGCACCTGAGCTGCTAGCTACAGCTTGACCGGCAGGTCTGAGGTGTCCAAATGTCTAACATTCTGACGCCTGAAGAACGTCGCAACAGGCCAACTAGTCACAGTATGGTTATATGGTATCTCACATAGGAAAATAATCAACTTAATATTTTCATAAATTGTTTACGTGGAAATATACATTTCAACGAAAGTTACACTACAGTTTACATAATTACATTTTAGTCTTTGGGATTTAAAGACTTGAACATTTTATGAGAAAATATTGGATTTTTCTTGGTTTTCAACACTATCGTTTACAAACAAAGGACATTTCTTATACAAAAATCTTATGAACTCACCAACTTAATTGTTGACACTTTTTCAACTACTTGTATTCTCAGAAAATTGATAAGGTAAACCTCAGCGCGAATCGAAGAGACGTTACGACGTCATTTTTGTTTATTTTGGAATCATTTGTAATTGTGTTTGAAACACGAAACTTTTAAACGATGTAACATTTGCAATTATTAAATGATGGTTGTTTTTCTTGGATTCACTATTATTCAACTTTGTTATGATATTGTTCATGAAGTCATCCACCCTTGAACTATTCCGCCAATACGGTTTGAGGGTGTGACAGAAAAGAATGATGTCTCTTTTTTTAATCTTGAGGCGTTGTCTTCTTGATGATAGTTCACACACTGGGAGAGAAAAAGGAAGCATTACCTTTAATCTTGACATGTTGTCTCCATACTTATGAGTTTTTCGTATATGTAGTAGTAATTTATGTTGATTCTCATGAAAATGTCAAATTCGAAATTGTAAATTGTGTTCATTCTTACATGAATGTCAAATTTTGTACTTGTAATTTAAGTTCTCCTTTTAATCTAATGGACCAAAAATAATCATATTCATACTATATTTGCAATTCATATTTTAGTTTAACTCTCTCTCTATATATATATATATATATATATATATATATATATATATATATATATATATATATATATATATATATATATATATATATATATATATAAAAGGAGGATCGTGTAGGAACTCAAAATCCGGTAAGAACCGCGAGGACAAATCTGGACATTTAATCTTGAAAAATGGGTGGATTAGATTCAATGTGCAAATAATGATCATGTATTAAAATTCAGGGATTGTTTTTGTAAATGTTAGAAACTAAAAGGGAGGAAAATAGAAGATTCAAAGGTCATTTATGTCATTTCATGTACAATGAGCGTTGTAATATTCAGCCAAAACTCTCCCCCACACGCCCCCACTCTCAGTGCCACGTGGCGCTATGTGATTGGCTGTTTTATTATTTTTTTCACCCAGTTTGTATTTTGGCCATAACTTTTTTTTTGTAAAAAAAAATCTGAAAAAACCAAAGTTCTTAAAATTAAATTCTCTACAAAACAAGCATAATCATGAAAAATTGAAAAAATATATTTTTTTAATTTTTATATTAAAAAGTCAAAAAAATAAAAAAAACTTTCACAAATTATAAAAATTTAAGGAATCATTCTTGACATCATATTAGTAAGTTTGTAAAAATAACTTTTTGAAAATAAGTTGTTATGTGTATATTCTTTTGTATTTTTAAGCAAAAACTCATCAAATTACTAAAAAAAAGTCTATGATCCAAAATATTAAGAACCAAAATATGTTTTATGATTCAAAACTTATGATCCAAGATTCAAAATTCGTTATGATTCAAGATCCAAAAGTCGTTATGATCCAAAACGAGTTAAAAAAACATATAACGACAAAATTATGATCCAAAATGCAAAAAAAACTATGATCCAAAATGTTATGATGCAAAAATACATGATCCAAAACGTTATGATTAAAAATATCAAGATCCAAAATAATTACATTAAAAATACGAAAAAAATGTTAAAATTAAGATTAAAAAATATTAAAAATTAAAAAATATACATCAAAAATGAAAAAAAATACAAAAAACAAAAAAATTAAAAATCGAGTACTATATCATTCAAAAAAATTAAAAAAATAAAAAAAATAAAAAAAATTTAAAAAAATCTAAAAACCGAGTATAATCGAAAATAAAAAAAATTTGAAAAAAAATATTTTTTTTTCAAAAAAAAAAAATAATAAATAATAATAATAAATAAAAAGAAAACGAAAAAAATGAGAAAAACCCCACATAAATCACGTCGGACGAACATGCGTCACATAAGATCGTATCCTCGAGTCCGTATTTCGTTCCGTGAACGTACGTCGCACGTGATTGCATCACGTCGAATGAAGATGTTTGACGTTATTGCCCTTAGGAGAATGAGTGGACGAGAAGAGTTCTCGCGGTTCCTACCGGAACCTAACCCTATATATATATATATATATATATATATATATATATATATATATATATATATATATATATATATATATATATATATATATATATATATATATATATATATATATATATATATATATATATATATATATATATATATATATATATATATATATATATATATATATATATATATATATATATATATATATATATATATATATATATATATAGCTTTTGCATTTCTACCATCTTAACATTCCAAGTAGGGGTGGGAAATCGGGCAGTCGTTTCGTGTATTCGAGTAACACGACACGACACAAATTTGTTTTTCTTAACCCGAATACGAAACGACACGATGTTGTGTTTTTTTTTGCTAACACGAACACGACTAAATTAAAACACGAAAAACTCGAAAACACGACAAAAAACATAAAATAGTCATTTGCATAATATCATCCATAAATTAATACACGACAAAACGAAAAACACGAAAACACAATGAAAAACACTATAACACGATAAGCATGACATAAAATGGTACTAGAATGCTTCAAAATAATAAGATTTATTTTTTATTTAATTTAATATTTTAGGTTAATATTTATTATTAATCATTTAATAATGTGTATAATTTCGAATTAATACCGTGTTATTATCAGCTTAATATCGTGTTATTATCGGTTTAATTTCGTGTCATTATCGTTTTACTATCATGTGTGATTTTGAACACGAAAACGACACGACACAAAGTCAGATTTTTTTCCATGACACGAAGACGACACGAACACGAATTCCAATTTCGATTTCGTCTCAATTTTGTTTCGTATCGTGTATTTTTGTTATATCTTGTCACCTTTTGCCACCCTAGTTCCAAGTCATTTGTTAGAATTACCTTTGATGGAACGAAGGAGCGACTAGTTCCAAGTTATTTGTTAGAATTACCTTTGATGGAATGAAGGAGCAACCTTGTAAGTTTGGTCGTTTAATGTTTACTTTTGCGAGGACAATATTGGACAAAATGAAAGTGACATTCTTGTCTCATATTCCATCATCCCATACCTAGAATTTACTAAAATTGGTCCACACATCAAATAGTATTTACACCCTGTTCTCTTTCAATCCTATTATGGTACGTCCATCTTTATTGATGATGGATATATTATGTAATTTGATATATAGAAGGTTAGTAATGTTTTAAGTTTCGTCCATCCTTATTTTTTTTAATAGCAAGTGTTTAATAAAAAGAAATCAAGGAAAGTTATATAGAGGAGTTCTTTTAACCGATTAGTACAATAAATGACCAATTTCCTATTTATACCGTTAAACCAATCAAAAAATTGTATAATACGGCCTATAATCTCATCTTTCCGCAATTTTTTTGTTTTTTAAAACCACCATATTCTTGTAATTTTATAACACCTATAAAATGGTGAAAATAATCGTCTCAAGTATCTCTTCCTTCCCTTTAATAGGATGACAATCCTCAACTGCCTTTGTAATATCTTCAACATTGCTACTATTTGCAGTGGCGGATCTATAAATTGTCTTGGGTGGCCCAGGAAACGGCTAAATTTCGAAGACGTGATGCAGTTTTTTTCCTAAGAGGGTGCAACTCCGCGGAACAAAAAAGTGTAACTACTTATATTAGCTCAGGAAAAAAAATCCGGTGTCACGACTATTGGTAAACCCTGCGTCCGCTCCTGACTATTTGGCAAGTTGCAACCACACCAACAAGCAATATCATCCAACGTCCTAACCGCCACCTCACACTGGAAAAACAAGTTAGACCGATCTTCAATGTCTTCCAAACAAATTGGACAAAGAACTGAGGGAACATCAATACATTTCTCCTACAAATTCGTCCTAGTTGGAATCCAATTCAACATGAACCTCCGTATGAAAATATTAAATTTTTTTGGGGCCGTCCTATTCTATATGGTTTAGCTAACCCCTTGAGATAAAATCCTCTCATCAATCGATAACATGGTGTTTTCTATAGCAAATTGTTCTTCCTTATCTAACACCCACACATACATGTCCTTCTTGTTCTCAAATTGAAACCTACTGATTAACTCTTCCAACTCCATTAGTTAAGAATACTCAACCCCACCTTGACCATCCTATGAAAATCCCAACACTCACTACCATCTTGTAGTCGTTAATCCATTGTACAACTGCTATCATTTGCTATCGTTTTTTGACCTGAAAAATCTTGGATTCTGTTTGAAAGAAGTATCAAATTTCCAAACATCTTTCTAAAACATAGTTTAGAAAAGTATGTAAAACACCCCCCTCCACAGTTTTAACCATCCCAAATATGTAAAACATGATCTTTTAAGAAGTGATATCTCAGTACGATATGTTTGTTTTGAAGTGTTGAACCGGATTCTGAAAAATACAAATTGCACTTTCAGAATCACAAAACAACAGAATTTAACACATGTTGATGGCATAATCTTTCAATTGGATTTGAATCCAAATAATTTGTGACATGCAAACTACTATTGTCACATATTCTGCTTCAACTGTGGATATAGAGACACCGATTTTCTTCTTAGATTGCCAGCGTACAATTTTGCCATAAAGAGCTTGGCAACCCCTAGTTGTGCTCTTGCGATCGAGTAACCATCCACCAAAATTGGTATCAAAATATGCTTGAACAAAGAATTCGATGTTGGTTGGATACCATAAACCTAGCAAAGCGGTATTACAAATATATTGAAAGATGTTCTTAACAACGGTAAGATGAGGTTCCATGGATTCTCTTGATACCTTGCACACTAATTAGTAGAAAACATAATATATGGTCTGTTGGATGTGAGATAAAGAAGTGAACCTATCATGTGTTTGTAAGTCTTAAGATCAATAGCTGGTTTATCAGGCGAAGCGCCTTGGTTTGTTTTGAACACCATTGGAACTTTGGTTGTCGAACAGTTCTCTATTCAAAGCATTGTAATAAATTCTTCGTTTCTTGCTTTTGATTTATGAAGATACCCTCGCTTGGTTGTCGAATATTTAGCCCAAGGAAAAAAGTTGATTTTGCCCATCATTGACATCTTGAACTTGCTCTTCATAAGATTTTCAAATTCCTTTGTAAGTTGTGGATCTATAGAACCAAATAGAATCTCATCAACATATATCTACACTAACATCAGATGATTATCAACCTTTTTGCGAAACAAAGTTGGATCTACAAAGCATCACTTGAATTTTAAGATTTTAAGAAATTTAGTTAGAGTTTCATACCATGCTCTTGGTGCTTGTTACAACCCATGAACAACTTTATCAATGATATAACAATGATATGGAAATTTAGCATTTACAAAACCTAGTGGTTGTTTAATGTATATAGTCTATTCCATTTCGCCATTTAGAAAACACATTCGACATCCATCTGATATACATCAAAGTTCTTGTGTGTTATATATACTAAAAGTATACGAACAACTTCAAGACGAGCAACATGTGCAAACCTTTCTTCATAATCAATGGCATCATTCAGACATATCCTTTAACCACCAATCTTACCTTATTATGATTGAGATTTACCTATTTGACCATCTTATTTAATAATACCAACTTTAAACCTACAACAAAAGTGTCAGAAGGATTTGGAATTAATCCCCACACCTTATTTCTTTCAAACTTTGCAAGTTCCTGTTGCATCCCCTCGACCCACTCACTATGCTCAAGTGTAACTTTGATATTTTTGGGTTCGACCTAAGAGATGAAAACATGGAACATACAAAACTCTATTGAATATCTAAAGTATCATATCTATCTCGTTGTTGAGCTCTACTTAAGACACCTTGAGATTGATCATCAATTACCTTTTCAATAGGATGATCTCGTGTCCATTTTTCCAATGGTGGATATGAGTGAGCAAGGTCATGTGTACTTGTGTAATATCTTCCAATGGCTTTCCAATTGCAATAGAAACACAATCATTAGAGAAATCATTTGTGTTTGTATTTTCAAGAAATTATGGGGATTCATCATTTTTTAAATTTGTTTGCTCCCTCTCGATAAAAACATCATCGTTTGTTGGCTTTCCCCAACTTGAGCATGGTGTGTGTTTCTAGCAGTAGAGAGTTTAATTGAGTTGGAGAAGCAATGACATGGTTAATTATTTCTTCTTGTTTGATTCCAATTACTTCTTGTTATGAATTGAAGAAAAAATATCACTTCGTTGAAAATATTTTGTTGTGGATTTAACAAAATAATCATAAAAGGTTATGTTGGAAGTCTATTTAACTCTTATAGTTTGCTTGTTGAGAACATGATATGCAGCAGACAACGGCTAATGTCCCATAAAATTGCCTTTGTCTGACTTTGATTCGATTTTTGATCGTCTATCCTTCATATTCATTATAAAGCAAGCATAAGAGATTTAACCTTTGGTTTTCATCGATTGGTAACTTCATATGGAGTGATATTGAAACTTTGGTTAATGAAGAATTGGTTCTATGTAAAACAAGCATAAGAGATTTTTTAACTCAGCCCCATTGTCAATGTACTTAATGCAATTAATCATTGAGCATACATCGTGTAGCTTCGCATAATTGAGATTTTTAAACTCAACCCACAAGTACAAAGGGATTTTGGCATAATGGAGCATAGATCGTGCAGCTTCGCAAAGGGGTCAATTTTGCCATTCTACCACACCATTTCGTTGAGGTGTGCATTGGGTAGAGAACTTGTGTGCAATTCCTTTGTTTGTAAGGACCTTGTCAAATATGAGATTTTTTAACTCAGCTCTATTGTCAATCCGAATTCACCTCAACCATCTTTGTAATTGTAGGTCAATGTACTTAATGCAATTAATCCTTTCTTATGTTGTTGATTTTTCCCAAGAAAACCCATGTAAATCTTGAAAAGTCATCAACAATAACGAGTGTGTACTTTTTCCCAGTGATACTTTCAACTGCTGATGGATCGTATAAATCAATATGTAAAAGTTCAATTGGTTCAACGATCTCGGTATCAATGATTGTTGAGTGACATTGACGATGTTGTTTACCATGTTTGCAGGCTGCACATAAATTATTATTATCATATTTTAGAACATGCAAACCTCTCACTAAATCAGCAATTACGAGTTTGTTGATGTTCTTGAAGTTCAAATGTGAAAGCCATCAATGTTATAATCAGGTGATATCATTAGTTTCTTTAGACAATAGGAAAATTCAAGGTGCATTGATGATTGGTGACATGTCTAATAGGCAATGTTCTGCTTTGAGCTTTAATCGTAATAGAACTGTCTTTGTTTTCTTCTCGACAATATCACTAACCTCATCATCAAATATTATCATGTCCTTAATACCTACACACAATTATGAAACACTAATTAAATTGTGTTTTAAACCTTCAACATATCGGTCAATTTTACTACCTGCATATTCTTGTCAAGCCATGCATGAAACATCTCAATCTCATTTTTGTTTTTCATAAATGTCGATTTATTGGCTTTTGATACATTATATTTGGAAATCTAAGTTGAATTAGAACAAGTTATTTCTTTTCATGTTGTTTTTTATGATATCTAGTTCTTATGTCATGCTTCTTTTGGTTCAAAACAGATTGTCAGTTAACAAGATTTTTTTATGTTGTTCCTTTTACAATCCATATCAACTTGATTTTTGACCTACAACCAGATTTTCAATTTGAGAACCATTCAGAATCCACATCATCATTTTGAATTGATTGACACAATGTTGAGTATTAACTTTCTTTTGAATCATCCTTGTCGTAGACCAAAAATGTTGATTTGCAACTTTAGATGTATCATTTTGAACTAGCAAAGTCAATTCAAGTACTATAACATCAAAATGTACTCTTTTCCAAAAAACAAAAAACTTAATTTTGACAATTGAAAACACTTAGATAACAACTGCTTTAAGATTTAGATGGTCAAATCTTTTCTTTTAAGAATTTGTTCAAACTCACAAGTATTTTCTAAGATAATATTCGTTGGAGGTTGAATCTCATTATCAGAATACCTTACAAAAGTTACTTCAACTTTTTCAATTTCATCATCAAATTTAGATTTAAAACAAAGAAATATTAGCATAATCGAATTCCTCTTCTTGTTATATTTCACTCATGATATCACTAATGTCATTTAAGTCAACCAAATTCTCTAATAAACTGTTCTCTTCTGAACAAGTTTTCTTACAACTTGCCTTTTGTTCGGATACTAACAATGTATTGTTCACTATTTCCATAAGTTGTTTAGTATCTAAATGTTGGTGATATATCTTTTGTAGAATTTAGCAACTTAAACTTGTCTTAAAATACATATTATTCCTACCAATGGATTTAAATTGTGTTTAATTAAATAAACTTATACTTTAAATAAATAATTGCTTCAAAATTGGAAGAATTTCATTTATGTCATTACACACCTCCATAATTACGTATGTATCCTTATTAAATTTGAAATTACGTATATATCCTTACAAACCTTAAAAACTCACATATATACCCAAAAAATTAATTTAATAATAATTAATAATTTTAATAATTAAAAAACAATTTTTAATTCTATTTTTATAGTTTGAAAATTAAATTGTGACATTACCATACCACGTTTGTCCCAAATTTTCTAAACATATCAGTCGTTACCCTCGACAAACCCCACAATCAATCGTCGTTTCGCTCAATACACCCCGTCGGCAATCGCTGATCAATTGTTTATCGGATTTGTGCCAAAATTGTTATCGAATTAACAGGTACATATAGAGGTCACCTATTTGATTAGATTTGTTAGGTTCGAGTGAAATTTTAGGATTCGGCCTGGGCGATCATAGTCGTATCTGTCGTGATCAGTTGTTTAAGCGTGAATGAGTTGTCGATTATTAAATGATTCAATAGGGGTATTTTTAGTAACTTGGGTAAAATCTAATTTAGAAAAACTTTTTTATAATTTTTTTAAGATTAATTATTATTAAATTAATCTTTTGGGTATGTATGTGAGTTTTTAGGATTTTTACCGATATATACGTAATTTTAAATTTTATAAGAATATATACATAATTATAAAGGTTTGTAAGAACATAAAAGAAATTCTTCCTAAAAATAATAATAATAATAAGTTTTAATTTTATTTATTAACAAATAAAATTAAAACTAGCATTTATATGGAATTATTTATTCCTATTTATTTAGAGCCCATTTATAAAATCCTTATTTATCCCATATTTTCAAAAACGCCTTTAAAGGCTTTAACTCCAATGCATTTGTCTTATCGACGAAATCATATGGCAAATTTTCAGATTTTGTATGGAATACTCTTATGGGTAACTTTGTAATTTCATCGATAAGACAAATGCATTGGAGTTAAAGGCTTTAACTCCAATGCATTTGTCTTATCGATGAAATTACAAAGTTACCCCTAAGAGTATTCCATACAAAATCTGAAAATTTGCCATATGATTTCGTACTAAACCATTTAACGTATTCTAACACAACTTCATTTAAAAGTATAGCAACTAACCATTGTCATGAAAAAAATCGTAATCAAAATGATTAATTCATATTCACAAAATTCTGGGTCATCCCTCTAATTTAATATAACTAATAAAAATGCTAATATGATAAAAATATGTAAATTCTTATTTAATTTCAAAATTCTATGAAATAATTAAAATAGTGCTTAATATGTGTATTTGAACAAAGTAACTGCCTCAAAAGTAACGACTTATGAAACGTAATTTATATATGAAATTTATTTCTATTTTATTTATTTTCGTAAAAAAAATTTACCCAATCAACCCAAATTATATTAGTTCATGATTGGACTAAATGCAAAAAATAACAATGTACTTTCAAATGTATATGATAGCATGCTTTTTTAAAATTAAAAAAAAATGAAATTAATTAAATCTTCCTATTCTAATAAAAGAATAATAAGAGTGCCGCGTCCCCTTCTTATGATTCCTCAACCTTTTTTTCCGCTCAAAATCACCAAAACGATAATTTTATTCTTGATTCATGATTTTTTGTCATTTGATTTCATTTACAGTCGTCTAATTAGCAAAGAATTGATTGCACACGATTAATTTAGGCAACAACTCATCAATTCCATATATTCGATGAGAAATCAGCAAAGGAATTGATGGCAAAAATAGATATTAATATTTAATAGCATATGTATTCGGGTGTAGTTTTCTCGTTTATCATTTCTATTTCTCTTCTCCTCCTTGATTGCTAGAAAACGTAATTGATGGAAAAAGATAGATATCGAAGGCCAGGATCGGAAGACTGTAAAACACCCCTGATACTCTCGTACTGTATGTGTTTGAATCGGTTACTTAATGCATCGTTAATTGATAGAAACCTAATTGCCCATCTGTTCTTTATTTTGAAGGTTTTGCCTTTACCGGGACAGTGGTAAACGAAGATGAATCAAGAGATATCATGGCGCTTTAACAACATATACAACTTCTAAAGCTTTTTTTTTTTTTTCTTTTTGTAACTTTCTAATTGGATAGATTTGTCTCCATAAGCATGTACATAATTTTGAAGTAAAGTAACTGTCTTTTAAAGTCTCTTAATCTCTATTATGCCTGTTGTTGTTCAAGGTTGATGTCTACCATGGTGAAACGAAAAGTAGCCACCAGGTGTTTGACAAAATGTCACAAAGAATAAGTCCATTACAATTGCAAAGACTTTAATTTTAGAAAGTTTATATTAGATTAACCTGGTTATTTGCCTATTATTTCTGAACCTTAGGATGTTCAAAGAATGCAATTTACATGTGCACGATTACAATATTAGAGCCTGTTCAACACAAAAATCACGACATATGCATCATCATGTAGTTGTATGTTTATGGTCTTATTACTGTTATTGTGAATCTTTTTAGTTTTTTATTGTGTTTATATAACTTAGTGCGTATGTATGTGATCGTATGTATATGGATGTTACAAACCATGGTGCAGTTCAAATCTTGTAATTTCACATGGTCAATATGTAAGGCACGTTGTACAACATCTATATGATCGTGACTCATTATTGAATATGGTAAATTCGTGTTTTAATGAGATTTTGTTATTATAAACGAACTTACATTTACATACCCGTAATAGCAATCTATAGTATTTTTAATTTTTTATCTGTATTTATAAGAACCTTCTTTAGTTGTCTTTATCCTTTTTTATAACACTTTAAATTACCACCACCATAAAGGCATAAACCCAAAACATCGACGTTAAAAAGGTAAACATGGTGGCTTTAGTTTGTTTACTTGATCACTAAATCAGCACAAAGCTAAACCTTAATACATTAATGCTACAACTTTAATTACTTTGAGAGGAACAAAAATCCGTCTTCTAAAAAGAACAGACGACAAGGCATGAACTAAACCTCACCTAAAGGCTTTCAAATTAAAAAAATCCATCTTCTAAAAAAACAGACGACATATAAAAAAACTTATGTTTTTCAATTTGAAAAGAAAAGTAAGAATTAATTAATTGTTTCCATTATACATATAGCTGAGAGAAGGTCAATGTTAATCTACAAGTTGAAAAACATTCTTACGTTTCTAATATTAGTCAAACAGAAATTCTGTTAAATAATAAGCTATAAGCACTGCAATGGACAGCCAATTCAAATTCCGTTGAAGTCATTCTCGTAAAACTAGATAAATAGTTAAGGTTGAATTTTGAAAAATCATAATTTAGACGTTTTCATTATTTTGATTATTAATACTTTTGTTATTTCATAAGCTTTTAATATCTTGATTTTAAATGCAAAAAAAAAAAAAAAAAAAAAAAAAAAAAAGTAGGTTTTTATAATAAACAAACCAAGGGAAGTACGTTGCTATTTCTTTCAAAATATGTAGGATGCTAAAAGGAAAAGACTTGGTTGTAACAGGTAGCAATAGAAGTATGTTTCTATTTCTTGCAAAATATTTGCACCTCTATCTCTCTTTCTCATCGTTCTTTAGTTCACTGTAGTATTTATCATTAGATACTTTTAATGAATTTTCCTAAATTCTTTTCTCAATGATGGTATGTGCGGATCTCATCTCAATCAAGTTCTAAGTTATGAGTTATATAATAAAAACACCCTATATTGGCGCTACTTTTCATAATTAAATGGAGTTAAATTTTCATGGACATATTCCTTTTATTAGAAAAGTTAAGGATTAATTTTATGAAAATAACCTTTCATTATATTTTATAAATGAAGATTATAAATAGGCTACCAATCACAACTACATTTAAAATACTAAATAATTAAAGGTTTTTGTTTTTTTTCATTCTTTAAGTCGGTAACCAAGAATGCTCAATCCATCAATTTTAGTGACCAGTACCTACATTTGCTCATTCTATCAAACATGCACCACGTATGGTCACACCATTTCCACAATCCATATATGTTATATGAAACGATTTGTAGACAAAAGGCTAAATCAAAGTAAATTTCCCTTTTACGCAAAAAAAATTTAAGTTTTCAACCCGTGTTGAACACGTGTTTATAACCTAGTTAAAAATAAAATTAGCAAATTCAATACATATGATCCATGAAAAGAATAAACATAGCATTTGTGAACTTTTTTCCTTAAGTAGCTTCATTGCTATCCGATGAAGAAAGATAGAGAACCAAGATTGAATCCCCGCTTGTTTACCATCTTTAGCCAATTCACCAACTACATTCTTATTACCACCACTCCATGGACTAAATTTCACATAGTAATCTGAGTAAATAGAAAGACACAGAAAAAAAAGTAAAAAGATTTGTGGTGATTAGTTTTTGGTGAATGTCTCTTCTCGTTGCCAAACACAAACCCACCAGAAAAAATGAAATTAAAAACACACAAATTTCATTTATAACAAAAAGGAAATTTTATCCTTTTATTATTTTATTTTCAGATAACCTTTCAGAATACTTATAAAAATATTAAAATTTCCAGTTTAATAGTTTCGTGTTTCTACAACTACGTTTAATAGCACAAATTTGTAGAGAGGAAGCAGTGAACATACATTCTGCTTTGTACAACAAAATGCTGTTATTTCCAATCATACCATAGGATGTCCAATAGTTCTAGCAAAACCTTTTATCACAATAGTACCTCAAGAAATTACCAATACAAAATTTGAAATCTAAATCTACATAAATTTAATCTATTCTTAAAATTTTATGTAGATTTAAATTTTAAATTTTGTATTTTAATATGTTCTTAAAAATTATCATCTTAATAAAGCTAATAATAAATAACAACAATGGATGTAATATGGGATAAAAGAGAGAAATTAGAAAATGTAAAAATCCAAATATCCTTACATTTTAACAATCATATTGTGGACATAACTTTAACCACAAAAATCAATAAGAAGCCTTTCCCTTTTGCCAGAAACAATTATCGAGTAGAACCACAATAAAAAAAACTTGCAGCAAATGAGTAACAAAATCGGATTTGGAATTATTTAAAGAACAATATGATATTTTATCGAGTTTTTTGCATACCTGATTTATGTAGATCTGACTTTCGAACCCAAAATTCAAAAAGTGGGGGTTCTACATTTTTAATGTGAAAAGGATGGACTGAATATCAGTAGTTAGCTTCAAGCAGACGGTTGCCAAAAAGCAGCGTCAGAGGGTCAGGGAAGCAAGACAATGGTGGCTTCGGGAAAGGACGAAAACGGTAAGAGTGGGGAAGGAGGAGGATGAGCAGATAAGTATCTGAAGGGTACAGTCAGAGTCGCATAAATCAAAACCAGTATCCCAAACTGGCGACATGTATATGCAATTGTAATTCAAAAGTATAATGAGAGGTTAAGGACTTACGGTTTATGAAATCGTGAGGGAAAATGGAGACAGAAAACGAAGAACAAAGAAACTCTGATAGCAAATATGAGTCTGAGGTTCTTGCCAATCCTCTTCTTGATTTTGACGGAGAGTAAACCAGGTGAATACCTTTCCGTTAAGCCACATGTGATCTTGATCGAAGCTAGGACTTACAGAGACGGTGGTGGTGTTGGTGGTGGTGGTACAAAGGTGACTTTGATCGAGAGTAACACCACGAGTTCAAGTTATTTTGTAATTTTCCATTTATTTAGTTAGCAAAGATACCGTTTTTTTATTCGTGGCCTCGTGTTTTTTTTTTCATCTATTTAAATTTTAGTCATACGAATCTTTCTTTATTAAAACTTCGTGATTTTAAATAAATAGTACTTTCAATTTTTATAAATAAATAAGACAGTATAACGTTTACGGTAATTTTATTTGACATTTACTGAGATTTAATTATATTTTATTTCCATTTCTCTGAATAAAGAATTATTAATTGCAAATAAATAATGTATAGACAAATATTAAAACTACACATCATATCTCCCTACAATATAATATTTTTTAATATTCTAAATCTTATTGCAACAGTCAATTAAAAATAATAATTGCATACAAAATTCTTTTCGTTACATTATTTATTTTATTACGCTCCTTAGTCCATATTATCCAACAATAGGAACCCGAAAGAACAAATAAATTAAATTACATATCTGATGTTTCGGCCATGGGCCATGGGGTAACATTTAGTGGGTTTATGATATTGGGCCTCTAACTGCTATAACCGTTGATGGAAAGTTTCTGCCCAAATTCGTAATTAGTGGGCTGAACACTTTCCCATCCTCGAATATATATATATATATATATATATATATATATATATATATATATATATATATATATATATATATATATATATATATATATATATATATATATACACACACACGCTCATATATATACCCCTTTTTATACATAGAACCATAGAACCTTTTTTGTAACCCTACAATCATTATACAGGGAATCACATACTCACATGGGTATAATAGGGTTTTTACATCTACCATTCCAAACATCCTCAATGTCTCGATAACAGCACCACCCTAATCTCACAACATCAACCTATATCACTAAAAACTTGTTGCAGATTAGCACTCACTCTAGATTCGGATTACATAATTGTTTCACTATCATCAACATCAACTTGAAGTGAGAGAAACAAATGCAAACTACAAGAGCGTAAAAGGAATCATGTTTATATATGAACATATGTTCATCTATGAACACATGTTCAACTATGAACATATATGTCCAGCATTGATGATGTTGTAGCTTTCCAAGTGATATTTGCCTTTGATATTACACTAATGTTCAGGGATAAACATTCATGAACATTGTAAAAGCATACCGTTGTTTTAGTGGTTTGAGATTTGATTAGCACATGTATGTTGATCCATAAATACATGTTCGTAAATGAACATATGTTCAATAATAAACATTTGTTGAATAATGAACATTTGTTGAATAATGAACATTTATTCATTAATGAATATATGTTCATATATGAACATGTGTTCATCCATTAAGATTACTCCTTTTTTTTCCTGTTCTTAACATCGAGCTACTACTTTTCTCCTATCCTTATAATGCCATTTTTAACCAGGATCATCCTTCTATGATATGTTCATGAATGAACATATGTCCATGAATAAACATATGTTCACCGATGAACATGTGTTACCAATACACTCTAAACATAAGAACCAAATCAAATTAGGTTGTTATGTTTTTAAGAAGCATCAAAATCGTTTTGTTTGTTGATCGAATTTGTGGAAATCGATTTGAAATCCTTTGGCTTGATCTCCTATATAACAGTGTAATTTGTGGAAACGATTTTGGTCAGATGCACTCCTGTTTTTTTGGAAATCTGATTTAACTTGACCATTGTACCCTTTATCCCTCAATCTATTCCTACGGTCATAAAAGTGGTTTTATGATTCTATGCCTAATTTTGGTTCTATGTTGATCCCACCTATATATATATATATATATATATATATATATATATATATATATATATATATATATATATATATATATATATATATATATATATATATATATATATATATATATATATATATATATATATATATATATATATATATATATATATAGAGAGAGAGAGAGAGAGAGAGAGAGAGATAGTTTCAACATAGAACCAAATTATATCACCTAACCATAGAACCACATGAAAATTGTTCATGTTCATAGTTGAACATGTTCATAAATGAATATTGCAATTTTCACGTGGTTCTATGGTTAATTGATATGGTGGGAAAGAGGAAAACCGATGATAGTGACATGCATAAATTAATATGAATACTTCTCCAACCATACGACATCAAAATATCTGCATCAACAAACCCTAGAATCCCTCTTCTGTACCTAGAAAGTTTCCTATCGTTACTGGAATAATGATAAAAGGATATATAAGTGGAAACTAAATTTTACAACCTTACACCTCTTTATTATCGAACTTTTTTTTAGGTAAAGAGGACGGCACATCTGACAAATTTTATTAATAAAAAGAATAAATACAATAAGAGGCTGGGGACTCCCCACCAAAGGAAAAAAAAGAAAATCCATCGGGACAGGCCCCAAAGGACAACAAAGTTAAACTAGGAACCAAAAACAATACAAGGAAACAGAAACATAACAATAACATAAAGGAACACAACTTGCAAAAAACAAACCATACAAGCAGAGAAAAATAGAAGCAATATGTGGTTTGTTAAGTGATGGTCCATATCCTTTTAGCCAAGTTAACATTAGTGCAAGGTTTCATAGAAAGACTCAGCAGTCTACACCGGATATCATCCTTAACACTATTCACGACTGCATGATACGATCTTTTAGTTTTTTTGAAAATTCGAAAATTTCTTACCTGCCAAATGTGGTAAACAGCTCCCGCAAGCACAAGTCTTCTAATGATGGACCAAATGCTCTTAATCTTAGACGCGGGCTTGAGTTGATTAATGATATCGTACCAGCTATCAGTGTGGACAGAGAGATTCATGACATGTTGAAGGTCATGCCAAACCATAGAGGGGAAAGAACACTCAAAGAAAAGATGGGAAAGTGAATCCGCACAATCCCCGCAGAAGGCACAAATGAGATTGGAGTTAGTATCCAAGATTTTGATTTTATTATGAGTCTTAAGACGATTTTTAAGAGCAACCCATAGAATGAATGCATGTCTAGGGATATTTTGGGAGAACCAAACCAGATGATACCAATCAACAGGCTGGTCATAGGGGCGAATAGACTACCAAACGGAACGAACAGAAAAATCAGAAAGATTACCGTCACTAGATCTCCATTGGAGTTTATCAGGAACGGATGGGGATAGAGAAGGAGGGTTATGAGGAAGAAGATTAGGATGGGAGTCCCTCCATTGACCGGGCCGAACCCAAGATCCATTGAGGACAAGGTCTGCAACCTTACTATCGGGATTGAATCCCGCTGCCCTGATGTCACGGGCAGACAAGAATTTAGAGAGGGGACCAGCAGGATGCCAGTTATCGAACTAAGCAGACGTAGAGCACCCATCACCAATCTGGGAAACCATAAATTCTCTTATCTTACTTCGCATATCAAGGATGTTTCGCCAAGCAAATCCTGAACCGTATTTTTTGGGGGCATCCCAAAAATTACGGCTATAGAGACGGTAAGAGTGGATCCACTTGACCCATAGGGAATCCTTCTTAGAAAGGAGTCTCCAAACATGTGAAGCCATAAGGGCAACATTCCAAACAGGAAGATTACGGATACCAAGTCCACCATGTTCCTTAGGGAGACACACAGTTTTCCAGGATACTTTGGCTTTACCACGTTTCAACTCACCATGGCACCAGAGGAAACCCCTCATGAGCTTCTCAATTTTGTTAGAAATAGATTTAGGAAGAATAAAAACAGAAGCCCAATAGATTTGCATAGAAGAAAGAACAAAGAGAATGAGCTGGAGACGGCCAGCAAAGGAGAGAGTCTTGTTTTTCCAGTCATTAATCCTGCATTTGACTTTATCAACAAGTCTTTTACAGTCCTTGTGGGCAAGACGGGTGGTGATAAGAGGGATGCCAAGGTATCGGACAGGGAAAGATCCCTCAGGGAACCCAACAATACGGTCAATGGCAGCCCTATTTCTCTCACCAACATTGCAGTAAAAGGCTTCGCTTTTCGCAACATTAGAATGGAGCCCAGAGACCCCAGAGAATTCAGCAAGGGACTCACAGATGATGCTTACCGAAGATCTATCCCCATGAGAGAAGAGGAGAAGATCATCGGCAAAGCATAGATGGGTGATACTGTGTTCCTCACATTGGCGGTGGAATTTAAACGAATCAGATTCAGATATTTTTCTCTTGATCATAAGGTTAAGTACCTCCATAACAAGAGTGAAGAGATAGGGAGAGAGGGGGTCACCTTGGCGAAGGCCCCGTTTACCGTCAAAAAAACCATGTATGTTACCATTGATACTCACTGAGTAAGCCGTAGTGGAAACACATGTCATGATCCAGTCAATCATACGATCGGGGAAACCAAATCCAAACAAGATGGTGCGTAGAAAAGACCAGTCCACCGTGTCATAAGCTTTTTGAATATCGACTTTAAAAGCACACCTTGGTGGTCCACATTGGCGATGATAATCCCGCATGAGCTCGTGGACAAGAAGAACGTTGTCGGAGATCAAACGACCATGTATGAAAGCAGACTGGTTATCATCAACCAAACAAGAAAGATGGTTCTTGATACGGTCCGCAATAATCTTGCTGATACATTTGTAAACAACATTACAGCATGCGATCGGCCGAAAATCAGTGACTTTGGAAGGGGAGTCAACCTTAGGGATGAGAGCAAGTACGATGTTGTTGAAAGACTTAAGGAGTTTTCCAGACGAAAAGAACTCCTTAACCGCCAAACAAACATCGGTACCCACAATATCCTAAGCAGACTTGAAGAACTTAGTCGAGAAGCCATCTGGTCCAGGGGCTTTATCATCGCCCATTTGGAACACGACGCACCTAACCTCCTCATCCGTAACAGGAGTAAGCATGGCGGCAGACTGGATAGGCGAAAGCTTATTAGAGAAAAGGGAACAAGGGTCACGAATAGGAATAGAGGGGTAGGCAGATCCTAAGAAAGTTTGAAAGTAGGAGACAAAAAGGTTTGGAAGGTCATTCCCCGCTATCCAGTTTCCATGAGCATCCTGGATAGAATCGATACGACTACGCGATAAGCGGCTTCTAACCGATTTGTGGAAAAACCCTGAATTTTTATCTCCCTCACGCAGCCAGTCAACCTTGGCCTTTTGTTTCAGGAACCTCTCATCATCAAGGGTAGCCTCGTTATAAGCGAGGAGATACCTGCATTGTTCTTCACGGAGATCATTATTGAAAGGGTCCCGATCCAGAGTAATCTGAATTCTATCAAGTTCAGTACGGAGGGAGATAACTTTGGATAAGATGTTGCCCTGGCTACGAAGAAGATGACGCAAGGGTTTTTTCAAGTTTTTAAGGTTTTGGAAAACCTTATACATCCTATAGCCGGGGATATTGGATTTCCAAGAATCAGCAACAACCTGCTTGAAATCGTTCTTATAAGTCAGGAAGTTAGGGAATTTGAACGGTTTCGGCCTGAACGTAGATCTACTGGGAAGAGAAAGCACAGCAGGGGTATGGTCAGAAGAACGATAGGGGAGAAAATTGACAGAAGCAGAGGGGAAAGAAGCAATGAAATAAGGATTTCCCATGATACGGTCAATTTTTTTGAGAATCCCACCAGTACCATTAGGAGACTTGGTCCAGGTGTAAAAGAGACCTTTATAGTTAAGGTCCTCCATCTCCATGTGATTAATACATTCCCTGAAATCCTTCATGGCACGAGAGATAACAGAAGTCCCGGAGGTGCTATCTTTCATGTCAAGAGCAACATTGAAATCACCCAATAGGATCCAAGAGGAATCTTTAACCACATTCTTATGGGCCGAAAGAGAATGCCAAAGGGAGCGACGCAGGATGTGATTATTATGAGCATAGACGAAAGAGCAGAAGAAGGATTTATTAGAGGCACGAATTTTAATGGAGAAATGCATAACCTGATCATTTAAGTCAAGAAGCATCATATCAACAGCAAGGGGGTCCCAGGCAACCACAATTCTAGTCCTCCTAGGGCAAAAAAGACCGTTAGACGACAAAGACCAGGAGCCAAAAGCACGAGAACAGATATGAGGAAGATTAGAGAAGGAAGCACGAGTCTCGATGGAAGCACATATTTGGAGATTTTGATCGCGAATAAGATCTCTCAAAGCTTTCTGATGAGAAGGCTTACAGAGACCTCGAGTATTCCATGCAGCGATGTGCGTCATATGGAAACTGTGAAGGGGGTGGAGTCCATTTGCTCGGACGCCGGAGCTATCATGGGGTGATCATTATGGGATCCAGTCTCATTAACAATGAACTGGGCAGTGTCACCATCATCAGAGTCAACCTCAAAACAATTATCCTCTTCGATTAGGTCATCAGCATCAGGATCAAAATCATCTGGACTAATTTGGGAGGGAGCACCGGGAGGGGGCAGGGGAAAGAAGTAGAGAGAATGTCCTTGACGTCAGAGGAACAAGCCTGTAGAATGGAGAAGGCGTTGAATAAAGGAGTGGAGGATTCAGACTGATTTAGGGGCTGGGAGGAAGAAAGGCGTATGATAGGGCTAGGGAAACCAACTATAGTCGCCTTACCCTTCAAGGGGGGATTATGAGAATGGGGGGATATAGGGGGTCGATTATTAATATGAACCGGGCGTTTCTCAAATCGTTTCTTATTTCTAATTGTTTTTAAATTGTTATTATTTTTGGAAAAAAAAGTTATCTTGCGTATTGTTTTGGTATTTTCTTCTCGTACTGCTTTTAGAAGATTCATTATTTTTCTTGTCATTATTAGAAACATGTTTTGAAGAATTTTTCTTATTTGAAACCATAGTAAAATCATCAATGTTATCTATAATTGGTTGTTCAAGTATTTCCGTAGTAATGGTAGAAGTATCCATAGATTTAGCAATAGAAGCAGCATTTGGTTTTGTAATAACATGCATACAAACATGTGTTTCGTGACCAAACACCTTACAATGAGAGCACATAGGCGGTTTCCATTCATACTCAAATCTAAGCGTATGAGTTGAAAATTCAAGAGTTTCAGGATCGGGGATACGAATGATAAATTTGTCCACCCATGAGGGACGTGTGGGGACTTCGAGAAGGACACGGGCATAAACAGCTTTACCCGCAGCATAAGTGCACATATTAGCCGTATAATAATCCATGGCAAGCGGTTTACCAATTTTAGAAGCAATGTGACTTAACCCTTCCTCACTCCAAGTCTCATAGGGGATGTCATGGATTTTAATCCATAGCGGAAGTTTGTCATGGTTGTTTCTATGAATGCTAAGTCCGGGTCTCCATTTTTGCATGACAATTGGGGCACCCCTAAAAGTCCAAGAGCCATGGGTAATAACATGTTGTAGACCTTGGTCATTATTAAATTTAAATAAGTAGACTCCATTACCATTTAACAAAACGTCCTCAAGCCCATGTTGTGACCACATCTTAGAAGCGAGAAAACGAACATCCGAATAATAAGTTTTACATCCCACAAAATAAGCACAAATGGTCCGCGCATGAGTTTCACAAATTTTATTAACGACAGTCACAGGGATATCAACGGGCATATCAACATCGTCACTTAAGTTAGGAATAAATCGAAACTTATCGCTTGAGTGTTTGTGTGAACCACTCAAAATATTTGCTTGTGAATTAACGAGCAACGGTAGTTTACGAGACCAAGCGTTATTAATTTTGTTTTCTGGTTCTATCTTACGAAGAATATTAGTTTGATTATTAGGTTTGAGGATAAAACTGTGTTTAAAAACATTGGGCTTATCGGGCTTGGATTTCATATTACTATTAATATTGTGAGGCCTAAAAGCCTTAGAAGAATTAGAAACATTGGGCTTAGAATTGTGTGTTGGGTTAATAGATAATTTAGGTGTTGGATGGCCTAAAATGGAAGGAGTGTTATGGAAGCCCAAGAAGGATGGAGGATGAGGAGGGGTCGGTCCTAGGATGGATTTGGAGAATCCGATCTTATTGTTTGGGAGGGCATCAATTTTAAAAACATAAGGGGAATTATGGACATCTTGGGAGGAGAGAAAGGTGGTCTCTTTGTCTCCTACACAAGAGTCACAAAGTTGGTCAAAAGGAATATTTAAAAGAGAAGCATGATTATCCTCCTTTTTCTCCCCACTAAAATCATTTGGACACCCACTTGAATAAATGCTACGGTTTAAATTAAAGAGAGAAGAAAGAGAATTACCCTTCCCAATAATTGGGGTGATGTTTGTTATCGTTGGAGTGTCTTCTACACTTGCAAGTGAGTCATGTTCGGTAGCCGTAGGTCTAACTCCATGGCCGGAAGTTACTTGGTGTAGGATGCAGTCACCATTGTTGGTATCCTTTGGGTACGTAGGATCATCATCTTGAGCAGCATCATCTCCAAGATACATCGGTCTAACTCCATCCCCAGGAGTTACGTGGTGTAGTATGCAGTCACCATTGTTGTTATCCTTTGGGTACGTAAGATCATCATCTTCAGCAACCTTATAATCTTCGGCAACATCATCTTCACCATTGTTCGGATATTCACCTTCTTCACCATCATCTTCGGCAACATCATCTTCACCATTATATTCGGCATCAAGTGATGAGTAATACGTAATCATACCATCTTTGCAACTACCTACGTGATCATAATCTTCACAGCCATGTTCAGAAAATATTGAATTCGACTTGATAAACCGTTTATGTTTAATAACAGAAATCCTATCTTGTACTCTTCTGTCATTCGAGATATTCAACATTGTATTTTTAACAGATGGTAGTTTGAATATACGTGGCTGTTTGTTCCTCCTTTTTTTAATCTTTTTTCAACAGTTTTGAAAGTAAGATCCGAATCTTGAAAGCTTTGAGCAGAAAACATATGATTTTGAGTATCATGCACATCACCTGTTGAAGTTTGATCAGGAATCATGCCCAGTGATACACCGGCCATGATGGAAAGTAAGAAAAAACCTTAAAGCGTAAACTTCTTAGAGATAGTATAGCTCTGACTATTGAGTTAATAGGTGGTGTAAAGTTATTATCGAACTTAATTCCATAACACAAGGATCAAACAACGAAACAACCGATTTTGTACAATATTCTAAAGAGTAATTCTCAGATCATCAGCGGCATGCGATGACAACGGAAGGCATCAATTTAGGCTTACCAAAACCGCTGCAAAATCCACATACCGGAATCCTCGGTGAAGACGGTTCTGTCGACGCTGATGTCTTCCCGTTACGGGACACTCGTTCACCGCTGTTGTTGGATCGAATTGTGGTTTCAGACGGTGGAGAGTAAACGAATCTATCGGGTTGGTGTGGGTCGATTTTGTCGGCGATGTTTAGACGGAAACGATCTTGTTGGTAGATTTTGTAGACGGATATGGAAAAGAAATGGAGAAGCATTCTAAAAAATTGAGATCTGTGGAAGTGTTGGATGGGTAGATAGAGACAAAAGGGAAAGAAAGAGGTGTCGATCGAGTTGTGTCGCAATGAGAGGGAAGAGAGGAAGCAGGAGGTGGAGGAGAAGTAGGAGGTGGAATCTACTCAAAAAACACGTGGCAGCACCAGATACCTTAAAAGGGTACCACCCCCCTTAAAACGTCCAAATCCCCCACCCCACCCCACCCCAAACCTTCTAGAAACCTGCTCACATTTAAACTATATAAGAATAACTCTCTACTTGAAGGTTCTACTTAATTATAATAAAGTGGACCAACACAAGTTCGTACTGATTACTAAAAATGAAAGACCTGATTTATTTTATGACTCTTATACTTAGTAAAATGTCATAAATAATAATTTTAATATCTTTAATTATTTAATATATTCTATATTTATTACGTAGGAGCTTTCATTGTAAATAATGTGTAACCTATGATTTGCACATTGCTTTGCAGTAGAGGAGATCATGGGTTTAAATCTCAACTCCTCTATTATTTTTTTGCGTGTTGAAAAACCAAATTAGTTCATACACATCTATTTGGTATTTTTTTTACAAATTAGCTCATATTTTTGCTTTAACACCAAATTAGTTCATACACATCTATTTGGTATTCTTTTTTTTTACAAATTAGCTCATATTTTTGCTTTTTACAGTTTTAGACCGTCGTTTAATTGTTTTTATGAACATAATTTTTTATATAATTTAGTCTAATATTAAATTATTTTTATGAAGTTGGTCCATATTTTTTAGAACATGTTTTTTTATACTTTGTTTTTTAACAACTTTCTCTTTTTTTACAATTTGTTTTTTAAAGCTTACTTTTTTGAAATTTTTTGTATAATTTCTTTATAACATTAGCCCAAAATGTTTTTACAACTATGTTTTTTTAATATTTTCTAAAACATAATACTTTTTACAGTTTATTTTGTACAACTTTTACATCATTTTCCACCTATTTTTCTTGTGTTCTACCATTGCCTATGAGTATACATAAACAAGAACAAGAACCCTCTTAGCTACCAGAAAACCTTATAGATTAGTTCTTTGGACAACAAGGCATCATTCACGTCATTGACAGTAATCGTTGTTCCACCATACAACATAGTATCAATGGCATTCACACATGAATTCAACAGAGAACATAATAGATTAAGAGCTTGTTCCTAATCTTCAATGCCTTGTAAATCAAGTATGATACAATTAAAAATGTCTAGATAAACTTTTTGTAGAGTATTTTCTAGGGCTGTCAAATATGTACCACGAAAAATCAACCAACATATTACCAACCGAACCAATAATATTGGTAACCTATATAATTGGTAGCCAACATATTTGATTGGCAGTACCATACCAGTTAAATAATCATGGTATGGTGACGATATAAAATTTTGTTAGAAATTGGGGGTTAAACAATGACTTGGATCTCTGAAAGTCGTGTAGATCACTCTCAAATGAAAGTATTTTGATGGTATGATCGAATCTTTGATTGTATAAGATTCAAAGCGTTTCTAGACCAGAGAATGTGTGAAAAGTTATGGATTTCGAACCAGAAAAAAATGACCAAAACTGGCATAAAACCTGTAAAAAACCGACAGAAAAACTGTAACTAGGCACGTCACATGGGTCGTGTGCTTCCACACGGGTCATGTGGTGTCTCGATTACAAACTGCTTCGACACGCACACGGGTCGTGTCCTTTCTTAGGTACATATTGCTTTGTCATTCACACGGGTCGTGTGATGTCTGATTACACTGTTTCCAATTTGCTTTGTGATCACACGGGTCGTCTGACCACAAAGGTCAGAAAGCGGGCTATTTTTGAAAAAAAAAACAAATTTCTGATGCGGCCCCTTAGACCAGCTAGGGGCTCTGCCCCTTGGACCCCGCTACCAGGGGTGCTGCCCCCGGACCCCGTTAGTTTAGGGGCTTCGCCCCTAACGACAATATACAATGAATCTTGATCAACAATATACTATGATAGCAATGTACCAACAAATTCCTTATATATATATATATATATATATATATATATATATATATATATATATATATATATATATATATATATATATATATATATATATATATATATATATATATATAAAGAGAGAAAGAGAGAGGGAGAGAGAGAGAGAGAGAGAGAATTAAGTTCAAATGAGAACTAGTTATATTGTAAAAAACTTTAGAACTAAATTTGGTCATGTGATTAGGGAGATCTACGGCTGATATGGAATCTGACGTGAATTACTACATTCCATGATTAGGGTTGTGATCTTATCAAATCAGATTCAATCTCGACCATAGATATTCCTACTACCGAGTGGCTAAATTTAGTTCTAAAGTTTTTACAATAAAATTAGTTCTCATTTGAACCTAACCACATACATACACACACACACACACAAACACACACACACACACACACACATATATATATATATATATATATATATATATATATATATATATATATATATATATATATATATATATATATATATATATAGACACACACATACATACATACATACACACACACACACACACACACACACACATATATATATATATAGAAATGTATTCAGATTTCAATTGTCACGTGGTTTAGTGTATACAGCTTTAAAAGAATTAGAATTAGCCATTTGGTCACATTTGTCAATAGTTATTATCACATTAAATTTAGAAATTATAAAGTTACGACAATGTTACTTTAATAAAAAGTATTTAATATATTAAAATAATTACTTAGCTAATTTCTTGGTTTATACCGTTACCAAGTTGTACCAACCACACTTATTGGTAACCAAACAAGTTGGTACCAAGTATATTTTTACGGTACCGGTAGCTAAAATTTTAAACCAACTATAATTGGTACAGTATACTGTTCGAAGAAAAACGAATTGGTTCGTACCAATTCCACCCTAGTATTTTCTTTCATCTGAAGGGTATACAAACGTTGTTTCTGATACAGTCGATTTGTGAGAGAATTATTTTGATACTTGTTGCAAAGTTTTTTCCGTAGCCTAGCAGCAATCATCTGATCCACAACCTCCCATATTACTTCATCAGTCATACATCCCATATTACTTCATCAATCATACATAATGGAATCGCTATGTGCTTTTGTCAAAATATTCGATTTTGTATCCGTCGTGATCTCTTTTGGTAGTTTCACTTATGCTTCCCCTGCCACCGCATAACCCTGTCGAAACAGAAGGGCTTTTATCTATACCTTCCACAATGTGAAGTCATTCGGTCCACTACATTTCTCATAATCAAATTTGTAAGATGACATCCTACAATCAGTAGATGCTAGTCAGTCGAATAACCGTGACTCTGATACCACTTGTTGAGCAAGCAAGCAAAAAACCGTGATAAAATGACATAAATATTTAACATGGTTCGGTCTATGTGACCTACGTCCACACACAGGAACCACAAAAATTTTCTATTACTCTCGCATGTTTTCAAAGTGATAAATTAGAATACCTAGCTACGAATATTTATAATCAAAAACTCTAGGAAGTGTTTAGCTAAACCCATATAAAAATAAATCACTAGGTATGAAGTTGTGTACGAGTTTAGGCTGAACAATCATCAGCCTACTTTAAATATTTATCTCTTTAGAATTATCATGCGAGTTTCTTCACTTCGTTCCAAATTAGATCACTTATACGGGACACAAAAATCCAAAATAGACTCTGATAATATATAGATTTAGATAGGCACAATGTACTTGATAATCACACTCTGTCTGTTTTAAGATATTGTTAGGAAACAAGTATTATATTTCACTGAATTAGATTATTTATTAAGTTGAACATAGACATTTTAATAATGATAAAAATAATTTTCAAAAAATTTAAGAATTCTACAAGATGTGCTTACCTAACTTTGTGCGGTGATAAAACATATGGAGCCGACAATGCATTATTATTGGACATGAACTTATATTATATTTATAAAACTTCATACATTTAATCATGTAAGTTGGCCCCATTAGCACCTCATCAAACTTTCTACTTCAGCTAAGTTTTAGGATCTTAATGCATCACCAATCATATTTGGCCACCATATTTTCACAAAATATACTTTAAGGTTTACATACTTTTAATAATTTTCATGAAAACCTTATGCCGTGTCTGCTAATAGTTCCTTGTTTTTTGCTTACATGTTGATTCATAAGCCTTTAAAACATCAAGTCATCAAAGGATTAATGGATAGACAAACGAGGTTTCAGTTCAAGAATTTATGAATCAACCTAATGTTTGATACATGAACCTTATATTGAATATGAAGTCCGATTTTCAGTACATAGAAGCACTACATCAAGAAAATAGTCACGATTATAGAATTTTGTTATATCGTTTTCCTTTTTAAAATGGTAAAACGCATCTTCTAGAATCTGGATGCTTGTGTCAGACCCATCCGACAATCCATCACATGGGGGTAATCGCAGAGAAATAACAACATTTTTCGTTTTAGGTAGCATAATATCAAGGATATCGAATTACATTATGTTCAAATTAGATCTAACAATGACTCGACCTGTGTTAGATTCAGATTCAAACAATTTACTAAATGAGTTGGAAATCTCAACCCAGCTCAACTTAGTAAATAGGTTAAAATTTTCAAACAAAATCTAACATGTTAAATAAATAGGTTGACATTGGGTTGATGTATTTATATTTTTCCGAACCAACCTATTAAACAATGGATTGAGCACAATTTAAAATATAAATAAAACATAAATTAACCTACTTAAATAAGTTAAAGACTCCAACAAATTTTCCAAGTTTGAAAAAAATACAATTGCAAATACAAATAAATTGTTCAAATAACATTGGAAATATTTAATTTCTTTGTAACTCGTTCATTTTTGGCACGACTTTTATCCCGATTCTCTATTCTTCTTGTCATGATGGTTGTAAATAGCTTTTCAAATTGAAATTTTATTTTTAATATATGAGTAAATAAAATTAATGCAACTTACTAGTTATAGCAAATAGTAATTTCTATGACAATACAGAAAATAAGAATTTAGAACGGTGCAATTTGAATAAAACATGATCAAATGAGATTAAGATTCATGACGATGAGCATATGAACGGTGCAAATTAAGAAAATGGAATTAATATTGTCTATTTTAAAAGTAATTTATAATAAAAAAGGCTTAGTTAAATAATAATAGTGAATATTCAAGCAAACGTAAATTAAAATACATATAATATTTAAATAGATTGGCTGACCAACATATTAATTAAATGAATTGGACTGATTAATCTATTTAATTAAATAAATTGAAAATCTCAATCTAATATACCGGTATACGATTAGGTTTGAGTTGGATCGACGATTATCAAGTCATTTTTAAATTACACGTCTCTTCGCCATTGTTTTTTCGTTCATGCCAATCCCAAGTGGATATTAATTACGATAGATCGATCTCTTAATCTCTTATTAGTAAGAAAATCCTTCCGGTTCGTTAACTATATAATAAGTATTACATAGAGACGTTGGGCAAACGGGCAACAAGCTGCGCCGCTAGCCCTTTTTGAATGGCAAAGCTGATACGCTTAAAAACAAAATCCAAAGATCTAAGGGACATGATGGTACTCTGCATAACCCGTTGAACTCTGTTGAGTAGCTCCACAGCTTCAGGTGCTAAAAAACCAAAGCTATCAAAAGCGAACCAAAGGTAAGAAAATAGAAAATTCTAAAAGAACACTAAATCATAAGACATCATAGTCTGCCCCACATTGATCAATATAGACATGTGTATGTATCTATCATCCTCACTGCCCCTCCATTTATGAAAGTTAGCAAAAAGAGCAAGCAAGATAACATGAACATTATCTCTACCAAATTAGACCAAAGTATGTACAAAAGGGCCACTTCATGTGGATGTGGTCTCCCTCTTTGGGAAAATTTATATCAACTTATTTTTCGTCATTTAAAAATCCAACCCAGATATAAACAATATGATTTGATCTTAGACGGAAGTAGTTATTTGAATTTATGTAAGTCTATGTGTGTGCATGAACTTGTGTGTAAGTTTACACATTATTACATATTCACATACATACGTACGGGTGTATATATATATATATATATATATATATATATATATATATATATATATATATATATATATATATATATATATATATATATATATATATCTATCGAAGGGATTTATCTGAGCACCAACGACATTTCATTGACTACCACTGAGGTTTCTCGGTCAAGTTTTGATTTAGCACCGCTGGCAACACCGCATGTGTACCGCAGATGTTTAATCTCTGTTTAACAGACTGTCATGGCATATTCCATTAAGCACTTTAACTTTGTTACCATTACAACAACCGTTGCATAAGAGGTTCTTTGAGTCATGTTGTTTACCAAATATTTCCTCCTTATGACATATCACATTCTCATTCGATCAGAGCCTTAATCATTTTATCCTTTAGCACTATATAAAAGACCTTTGTGTAACAGATTTACAACCTTTCTTTACACACGATATTTACTATTTACATAATTTCTCTGTCAAAATGTTTACTATTCTTGCTCGATTCAACATTTCAATAGTACAAATGGATTTCCAAAAATGCTTGTTTCATATCCCTTTGGTATTGTGATATACTAAAATTTCTTATCAGTATATCCGTTCAAGTACACCATTAGATCCTCTTTACATTTCGTAGTTCTACTATTTAGCATACTTTGCCATTTTATTGAGAAATCAATGATCACTAAATAAAGTCTAACCTATACATATTTCATCAATTGGTACTAGATCTCGTGTGAACTTTTAGAATTTTTAAAACATGGTTTTCTCATGCTCATCAAAGTTTTTCAAATTATCTTTTTGTTTTTTATGGCGATTCACTCGTTCAAATGGAAAACTTGGACTAGACAAGTCTATACTTATTTATGTTGCTAATAGTGTTGGACTTGGTGTACAAGCCACAATTCCTATACCGGAGAAATATAAAGAATGGTTACTTGTATGAAATTCCACATAAACAAAATTTAGGATTCTGGCAATATAGGGACTTTATTTTCCAGACCAAAGTTTCTTAGAGAACTTGTCACAGACAACAAGCCAATTTGAAGCCCTACCCATATCAAAACCATCACGTACAATAAGACATGTCCATGAAAAAGCATTCAAGTGAACAAGTAACAACATTATCTATTATTTACACATTATAAGAATGAAGGCCAACACAAAATATATAATGTTTGTGAAGGTTTGCCTTTAAACTAGATGTTAAATAGAAACACATACGAATTCTGGTGATTGCCAAAACATTTGCATCATACCACATTCCAATAAATGTACATCTTAAGTAAAAAATTAATGGGATATATCCAAATTTTCTTCATCAACACGAGCTCCTCTAAATAAGCCATTTCCTCTTGAAAGTCATTAAGAAACATGAAGGTCCTCCACAGAAATTATGAAAAGGAAAGGAGACAACAGATTACCTTGATGAAGTCCTTTTAAAAAATTGAACTCATTAGTAGGAGCACTATTAACTAAATAGATGGCCTAGAAGAATGTAATGCTCCTTTGATTCACCCTTTCTCTGTTTCATTGACAAACACATCAAATCCATGAAAAACTCAATGTAATTCTAGTTAATCGGGTCAAAATCCTTTTTAGAGTCTATTTTGAACAAAAAAGTTGTTTTATTTCCTCCATCTTCGTATAATACTTCTTTTATTTCAAATACTTGTGAAATCACCATCCACAATTTCAATATTTTCCATAGATATATTTTGGAATAAAATACTTTTGTATTTTGATGAAACATATTTTTCTATTTGACTGTTGATGACAAGTGATTGAAGAAATCATTTTTCACAAGTCCATAATCCGTCGGCCACTTGCTATCAATAGTGATACCATAAATTATAGATTGTATGTTAAGACTTTAATATTCCATGGAACAATTTTGAATTTTTATCACCTTCAAGACTGATTAAGTTTTAATTTTGTCTGGTGTCCAGTAAAAATCAATTTTCAATTTGAATGAGTTTATTAATATCTGTCAATCTTTCCAAATACTCACTTTTAGAGGCTTCATCTTCGTAAATATGTTTCAAAAGTTGAGCTCTGACTTTGGATTCATCAAACTTTTATTCAAGAACCCAGTCACTCGTGAAATTTCTCAAAGATTTCTAAGTATTTCTGAGAAAAAGACATGGATTTATTTTGAGACAAGATGCTGAAACCTTTATATGTAGACCAATGAGACAAGACCAGATTCAAGTAGTCATCGTAATGTATTAACTGAAGCTTGACATACCTCGTTAAAGTAACCAAATAAAATGACACACCCTTGACACCCATTTAAGAATCAAAGCAATCTGTCATGAAATTGTCATTTTTAGTAATGTATTAACATCAAAATACACTAATAAATTACAAAACACTTATGCATTTAACTAAATCCCTCCTGTAAGAAGAAAATAATAATTATGAAAGGATTTTTCTCTTTTAAAACATATAGGTTCCGACATAGATATTATACCAGTAGATCTACCATAGGATGAAGAAAGCACAGTGAAATTATCAATTACCTAAACTTGATTGAGAAGTATTAAACTTTATTTGACCAACAACCAAAGAACTAAATTTTTTGTCCTTGCAAAGTTAGTGAACTAATTTCTTTCATATGTTCCCCTAAACTCTCTAGTCTTAATAGATAAAAATGCATTGATTAATGTGTTTTCCTCATTTTTGTTAGTTACAATATTTGTTGCTAATTGATGTATAAACAACTTACAGATCAAATTAGCAACGAAAGCAAAAAATCAGTATTTTTATCTTAAATCCCCAAATCCATGGATCCAATTATAACAACTTAATCAACATATAATATAACCACATGTTTTTTATAATGCTACCTCAAATTTGGAGACTTGATTGTCAATAATAGATAATATCTAATGCTAATCCACATAGAGTACGAGCAATAGTTGCTAAACTTCCAATTGATCAACACTACACAACCTCTCTTTGGCTTGCCTTTGAGATAGACAATTACCTACGGAGGAGGAAGTACGGGCGATGGCCTATGATAGGGTTTTGGGAGAAGTTTGGGGTTTAGATAGCATCATTTTATATGTCTAGAATAGCCACTTAAGGGCTCCTTTTATTGTATGACAAGTTAGGATTTCTTAAATCCTTTCCTTATCATGAAGTATAAGTTCAAAACCCAACATTATTAATTCTAAATAATGAAACCTTTATATTAATAATTTGTTAAAAATCATATAAATAAAACGTGTATTTATCATACCTCATTTGAAAAATAAGTAACAAACAATAATTTATTCTGATTTAAATTAAAATGGTTAATAATAAATTTATACACTGAAAATATCTTTTATTCATCCCCTAATGCTCTCAAGTTTGTGACCCCAATGATTCACATACGAGCAACAACGAAACTATTTCTTTGTTCCTTGAACATTAACTCCAACAACATCATCAAGTTTAATAATTTTGGAATCTAAAACAACATTATAAGGGTAAGTTTGAACCAAATGGTCTAAAAATAATTTTTGAATCATGTGTAGCTGAAATGTGATGGGTTGTTAGACACATTAATTGGCTATATGATCGTAGGCCAAATAATGAAAATAACTATGATCCAAAAGAACGTTAGGAAGTGATATTGTAGTTAAATTATTGTTGTAATCCAAAAACACATTGACAATATTTTGGTTCCACTCAATTTTGTTAACATTGTATTTTAGCAAACCAACAAGCAATCCATCATGCCAATCAACCATATTGACACTATATTTGAGTAACCCAATAACATTAGTGGTCAAAATAGACACTTCATGACTATTATCATATGATCTAGCAATTAAAGCCCCTGGCCCATCGTTGATAAGCTCAATATGAAGTAGGTTGTCAACAACGATCAACCTATATATTTTTCGTCCCATTCACTGAAAAAAGAATCCACCTTAGTTAATTATGGTAGATCATGAGAAGCTAAGATTCTGAATATTTCAAATTTACTTTGTGGTTAACAAATAAATGAAAACTATCATTTAACGGGAAAATACAATAAGTTCTATGATGATCAACTTCTATATGCAAAACCGCCAATGAATGATTATGGTGACTGGAATCATTAGGGACCAGATAAGACTCGTCAAAATGATGCTCATATATTTAAGAAGTATTGACCACATCGACGATAACTAATAGAGAAAGTGGATTTTTTAAGTAAATTTGTCATTATTAACTACTTTGAGTTCATTATTAGTTCTTCCTATGAATGAATCATTGGTAGGAACATTGTATTGAGTATAATAAATGCTCATTTTTCATAATCTAAAACCCATTCCTCGACTAAGATTGCATCAAGATTTCGTTAAATTACCAATCATAGTTACAAAAAAATTAGGAACCTAGCTCCCAACAAACTTAAAAAATGTATTTCAAGTGGATAGTAAAGGAGTTGTTCAAATTAATTCCTTTATCAATATTTGTTTCACTAATCTGAATATTGGCATAAGAAACCAAATCACTTTAAAAATATGGAGTAGAAAGGATATTATCATCATTAGAAATAAGAGTATATGGGAGTTCTTGTATGATAAAAATCATTTTCTAATGAGTAAGTTGGAGTGAAAGAACCATTCGATTCAACTTCAAAGTTAATACCATATTTGGTTTCATAAATGGAGCATTGTTATAGACGATACTCAAAAGGTTGGGACATTATTTGACCCTTACTTTGGCAATGACCCATCAACCATGATATCAACAGACTAAAAAATAAAATCCATTATCAAAGTTTTGATACAAACTTTTCATGTACTAAATTATTATTGATCATACTAAAATATGTTCAAAATTTTACTATAATAAAAATGGAATTCCCGAGGATAATGGTATATGCTTATGAAAAGATAAAGAATGACATGATTTTGGTAAATGATGAAAGTTTTGAAAATAAATTCATTTAATGAAAAAATATGTTCCAAATGTCAAATTATAATGACGATAAAGTTTGAAAATGTAGTATTATTCCTTAGTATGTAAAAGGTATAAAGATATGCATGCTTATGTAAAAACTAGGGCAAAACACAAAGTATGTTGCTATTTCCTAAAATCAAGGAACAAAAGGAAGATAAATGAAAATACATATGAAACATGAAGATATGACTTGGAAAATTACTTAAAGTGTATTATACGATGAATGTTATGTTTCACTATGGAAATTATTGAATAAGAATGTGTTAGTACAAAATTTTTGTTAAAACCCAAAGTATATTAGAATGTTATAAAATTATAGGACAAATAAGAAATAAGTGTAACATGTTTGGACCAATTGTTTGGTATATGGATTAAGTGTTTAATCTTGCTTTTATCCCATAAACACTTCCAAAAAATCTGGAGAATGATGCGTGTTATATGTGCAAATTGTGGGTGTGTATATATGTGTGTTTGAAGCTTAGAAGAATACAACTATTCTTGGAAAAGGTTAACACATCAAATCTTAGATTCAAAGTACATGATCATGTTTTATCTTTTATTTGGTAATTTTGAAGCAAGTTATGGTTTATCCATGAACTTCCAAAGTTAGTATTGAACTCCGATGATAGAGTTAATGGTTGATTATGAAATATAAGTTATTTTTACATTATTTTTATTAATAATTACATGAATTGATGTAAATTATAAATGTCGATGTTGTTTAGGTCTAAAACAACCCAAGAAGTTTGAATGAGCTTTATGTTGGTAAAATTGATGTCGTAACAACTATGTTAATAATAATTTAGTTTATGCTCAATAGAATTGATATATAATCATGATTATTGTATGGATGATAAATAAAGAAGTGAATGTTTGATTTTAGGAAGTCAAAATCAAGCAATTATGGGAGATTATAAAACTATATACCTTGGAATGTCAGAAATTGAAATGCGTAACATATGTAGTATTAAATTTCATTTGAAACACAAATTTAGACACTACCTAATGTGTCTTTAGAAATAGAATCTAGACAAGGCTGGCAATTGAATGGTAAAATGTCATCAATAAAATTATAGGTCAAATTATGAAACTTATAACTTATGGAAGTAGACAATGATGATGGAATATGAATGCATACTTAGTCAAATATACAAGATATATGATTAAATATATGATAACGTATTAGCCTTAATGAAATGGAACTCTGAAACAATTTAAGAGTGACATATTAAGGAAAAAAGTTAAGAGAATATATTGGAAAAGAACATTGGGTGCTAGTTAGTGTTATGATGATACTTAATATGTATCTTTGACCCATGGAAATTTGAAACTCAATGAAGGACAAGTTGGAAGTGAAGGTTGATGTAACTTAAAGTTAACTTTAACCTCCTAAGGTAAGTACATAACGACTTTTACCCATTTTGGGTTACATCTCATAAATTTATTGAAATGTTTTCTAAAATGAGCTTCTTATGAATAAAAGATTATACTTATGTTCAAAAAAATTGTTTTGAAATATGTATCTTATACAAGAAGTGTATATTAACATTTTTATCATTCATTGCATACACTTTGTCTAAATGAAGTGCGAAGTGAAAGTTTCAAATAGGAAAAGGTCTTAAACTAAGGATTTGAAAAATGTTTTGTAATGACATGGTTTCAAAGGAAAAATGATTTTGAAGGGAAATGTTTTGAAACGCACATAATTATTTTCAAAACCTATTTATCTCATGAGATATATTGTCTTACATATCATTTTATGTGACACATATCTAGGTGCTTGGTTGTAGCTTAGAGGACTTAATTTCCCTGAAGAGGCTTCTAGATGTTAAGTTGAAGAGACTTATTGAGAATTGGTATGAAAGAAGAATTATGCATTACTTTTGGATTATGTATAATTGTAATTTTGTTTGGGCTTCTTTATGGCTTGGTGAAGGTTTAACCCCTACTTTAGACTAGTTTCCACTCATATTGTATATTGGATAAGACTTCCACATTGGACATTGACATTATTGAAAATAATTTCCTATTATGCATGCTAATCCATATGGTAAAATTTGGTGTGTTACACATAGGGTAAGGATCTCAAACTAAAACATCACCTCATTTGCTTCTAATCAAAATGAACGTGTTAGAGGTCTAAACTAAGACTATAATTTCCTTAGTATTGAACTAAGATCTCATCAATCATATTATTTGTATCCCAAGGCTTAAGAGCATCAAAAAAGAATTTTATCCTTCTAAATTAATAAAATGCTCGACAATTGGGAATTGTAAGATCATTAAGGATCCATCCAAGTACTTAATCGAGATGTTAGGAACCATTTAATAGTACAAACGAATTCCATATTTGGAAAGGCATGTAACGAAGTAGCATTCTCGAATAAGAGTACTTCTAAAGAATGATAAATATCATGTCTAAAATAAGGTATATTACATCACTTGATTTCTAGATTCATCGGTACTTTCACAAATGTCAAAGTCCTTTAAAAGCATCTGTGTAATGTTGTCGAAGACCACCATTCACTTTTAGCATATAAATTAAGAGTTTAAAATACCAAAACCATGTGGAGTTTAGCGAAATAAGCAAGAATTCCACATGATCGATCCTTTTGATATTACAAAGCCTTGTTGTTTGCCAATTTTACTCAATTTTCCTAGACATCATCAATCACACTACAAAAATTTTCAATTTTTTTCCATGACTCCTTATTTGGCATGCCTTTTGAAAAGTTCTTAAAGTAAAATAAATTAGGGATGGTAGTAACCAAAGTGTAATCGACGTATTTATGAGAAAACTAGAAGAGTCTTGAATCCCTTTGGTAATATATTCCATGTCACTTTATATATCTCTACTTTGAACCCGATGCCAATCCCCTTCATCACATTAATGGTTATTATGATTTGATCCATTCATAATTCATTGATTCCTGATGGAACATTGTTTTAGTCTTTAAACATTGGTTTCTTAGTGTGTAGGTTGTTGATTTTTGAAGAATTAGATTGACGCGATACCAAGATTATTGGTCTTGGATTGATAATGGAGATCAAAAAATATATAATTACGATTATGAAAATATTTGAGTGCGTTTGTGTTGCCATATACTTTTAATCCCTTGAAATCCCACCTTATAAACCTAATCGGTCTATAAAAGAAATTTAGATCTATGCTCAACCACAATAAATAAAGTTAAAACGTATAACATATTGGGTATCAAAATTGTAACAGGTTGAAAGATCCTCAAATCTCTAGCTTTCCAAACTACCATCACAATAGGGTGAACACCTTTGTAGTTTGATAGACTTCTCATATTTCAATCAAGAAGCCATGTGGAAGATCTTGGACGATACCTCTTTTGGAGATATTCGACTTCCCGGGGAGCTTAAACAACCATATCCTCCAAGCTAATACAATCACTTTTTCATCACTTAGTTCATCCACTTTAAAACCCTATTATTCAAAATAAGGATTTCTTTCTCAATTAAAGATTTAAGGATTGCATCAAGAGAATCCCTAACCAGTCAGGAAACCACTTATGCCGGATATCGTATTAAGAAAATCCATAACCAGTTAGGAACCCACTTCCAACTGTTTGACCCATCAGCAAATTAAATGTGGTGAACGGGCTATGGTCAATGACTTGTCCTTTTGATTTTGTAAATCAAAAATAATTTATTGTGTGAATTTAACATTTCGTTATCATGTTGTCCAATGATTTGATACTGCTACAGTGACCTATTATTAAACTTTATTGTAATTCCAGAATCAGGGTAACACTTTTAGTTTTTGAATTCATAAAATATGTTTTAACAATTAAAAGTTGAGGTGATGATTTTTCTAAATAAAAACTTATATATTGGAGAAGATGATAAATCTAAAAATATTTTGACATGCAATTTATTAGATTGTATGATTTTTTGGTGATACACAATGTTACATATTCACAATCGTTTAGTAAATTTGAGCCTCGCCAGAAGAAAAAAGAAATACATGATTCTAGCTACTTCTTTATACGACTTGAACTAGCAACAAACTAACACCGAGTTATTGTTAAGCCGATTTAAGACATATTTTGGGTCATTTTTGATCTAATTCTTGGTCTTCTTTCTCCTTGATGATATGTTTGAAGATTAGGTCTGTTTGGTACGACGAAATGAAATTATGAAGGAACGGAAGGGACGACATAATAGAATGAGCAACGTAATAGAATGAATCATTATATTCTATTGTCATGTTTGGTTGGCTCAAATGAATGAAATAAGTTATTCAAACATATTGTTTTTTATTAATATATAAAAACCTAAATAAAGTACATTTGATAAATAAAGAGAATTTATTATTTTATAAAATATTTTTTTGTTAAATAAGTATATATCTTTAAATAAATTACATATAAACATATTTTATTTCTTTCAAAATACATACTCTATGCACAAAAATAGTTGAAAAAGAGTTATCTACAGTTTAAAACAAGTTACAAAATAAAGAGAACAATATACTATAAATCTTAAAATATAAATATGATAAAAAATTATTTAATTTTTAAAAGTAAAAAATTATTTAAAGAACTTTGAAATTTTTAAAAAGATTAATATTTATCGAGCATTATAAGAAAAAAATAACTTAATTGTATTATATAACATTTTATTCCCCGAGGGAATGAAAAAAAACACCATTCACCCATGAAATAAAATTCAGCCAAGAGAACGAATCATATCCCATGAAGAATGCTTAATTTCATTCATTCGAGCAACCAAACATGATTTTTTTTCATTCAAACGAAATGCTCTATTCCATTCTCTCTCCGATTATAGCATATCAAACGCTAACTAAAAGTTTTGTATCTTTGTTTCGGTCACTTGTAAGTGATTTGTAACCTAGTTTGATTGTTGCTTAATAATATAAGTCACATGTTTTTGGTTGTGGATGTACACAATCACCCCGATTGTGAAACCACATCAAATTCTCGTGTTGTAGTTTATTTGCTTGTCATTTACATTTACTTTATCTTGGTTTATGTTGCTCTCGTTATTAGACATCTTATCGTGTTTTCTTATCCTAGCTAGTTTGTTATCCGTTTCATTGATGGGTATTATACTTGTTTATGTAACAAAGTGTTTGATATTTTTTTGGTTTTGCTTTGCATCGGTTATGACATGTTTGGATTAGTAAAGTAATTGTTTGGATCCGCCATAGACCCCCAACATAAAAATATAATGGTGTCGACATAAAAATGTTATGGTGTCGAACCAAATACGTATTTTCATTCAGTTGGACAAAATCAACCTAAATGTTGGGTTAAATATACTCCTAACTTCAAACATCTAAATGATTTATGGGTGTTGCATTTAAATTTGCTCTCTTTTATCTTACGGAATAGACATGTTAAGACTGTGCGGTGTGCCGGACGCGCACACACCGCGTCTTGCCACATTACAACGGAGGACGCGGCAAACACCGCCTCTCCTCCCCGGGCCCCCCCCCCACCCCGTTTTCTTGAGCGTCTGCGTCCCTGGGTCGCCATCCTGCGCACGTGTGAAGACGTCTGACGATTTCAAAATGTTACCGTTTTTTACCGTTGCAATTTAAAAAAAAATTCAGTTTTTTTTTTAAATTTTGACACTTTATATATATATATATATATATATATATATATATATATATATATATATATATATATATATATATATATATATATATATATATATATATATATATATATATATATATATATATATATATATATATACATACACATTTCAAACACACATAAACACACAACTACAAAACTACACTTTCTCTCTACATATAAATTCATATGGATTTCCATTCGGATTCAGACGACTCGGGTGATGGGATGGTCTTCGCGGCAATGATGGAAGTCGCAAATATTCTCGTCAACCAAGCGGAAACTCCGGAAAAAAGGCGGCGATTAGCGGCGAAAAATAGAAACAGCGAAGAAGGACACCAAAAATTTGTTCGCGACTATTTTTCCGACGATTGCGTGTATGACGACAAGGATTTTAAAAATCGGTTTCGTTTGAGCCGAGCAATGTTCTACGGATCGCACACGATTTGGAAGCCAACTACGAACTTTTCCAATTGCGATACGACGGACGAGGCAAAAGGGGTTTTACGCCATACCAAAAATGTGGACCGGCTCTTCGTCTTTTGGGTTATGGGTAATCTTTTGACGCCGTGGACGAATACTTGCAGATGTCGGCAAAAACCGCTCGAGAAAGTATGTATGCTTTTTGTGAATATATTTTACGGTCATATTTATTTGCGAAAACCCACACGAAACGATTGAAGAGCGTAACGTCGAAGTTTCTATAACTATTTAGCATGGCGCTGACGTGTCGGGTGTCTTGGGTTGTCATGGAAGTCATACACACCCTTTAGCCTAAGCCGAAAGTATTTTATCCGATGATGGGCATCATTATCATTGAAGAGAGTAACGTCGAAGTTTCTTTAACTATTCAGCATCTTCGCAATAGACGTATTGGTCATCAAATATCTTGTTAGATCATATTGGATTTTATCCTCTAACAGATAATATCTTAAAAATAATAAGTCTAGATTTTTTATCAAAATTCTAAGCCAAGAGTGTTTTATCTAATGATAGATCTCAGTCGCTAAAAGTCAATGTTCTTGGAGTAGTATTTATAGTTACATGTTTGTATAAAGAGAAATTAGACTTTTATTTCTTTGGAAATAATTGTTTTCTCACACACATATTCGTTTTTTTACCATTCATTTATGTCGATATTAATAATCATAACCACCAATTATTTCTTATATTCGCTCCTTTTTCTCCTTCATATATCCCATTTTTCCATCCCACCGTACTTTCTCCTTCTACACTTCAATCTCATATTTTAATTCAAAGATTCAAATGGGTTTCCATGGGTTTGCCAACGCTGAACCAGTACTAGAACTAGGCCTTAATTCATCATCCGTTGCTGAAAAGACGACGAGGCCCACCAAGAAACTTGACCTGAGTTTCGATCACCCTCTTGAGCCATCGCTAAGCTTGGCTCTTTCCGGTGATTCATGTGGTGGTGCCGGTGGTGGCTCATCATTCTCTAATGCGAGTGTAAAGAGAGAAAGAGAGGTCGCAAGCGAAGAATCAGAGAGAGGAGGAGCGATTAATACAAGTGGTGAAGATGGTGAAGACGATGAAGATGTTAGTGTTAATGGTAGGAAGAAACTCAGGTTAACTAAAGCTCAGTCTGGACTACTTGAGGAAGCCTTTAAACTACATACCACTTTGAGCCCTGTAATTTCTTTATCTTTTAGAGAAAAACTTTATCAATCATGTAGTATCATATCAGTCGCATGAATTTGAAACCATCTAACAGTGTTTGATGTTGAATATTAGCAGCAACAAAAGCAAAAGCTTGCAAGGGACCTAAAGCTAAGGCCCAGACAAGTTGAAGTTTGGTTCCAAAACAGGAGGGCCAGGTATTGTTTTGTTTTCTCTAGATAACCGAATTTTGACTTCTAGAAGTTGTCAGATATTTTGATATTAACATCATTGAGCTGAAGAACAATATCTTTGTTTTTTTTCCCTCTGAATTTTAGAACGAAATTGAAGCAAACGGAGGTGGATTGCGAGTACTTAAAGAAATGCTGTAACAGATTAACAGATGAGAATCAAAGACTCCGGCAAGAGGTTCAAGAACTGAAAATACAAAAAATGACGCAACCCATCTACATGCAGCTGCCGGCGGCCACCCTCACCATGTGTCCGTCATGTGAACAGATTGGAGACACCAATCCTGTCTCCACCAGCAAACCTTTTACCATGGCTCCCAAAAGACCACTTTTTAATCCGTTCTCTAGTTTATCAGCAGCTTAGTTAATTCATACGTCTAGTGGATCGCTTAAATCATCAAAGCACAGCCCTACCTTTTTTAGATATAAGGGCTCGTCTTGGAGTTGCAGGTTAATGTTCAAATATTTTAAATATGAAATTACTGTAAAATGAGATCAGAATATCCACTCCTATAACTTTATTTTAGGATTCGTACTTTATGTTATCTTGTAAGCTATCTCCTGTTTATCATATTACATGAACATGTCACATTCGTTTATACACAATTAATGGCTTCCACACAAATTTCAGGTATTCCCAATAAAAAAAAACCTTCCTCGTCTAATTATTAATGTATTCCTAATATATATATATATATATATATATATATATATATATATATATATATATATATATATATATATATATATATATATATATATATATATATATATATATATATATATATATATATATATATATATATATATATATACTAGTTGTAAAACCCGTGTATTACACGGGATGATACAAAAAAATTATTAATTAAGAATATTTAAACATTAATAATTTCACATAAGAAATTTGTTTGTGTATCGTGACATATTGCTTTTGATTTTTGCTATTACGAGTTTGTATTTTGATAAATATAATTGATTATAAAAATGTCACCGGTACTACAATCAAATTCACTATTATGATTGGAATCGTTCTTCAAAATATTATGACGTCAATTGTCTCTCTATTGTCTCCCAAATCATTCTACACATTAAAAAAATAATATGATATTAAAAAACAATTATTTTTGAAATTAAATGATCACAATTAATTTTGAAATTGAATGATAATTAAACCGATCATTAATGAGTTAGAAACGTTTCAAACCAATTAGCTTTTTTTTTAAATTTAAAATTATTAGAAAATGACATGTGGCAAAATGAATGTGGTGATGACATGTGGCTTTGAGTTACTTATTTATTAGGATAAGATATATATATATATATATATATATATATATATATATATATATATATATATATATATATATATATATATATATATATATATATATATATATATATATATATATATATATATATATATATATATATATATATATATATATATATATATATATATATATATATATATATATATATAGGGGCGGACCCAGAAAAAATGGAGATAGGGGCACCATTTTTTTTCGACAACTATATAATAATAATTTATACTGGAAAAGTTTGATAACATTAAAAGTAAATCAAAGTACATTCTGCACAAATTCTGCACAACTTGAACAGTTGAACATAAACTAGGGCTGGAAATTCTTACTCAGTTACTTGTTGTTGTTGATCGACTTCCACAGTTCCACCCTTAGGCCTTAGCTTCTTGCCTTCTTCGATGTTGTTCCTGATCCGCAAAATTGGAAGCAGACGGGACGAGAGGAGAAGGAGAAGGAGACGGGAAATGCTGCACTTGTTCGTTGACTTCCTGTTCCTGACTTCGATGTTGCACTTGTTCGATAGAGAGGAGAGGTCGACTGGTCAAGAGACGAGAGGAGAAGGAGCGGTAGACGAGATGTTCGATCAATAGGAGAAGAGACCCAATTACCCAATAACCCAAATGTTTAATTACCCAACCCAATTGTTATAAATTTAGCCCAATTACCTAAAGTTAGCCTAATTTTACTATAAGTCAAAAAACTAATTTTTCGGGATGTTTTTTTTTTCTAAAAATTTTTTAATTCGAGGAGCACATTTTTTTTTTTGACGAGGAACACCTTTATATAAAAAAAATTTACACTACGCGGTAAAATTTCAGGAGGGACACGTGCCCCCCGGGCTTCTTAGTGAGTCCGCCACTGTGTGTGTGTGTGTGTGTATCTATAGTATACTATAAACCATATATAAATTACAACCCCTTTATGCACAATTGCCTTAATTTTTAAGACTGTACAACCCTTAATGCTGTAACCGGCCAACACGCGTGATTTTCAGCCGACAAGGAACATTAAGCGGGCAAACAAAAACTGAAATCTCACTTTCACAATTTGAAAAATGAAATCTCCATTTCAAAATTTGAAACCCTCTCTCACATTCTCTCTCCTTCTTTGATCTCCCGACAACCCTAATCACCGCCTCCTCCATTTACTCATGCTACCACCTCCCCAATCGGGCCACCAACGCCACAATCGGTCCACCATCGGAAGATACATAGATGAACGAAGCAGAGCTACCACGTGCACCGTCGCGTACGACAACCTTTAGCTACCGATAGACACTCTTCTGAGCACCACATTCGCTCCATTAACCACCGCACGCAAACGCCGCTATTCCAATTCCTCTTCCAAAAAGGGCTACCTTTAGTTCAACTTCTTTGCCAAAATCATCCATCTGATGTTCGCTGATGAATCGGACCATAGATGTAGAACTAGACCAGGTTCAACACAGCACCACCATTGCACCTCTTAATCCCTCTTTTTTGCTTACTTAAACTAAGCGCATCACCACTACAGAAAAACCATAAGATCACGATTTTGGGTTTAATGTTTCTGATTTGGTACCTTTACCCCACTAAATAAATTGTGACAGTGATGCTAGCGGATAAGAAATGGTGGTGGTCGGGCGTTAAATAGATCTCAGATCTAAAATATTGAGAGATAGAAGGGACGTGAATCGATGTCGGGTGTTCCAGCAAAACCTCGCTTCAATGGAAACGTCACATGGAGGCGGATCTGCAACGGTGGAAACCATAGCCACTCTTTACGTGAAGGCGGTTCTGCAGCGGTCGTTACCAAAAGCTCGCTTGGCTGGAAACGTCACGGCCACTACACGATCTGCAGTGGTGTAAACCAAAGCCGATCTGCATCGGTGGAAACCAAAGCAGATCTTTACGTCACGGCCACCAACCGCCGTCTCTTCTGACTTCACCGGCCAAATGCTCCAGTCTCACCAACATCGCACTGCATCTGGTCTCTTCTCTCTTTACGTTTGGGTTTAGGTTAGATATTAAGAATACGTTTGAATTTTGATTTTTAAGATTTTTGTATCAGATTTTAGTTTCATCGATTTCTTGTTGGATTTTAGTTTACATTTCGGTTTGCTTTTCAGATTTAGCTTTTGATTTGTTGTTCAAAATTGGGTTTGATTTTCCAATAAGGTTTTAGGTTTATTTTTCATATATTCTGGTACAAGCGGAATGCAAAGCTCCGATTTTGTATGCTACTTATCATTTGCTGCAACATCATCCACTGGTAAGTTCATGGACTAATTTACCCCTGAAAACTTCATATTTTTTTTTAACTTTTACACATATTGCAGGATGGTACACGATATTGAATCTGTTATGGGCAGTTTCTCATGGATTAGTAGCTGTGAAGTTCATTCAACATGTGCTTAAAACTTTTCCAGCATGTCAATGTACTTTAGACTAAATGTCAAGGTAATGTGATGTGTAATGGTAATGTGATGAGTAATAGCAATGTACTTTAGACTAATGTGATGAGTAATGGCAATGTACTTAAGACTAAATGTCAAGGTAATCCTTTTGAAAGATCTAAATTTTTTTGACAGCTTTGGACCTTTTGAAAGTAATGGCAATGTACTTTAGACTAACATTGCCAGTTTTGGTCCTTTTGATAGATATGCAAAATTTTGACAGTTTTGGTCCTTTTGAACGATTTGAAATTTTTGATAGTTTTGGTCCTCATAAATGTTATTGTTTTTGGTTTATATGTTGACTTCTTCAAGTTTTTTGGAAATAACAGTTTGCTGGTTATCATTTTTTTTTGTAAATACCAGGTTTGATTTTGCCTTGACAGCCTGAGTTGAAGCCGAGAGAAAAAAATTGTTGGAGGAGGTTAGATCTAATGAGACAAATAGCAATGTACTTAGTTTCAAAGACAAAGTTGAAGAGGAGTTTTTGTTGACAAATTCATTTTCATTTTTTATACTTTCTTCTAGAATTTGTTTTTGCACTTTTTTCTTTAAAATGTAGATCTTATCGTTTGCTATTCATTAAAGCATGTTGCTTTGGGGTCTTTACAGTTGAGAAATTTTAGGCTATTTTCATGATTTTTTAATCATTTAATATTCTTTTTTTCTATAATGTGAATTACAGGTTTTGAATTCCAACATAGACTTAAAAGTACATGTCGGCTTGCAATCTGGTCACTGTTCTGTTCCAAATAAATTGATTATTTTGGGTCGTTGGGTATAGCTGATTTTTGCAACTTTGTTCCCTAAAATATATGATCTCAAATTTGAACCAATGCTACTTTTCATTCTGTTTCAGGTGGTTGTTCTTTCAGATCTGCACTACCATGGCTCATCCTACACTTATCAAGGAGAATCAGAGGTGGAGAATTCATGGTCTCCATATATGGTATAACATCGTACTTCCAGTTTTTTGTTATACTAGCATCCTACTTAAAAAAAATTCACAACCTTGTTATATCTTTATTACTAATGAAGTCATTGTCTTTGAAGACAACATGTTCTTGTTACTAATGCACTCTAAAGTTGTTGTTTAATATGGCATCGTACTTTCATTTATATTACTTAATTTTATTTTGAGAATTTGGTTACAGTTTAAGTTTGATCTCTCCATCGGTACCCACCATTTTATTAACAGAAAGATTAATTAATATTACTTAATTTTATTTTGAGAGTTGCAATATGTTGTTAACATAAAGATTATAAAACGGACAATAAACTAAAAGTTTGAAAATATTGAAAGTTTGAAAATTCTGAAATTTTGAATTATTTGAAAATTTTGAATAATTTGAAAAGTTTAAAATTTTGAAAATTTAAATAATTTGAAACTTTGAAAATTTGAAATATTCGGAAATTTCAATAATTTGAAAGTCTGATAATTTGAATAATTTTGAAAATTTTGAATCATTTGAAAATTTTCGAAATTTGAAAATTTGAAAATTTTGAAAAGTTTGAAAATTTCGGAAATTTGAATAATTTGCAAATTTTGAAATTTTTTAAAATTGATCTATCTTAAAAGTTTGAAAATTTTGAATAATTTGAAAAGTCAAAAGTTTGAAAAGTCTGAAAATTTGAACGATTTTAAAAAGTTTTGAAATTTGAAAATTTTGAAACTTAGCTCCCGTCTAAACTTTTCGGATTTTCAAAATTTGAAAATTTTGAAAATTAGCTCCCGCCCAAGTTTTTCGGATTTTCAAAATTTTCAAAATCTGAAATTTTTGAAACTTAACTCCCACCAAGTTTTTTGGATTTTCAAAATTTGACACTTGACTGTGTTTCTTTGTTTTTTTTAATATTTTGCACTTGAGTGTGTTTCTTTGTATTTTTTTATATTTTGCGATTTCTTAGTTGTGCATGTGTGGTACAAGCATGTATAATGTCTACTTTAATATTAGTTGTATTAGAGCCGAAGGAGCTGATTTGGTGGATCATATGTTTGAGTAATTATAGTATTTATTTTTGGTATGATGCAAGTTCAATCGTTTGTTGTAGGATGTGTTTAATGGACTTACAATCAGACAAAGATTATAGATGTTCATTTAAAATGACGAGCCTACCCTTGAGGCTGGTGGAGTTAATTACATGTGAATCCCATGTTTTTTAGGCTAACAGGTAAAACAAATTACAATAAAAAGAATCATAGATAGTCTGACATCATCTATCTTTGCATAAACAACATTATTTTGGACCACTGTTCCGAACCAATTACCAAATATTCCTAGAAGCTCATGTTGATTCTTTTCAACTACAAAAAGACTATTTTTCCTTTTATTGGATAAACTATTTTATAACCATATTTTGACATTTTCCAGGATATATCGTGTATCAAAGATTTGACAAAGCTATATGAAGCCGCAACTATTGAAGCTGCACACACATAAACTTTAGTACATTGCCCCTTACCCCATTGTTTACTTTGTCTTTTGTTCAGATTATAACATTCTACTTCTATTTATCATTTCATTGCAAAATATCCCTATAGTTGCAAACCGATTTCTAAAAGTTTTTTCCATTTTTGGTCCCACACTCTGGGTTTTTACTGTCCCCTATATCGTTGGAAAGATAATCAATTGCCCGAAAAGAAATTAATCACTCTCATATTCGCCAACTCCCCCTCCCATCTGCAACCTAAAACCTAAAAAGTAATTGCCGAAACGAAATGATTTGCCGCCGCCGCATTGCGCGGGTACGCAGCTAGTATGTATGTATATATATATATATATATATATATATATATATATATATATATATATATATATATATATATATATATATATATATATATATATATATATAGAATTAGGATCGTGCAGGAACCCAAAATCCAGTAAGAACCGTAAAAACAAATCTGGACCTTTAATCATGAAAAATAGGTGGATAAGATTCAATATGAATAAAATGTCACGTCTTAAAAGCGTGGGGGGCTACTTGTATAAAAATCAAAACTATTGGGTGGATAATACAAATTAATAAGGGTAATATGGTAATTGCAACGAGACCCCCCACCAGATTGCGACACTTGTTGCTATATGGTTTGCTGTGTTTTTTTATTCCCCCCGCTTAGTTTTTGAGCCATAAATTTTTTTTCTTTGTAAAAAATTCTAAAAAAACCAAAATTTTTAAAATCTAATTCTCTACAAAACAAGCACAATCATGAAAATTTGAAAAAAATTATTTTTTTATTTTTTATTATTATAAAAAATCAAAAATTAAAAAAAATTCCAAAAATTATGAATATTTAATGGATAATTGTAGATATTATATTAGTAAGTTTGAAAAAAAATTGAAAAAAAAAGGTTATTTTCGTGTTCATTTTTATATTTTAAGTAAAAAACTCATCAAAATAGCAAAAAAATAGATATGATCCAAAAATATTAAAACTAAAATATGTTTTATGATTCAAAACTTATGATCCAAGATGCAATATTCGTTATGATTCAAGATCCATAAGTCGTTATGATCCAAAACAAGTTAAAAAAATATACAACGACAAAATAATTCAAAACTTATGATCCAAGATGCAAAAAAAAAACTATGATCCAAAAATACATGATCCAAAACGTTATGATTAAAAATATCATGATCCAAAATGATTAGATTAAAAATACGAAAAAGAAAACGTTAAAATTAAGATTAAAAAATATACATCAAAAATGAAAAAAAACAAAAAAATTAAAAATCGAGTACTGTAGAATAAAAAAAATATAAAAATATTACAATATTAAAAAAATAAAAAAATAAAAAAAATAAAAATGTAAAAACCGAGAATAATCGAAAATAAAAGAAAAATTTGAAAAAATAAATAATTTTTTTTAATAAATAAATAAATAAATAATAAAAAATAAAAAAACGAAAAAAAACGAAAAAGGAAAAAAAAGAGAAAAAAACTCACTTAAATCACGTTGGACGAACATGCGTCACATATGATTGTATCATCGAGTCCGTATTTCGTTCCGTGGACGTGCGTCGCACGTGATTGCGTCGCGTCGAAGGAAGATGTTTGACGTTATTGCCCTTAGGAGAATGATTAGACGATAAGAGTTCTCGCGGTTCCTACCGGATTTTGGGTTCCTACCGGATCCTAATCATATATATATATATATATATATATATATATATATATATATATATATATATATATATATATATATATATATATATATATATATATATATATATATATACATATATATATATATATATATATATATATATATATATATACACACATATATATATATATATATATATACATATATATATATATATATATATATATATATATATATATATATATATATATATATATATATATATATATATATATATATATATATATATATATATATATATATCAGGGTTCAAATGAAAACCATTAAAAGATTGAGAACCGTGAGAACCAATCTCGGCCCTTGTCTTCCTTGTCGTCCCATCTTCGGTGAAGCATTTCATCGAACATGTTAAATGCATGTTCAAATAGAACGTGATTCAATCGCAATCTGAACCCAACGTAATCTGATGTTCGAATGGAACCTGATTCAATCGCAATCTGGTGTTCGTCGATCATTTCCTTTCGTTTGACTTTGATCGTAATTCAAAATTCTGAAATCAATTCCTTTAGTCGATGCAATCATGATTGCAATCGGAAACCTTCACTCTGACTTCGATCGGAAACCTTCAGTCGATGCAATCGGTTGCTGATCTGAAATCGATGCAATCGGTTGCCGGTGGCGGCGATGGTGGATGAAGCAGAGGAGGAAGCCGGCGGCGATGGTGGATGAGGCAGGGGAGAACGATGGTTGTGGATTGAAGACGTTACAGATACGGGAGGATACGATGCATAAATAGGGTTGGTAAAGTTACTAATTTGCCCCTATCAAATGATTGGTCTAGAATTAGTCCTACAATCTCACAATACTTAGAAAATGTATTTGAACATATATATATATATATATATATATATATATATATATATATATATATATATATATATATATATATATATATATATAAAAGGCAAACATATGTGCCTTGAGTAAAATGAAATAGTGTAACAAATATTGACAAATATACGTTATTAAAAATAATTTATCATTAACTTTGAAATAGTAAGTGCTAGACTAAGTTTTGGTCAAACATTGCAATTATTATAAATAAATAGATAATAATATCTATATCTATTATAAAAAAAACATTTTTAATCTAACCATACGAAACTTTCAACTTCTCAACTTTTTTGAATCAATACATCAAATCTTTTATTATTTTAATTTCATTATTAACTTTTTATTATTATAACTTCAATATTAAATCTTTATCTTCAACATAATATAACTAATTTGTTAATTTAAATATGTTGTTAAATCCAAAACATAAATTAAATATTTTTTATTTGAAACACTCACTTTATAATTATTAATCTAATATACTTACTTTAATCAATAATTTTTTAATGTTCAATTATAAGTACAATAGTTTATTAAATAAATTTACATAGATGTTTATATTGTTGGTAAATTTAAAAATATCATATTAAACAAATAACCTATCATGTTATTTAAATATTATCTAGAATCAAGACAAATATTTTTTGCTAACCAAACAACACAATTTTAGAGGCTGTATTTTTACTTATTTATTCAAAGATATGCTAGATTATGTTATGTTTATTAGAAGTTAAAAGAGTAAAGTGAAAAAGTATAACTAACATAATTAAATAAACAAATGGATTAAAAATTTAAAATTGTATTCAGATATTTAAAACCTTTAAATCATTTATAATTATCAAGAACTATTCATATAAGAAACTATAATTTGTTAAGAAAACAAGAAAGTATAATTAAAATGATACTTAATTTTTCACTGAATTTGTTAAGAAAACAAAAACTATAATTCAAATGCTACTTAGTATTACAGCTAAGGGCTTCTAGCCCAGCGGCATCAGGTGTTGCCCTCCCTACTTGAGGTCGAGGGTTAAGTCTCGTATGAGACATATGTGATATTAATGTGTAGTTTAGGATTAGGAGTAGGTTAACTTGTCGTTCTAAAAAAACTGAGTATTACAATAACTCAGTTTTTCATCATGTAGAAGACATGTAAGTTTTTATAGCTTGGAAGAGTACTGGCATTTTTTTGGAAAGGTGCAATGGCTTTTCTTATCAATATATTTCAAAGAATGCACTTCCCCCCGTCATGAGACATCATTTATTTATTTATCATTTTAGCAATATAGCACATAACCAAGAAAAAAAAAACCTTGTCCCTGCCACTATATCAGCAAAAATTTGATGGAAAAAATGAAAATGGCAATTTTAGGCGTATTGATAATACAAATCTAGGAAGGTTCATAGACATCCTCTCTAGTTGCTTCTTGTATGGATTTATTTTAGTAAAACATAGATTAATACTTATCATTTTAGAAGTTTCAAAGTACGCAACCTCATTGTTAAATGAGGGCACCCACTATTGAGGAAACGAGCAAGATTAATACATTAACCATATACACACATAATATAAATCAATTTAATGCAAGATTATTATATTAAAAGTAATGCAAAGGAAAGTCTGAGACTCATATGACCTAGTGGAAAACAAGTCAAAGTTGTATACATGCTTTTAGTCAAACATTGTAACGTGTTTGAATATTTAGAGCATCGAGCCTCCAAAAGAAAGTAGTTTTTACATAAAAACAACACAATCTCATACCATATTCTCAAACAGACTATATATATGAAGCCATATTCTCGCTACCGAAAAAGGAATGAGAAGGGTCCGAGAGTCGTTGGTGGTTTTTCCGAGCTCAAGCGATAAGTATTATGTTCGTTTTTTTGTACCGCCATCTAGAATCACTGCCGGAAGCCTATGGTCACCGCCTGACCACCTCACCACTGCCAATAGACCACCGCGGAATGGTGGTTAGGGTTTGTTATTCATTCCAGCCCATGATCATGTAAAGTTCAAGTTATTGTCTTTGCTTTTTCGGTTTTTTGTACCTTGGTGTTGTGTGTGTGTTTTAACCACCATGTAACTTCCTGTTAGCCACACTATGCTGCCACATGACCACCATGCAATGGTGGTTGTGGTGGGTTGAACTTTACAACTTGTTTGGTCCTTGGTCTTCTAAACTATGGTCCTTATTCTTTCTAGTTTGATATTCGGTGTGTGTAGGTTTTAAACCACCGTGAGACCACCGGGTCACCACCATCTCATGGTGGTTGTAATGAACTTTAAGGTCCAGACCCTTATTGATTTCTAAGTGCTTATTGGGTTAATATGCTAATTAAAACCCTAGTGTAAAGTCATGATTTTATGTGGGTTTATATCATCGATTTTATTGTCATTAGCTTCGAGACTTTGTCTTAACCCTTTAGAAAGTCTTAAAGAACTCCTTAATGCTATTAATCTAACCTTATGTCATTAAGGACTTAATAGATGTTAAATCAAGTGAATGATCAAGAAAAATAAGTTAAAACTAAGAAAAATACATTAAAGTTTGTAATAGCAATAATGCCCAAACTTGCAGACTTTTTTGAAAAAAAACTCAGTGCGAAATTAGGAAAAATCACGTGAGATGAGAAGCATAGGAAATCAAGTTTAGTTTTCAAAAATATATAGAATATCATAATTGGACTTATGGTTCAGAAGTTATGGATAGAATAGTAAGAAGTGGTCGAAAAGACTTCATGTGAAAACTTGATAAATTTTATATTATAAGTCTTTATTAACCAAGCCCTTAATATACACTCTAAATGACTTAATTAGACCTTGAAAGATAAGTAGCCATGTGACTTAATACCTATGGTTCAAGGCTTAATAAGTAGATAAAAAAGGACTAAAATGTATAGCAAATAAAGCGTAATGAGTAGCAAGTTAAGTCGAGTTCTAAATGGTGACCATTGGTGATGTATGTAGGTTGATCAGAAGTAGAAGTTCATCCTAGCACACATCACTTATATTGTTTTTACTATCACGTGAGTTACACTAAGTTATATATTATGTTGACAATGTGTGTTAAGTGTAACTTGTTCAGTGTGTCTGATGTTATGTGATCATGTGGCCAAGACAAGCACTTTGAAGGAATTGGTCAGACACACTAGACAGACTGACCAAGTAACAAGGTGAGGAAAATTCTTTCGGGGAAATTGACCATATCAGAAAGTTGGTACCAACATTTATGTGTTATGTGTTAGAGACTAAGTATCAAGTGTTATGTGTTTACATGTTATGTGATAAGTGTTACAGTCATGTATGTGATTGATATAATGTGTGAGTCATGTGTATGCTCACTAAGCTTTGTGCTTACTATTTGTTTATTAATCTTTTTTAGAACCCTCCGGGTTGATAGATGAAAGAAACTGGTGTGACTGCAAAACGTCTCTCATTTTCATCATTTTAGTTTTCATTATGATATTTTGATTGTACATTGGACTAAAACTTCCGCAAGTCTTTTTAAATGTACTCTAATTGGGTTTAGAAATAAAGAAAAGGTAATTTATTATATATTTTAAAAACAAATGGGATGTTACATATTTTTTCTTTGATTAAGGTTTTTTATATAATTTTGTGTTTTGATTTCATTCTTCAAATAAAAAAACAAAAATATCAAAATTTATCATTTTTATGCTCTACAAGCATGTGTGTATGTGTCTATATATATATATATATATATATATATATATATATATATATATATATATATATATATATATATATATATATATATATATATATATATATATATATATATATATATATATATATATATATATATATATATATATATCTATATATATATATATATATATATATATATATATATATATATATATATATATATATATATATATGGATGCATATCGCTTTTATTATATTTAAAAATTTATTCCTATATCATAAGGTTTCCTCCTTAACCATAGAAGATTAGAACTGATTAGTATAATATTCCTAAACAATTATCTAAATCAAATCTCAAAAAACTATTGTTGTAAAAAACAGAAAAACACATTTTGAGGCCTTAAACGATCCCGAATGGCCAACAAAACACCTCATATTAAAGCGAAACAGTGAGTTTTCATAATCGGGTGATTTTAGATATCATATCTGAATTTCATCCAATTCTGAGCTATCGAATCACTTCGGCAGAAATTTGTCACCGATGTCATCACATTTCCATTCCTACTAGTGTCGACATCATCAAGCCATTCATATGAATGTATTAATGTATTGATGCATATCGACGTCTGTATATTTTTATGTTCTTTTAAATGATAAACATGTAGATAAAAACTAAATTTTTTATATGAATGCAGCAATGCATGCATATGCAGAAGAAGAGTTGGACCATATGTTTGCAATCTACAAGAAAAAAAGTGTTTGTTTTTAAAAGTTTGCAAGCTACTAAAATAAAATAAAATTTAAATAACTACTATTTATATATACATATAAATAATCATAAAAATCAAATTGTTTATGGTATATTGTTAACCCTTTAACCTTTTGATTTAAATTAGGTATATCGTTATATCTAAACTAATTTTTTAAAATTAGATATAAACACAAACAAAACTGTAGAAAATAAAAATCAAATTGTTTAAGGTATATCGTTAATTGTTAATCTTTTGATTTTGGAATATTATTATGTATTTTACTGAATACAAATATAAATATATAATGGTCTGGACTCAAGAAGTATTTATTAGTTGATTTATATCTCAATGTTACACAAACATTTGATAGATAATCACACAATAAATATTAAAATAAAGAGTAAATATAATATTTCAAAAGGATATAGTTACAAATTAATATTGTATTTTTTATTTCTCTTTTCCATGTTTCTTATATATTTGTCATTTCAAATTTTTTTGCCAAGAAGACATCTGCAAGAAATGTCTTCCGGTTCGCAGACCTTAATCCATGTCTTTTTGGATGACGGGAGACATTTTGACACTTGTGATCTTCTAAAAAACAAACGGTATGCGAAGCAAATGTATTCTCAACATAAGTGTTCAAAAAGAGATTTTCCTAAAAAACAAGTAGCACCTACGATGGTCATAAAAAAACTAAAATCGGATCATCTTTTTATACCTAATAAGATTTAAGTTGTTGGATTCAAGTTATTTTGTTTGCAAGAAATTTGTTCTGGTTGCCAAATCAAATAACTTTGTTGGGTTTTATTTCGATCAAAATTTTCATTTATTCAAGTTAATTGAATAAGCTAAATAAGACATTAAATTAGAATTTTTCTAATTTTATTTTTGTAGTTTAATTATTTTGAAACCCAAATATGTGTTTTATTTTATCGGGTAAATAAGGAGTTCGGCATGATGTTTACAACTTTGTAAATGCAAATTGGTTCAAAATAAAGCTAATGAATGGAAAATTTTAATGTATGGTACTATTTACTTAATAAAGTAACGTATAATGAACTAAATGAATAATTTCTATAGCACAAAAAAGTAGGACAAACAAAAAACTATCTTAGTTGATAGTTTTGTGAATGAAAAAAATTTGGCCTAAAGTACATGGAATCGTATTGGATTTAACTCGAATAAAACTAAACCAAATAATCCAAATTGTACGGTTCAAAACCAATTAAACTGAACTTTAGATGGTTTTGTTATAACTAATTTAGATTTGTTAAATTATATTATTAAATTGAATCCCGATTGAACCGACTGAATAATACACCTAATAAACACAAACATACAAAATTTCTAGAATGATAAACAGTATTTGTCAAAACTATGAGATTAAGTTGCTTAAATCGTGTGTAGTCTAAATAGTGAAAAAATGTTCTAATTATTAGTCTTTCAAGTTCCTGTTTCAAAAGAATAACCCCAACATGACTATCATAGTTGGACCTATCGTCCTCTCCTATATTTCCATTGTTTTGTGCTAGCAGTTCCCTCGCTAGCAAGTCATATCATTTTCTAAAGTATTTTAATCATTAAACATGTAACCTTGTTTGACACGTAAATCAAACTTGATCGAATGATAAGGATTAGGTAGTGTTTGCAATAAATAATCGAAGTAAAAAAAGAGTTATTAAAAAATAAATAATTCTTGTTAATTTATTTACTATTACAAACTAAAGAGTGTTCCCGAAAAACATGATTTCTTCCTATGATAAGTTTTTTATTTCATGTTGGAACTCAATATTAGAAAAATAGTACACAACACTATTTGTAGACCTATGTCATATTGTCTCAGGCTGTGGGGAGTTGCGATCACCATCCCCTCACCATGCTGATGTGGTCATGGTCAAACATCACCTTGCCCAAGTTGCCATGGTGAGCTCGCCAAGGCTGGTCGCCAGTGGAGAGAGAGAGAGAGAGAGAGAGAGAGAGAGAGAGAGAGAGAGAGAGAGATTCAATGCACTCAACCAATAAGATTAAGTGTCCCACCAACTTTTGAATTAACAAAGAAAAATAAAAGAAATTACATGTTTGAACCACCCAACCATCATTGCCAAAATGAGGTTGGTGTATGGTCAAAGTAAGGTGGTGGTGACATGGTTGCTAAAGAGTTGAGATGGTCATCGTGCCATACTGCCACAGTCCCTCCAGCCTCTAAGGTCATCATGTGATCGTTGAATCATGAAAGAAAACAATGAAGGAAAGCTTGTCCCCGATTTGAATCTGATACCTTCATTAAAAACTCTACTTTCAGAACAACACGTTCTCATCGCAAGGATACAATTAAATAAAGATTATAGTCGTAAAACTATTTTTTTAAAAAGAAATAGTAAATTGCATCATCTGAGCGACTAACATCAACATGCCCCAATGCCAACGTGGGAGATTAACCATAGGACCATCAATAGACTTCAAGAATCGACTTTAATAATCGGCAATAACTCCATCTTAAAGAATCATAATTCTATAACCTTTATACCTTCATCTGATTTTCTTCTCAGTTGTAGTGATAAGGCCTTAAAGGTATGCAAGAATCAACTTTTTTTGTTGTTGCCAAATGAGTAAATATGGTTACATGGTTCTATGATGAATCCTACCCATCGTATTTTACCGAGTATGTTTAAGATCATATTGAATTTGAAGATTGGATTGAATTAGAAACTTCATTAGAAAATTAGTAATCTAAAGACGTAAAGAAATTGATTTAATGATTTTAAGACGTAAAGAAATTTTAAAATGCAAAAAAATGTAAATTCAAAATTTAAAATGCAAAAAAATGAAGTTAGATATTTACCATAATTATAGGGATTTTAATTTAATGTGAATATTAATTATTTTGTTAAAATTCTGAAAATACCCTTTTGAATTTTTATTAGTGATTAATGGATGTCATAAGAAGAATCTTGATCAAATACCGGATTTAATTCTAAAGATTTTAAATTAAAACTGGTTCTCATTTAAACCTAAGTCTATATATATATATATATATATATATATATATATATATATATATATATATATATATATATATATATATATATATATATATATATATATATATATATATATATACACACACACACACACAAAATGTAAATTCAAAATTTAAAATGCAAAAAAATGAAGTTAGATATTTACCATAATTATATGGATTTTAATTTAATGGGAATATTAATTATTTTGTTAAAATTCTGAAAATACCCTTTTGAATTTTTATTAGTGATTAATGGATGTCATAAGAAGAATCTTGATCAAATATCGGATTTAGTTTTAAAGATTTTAAATTAAAACTGGTACTCCTTTAAACCTAAGTATATATATATATATATATATATATATATATATATATATATATATATATATATATATATATATATATATATATATATATATATATATATATATATATATATATATATATATACTAGAGTCCCTTTAAAAGGTAGAGAACTGGAGGATCTTAGCCATCTATTATTCTAGATCTAGGGCTCTAATTAATTGTAAAAATTATAATTATTAATATATTTAAATTCAAATAACTTAATTTAAATATAATAAAAGGGTATTTTGGTAAGAAAATATTAACCTATTTTTATCAACTCCTATTTTTTCTCTAACCCTTCTCTCTCTTACGCTCTCTGTCTCTCTTTATTAGGGCATCAGATTTGGCTTTGTGGTTTGCGATTTCTGGCTGAGAGACGACGGCTAGGGTTTATACCAAAAAGAAAACATTGTGTGTGGCTTTAATAGGAACAATATGGAAAACATCAACAGGTAACGTATGAAAAGTTTTTTTTTTGTTACTTCCAATCGGTTTGTTAATTGGTTGCAGGTCTGATGTGTGTCTCACTTTGTGTCCTACTGTCCTTACCTCTCTCCTTCTTATCTGAATCAAAAGTCAATAAACATGGTGATGTCGATTCTTTTTGGTTAAATGGGTCGAGGTCTTCTTGTGAAGAAGGGTATTGTCGGTAGCGATATGATGGTGATGGTGGTTGGCATGATGGCGTGTTATGGTAGATACCAAAGAATTCAAGGTCCATAACTTCTGTTTGTCTTTCTCTATTTTCGTCCTTCATATTTCTCCCTGTAATCTAAACTGAAGTGCTAATCTCTTCCCCAATTCTTATGTGTTTCTCACTTTGCATCCCTTGCCTCTCTCATCCTAATCTGAATCGAAGGTCAATAGAGATGGTGATGGCAGGTCTTTATGGCTAAAAGGGTGGAGGTTGCTGTGAAAAAGGTATTGGCGATGGTGATGTTGAAGCTATGCAGTCAATCGTGCGAGATCTCGCCGAGATAGCGCCGAGATAGCGTTTCGCGGGGTTAGACCGAGATAGAAATCAAAATCTCGGTCAGTAATCTCGCCAGCGAGAATCTCGCCGATAATGTCCGAGATTTTCCCGAGATAGCGGTAATGTCCGAGATTTGCCGAGATTTAGGAGATTTAGGAGCCCGAGATAGCGATATTGCGCCGGATCGTTATAGAGATTTGCCGAGACACGTTGACACTTTTCATATTAGAATACTATCTATGTTTTATGTGACATTTTTATGCAACTTTTTGTGATATTAATTCTACATAGTATTAATAGTCTAAAAGTAACAAAAAAAACCCACCCGCTATTGTAACATCCATGTTTTGGGCCTAGGAGTTTTGAGCTTAAACCGACAAATAAAATCTATTTTGTAAATAAAGAAAATAAATGAATAACTAAATTTAATATGTTTTTATATTTTATATCCTAAATAAATGAGCCAAATATAGTTTTAGAATCTATTTGTAACCAAATGTGAGAAATTTTGTCATAGGGACTAAAAGTGTCAATTTGGCCAAACTTACCCTAAGTAGATTTGACTAGTCATGGATTTGGAAAATTAGAAGATATTATGAAGGAATTGATGTGGAGTTTAAATTAGGTCAAATAATTCCTTGAATTAATATTAAGGACCTAAACTGTGAGGAATTTTAGTGTAAGGGACTATTTGTGCCAAATTGGGAAACTAAGGGTTAGTGTTGACCTTGAGAATGACTCAAGTGAAATAAATAATTATATTTGGGGCATAAGTGTTAACTTAGAGACTTCTAGTTAGAATAATCGACTTTTGGGGTGTTGGGTGAAGAAGGACCAAACTTGAGGGACTAATGTTGCAAATTCTTAGAAGATGACTTGTTTTTGATGGGGGTTCTCCCCATTCCAGCCACAAACACGTTTTTGAGAGAAAGAGAGGGAGAAGATGGCGATTTTCATGGTTTCCAAAGAGATTTGTGCTTAGCTTTGAAGGATTATGCATACACTTGAAGATTCCAAGCAATCTAAGGTATAAACTTACCTTTCTAGCCCTAGATTTCAAGTTTAGGTTTGGGGTTTGGACCCAATCCGAGTTTCTATGATGGGATGAGGTTCTCCTATGATTCCCCAATGTTTATTTGATGTTTCCAAGTTATTGGAGTCTACATTCAATCCATGGATGCTCTAGATTCAATTACTTGATTGATTTGGGTGTTATGAACCCTAGAATTTGGGGATTTGATGAATAGAGGAGGAATATTGAAATTGATAGATGATTATGGTAGTTTTGGATGAGGGGATTCATTTCTAATGATTCCCTAAGGATTCCAACCTTTGATTTGTAGTCTTAAACCATGAAACACTAGAAAATGAGAATTGGGTGTTGAAATGGGTTTTGTTCATGTAGATGATGATTGGATCTCTGGTTTAATGGATGGATTAATGAGTTAATATATCAATTTGGATGTATAAGTGGAGTGAGGATCATTTCCTAATGATTCCATGGAATGGAAGAAGGAATCTCCACTTGTAATCATCAATTGTAAGAATGGAATTGGGTATTCCATGGTTTAAGCTTATAGAGTGAAGTTATGATCATGGAATGTAATTGATTCATTTGAAATGGTTTTGAATAGTTTAATTGAGTCTAATGATGTGTATTTTGGGAAGGAATAATGTCCTTTTGATGTCCATGGGTTTTGGGAAGAATCGGAACTTGAATCGGGTCAAAAATGAGTGAAAAGGACCAAAAATCGGAGCTACAGCAGGCTGTACACGACCCGTGCAGGGCCACACGACCCGTGTAGGGGGTCTGGAGGCCACGGGTTGGGTTTCCTGCATTGCTACACGACCCGTGTAGGGCTACACGCCCCGTGTAGCTCTGTTTGGCCAGTTTTCTTAGTTTTTAGACCTTAAGCTTTATGGTTTGGGTTTTGGGTCCTCATTTTAATGCCAAACTTTAGGGATGTTTTAACTAAGATTTTCCTTATATTAGAGGGTCAAGGAATTCATTTTAGATGATGGATGATTGTTCCTTCTTAGTTCAAAGAAGTATTTATAGTGCGACTTTTAGATAAATCGAGTATGATATCTTCCGTTCTTGTATTGTAGGAAGGAGATATGTTGAAGTGACTTGGAGGTGAGATTAAGGACTTGAGCTAACACTCAACTAAGATGATTTAATGGATGAGATGATGTCTAGGAGAGCCTCCAAATGCATCAACCTTGTGTGGAGTTAGTGTTGACTCGTCAGTTGACCTTGGGTGAGTTTACCGGGAGTACACATCCCAACTATTATCTTTTGTGTGTGCTATCAATTACTTTTCATGCATATTATTATGTGCAATGTGTTATATGATTACTACTTGTGCATTGCATGAAAATGGGTTTCTAAAGATGTTTTCAAATAAAGAGTATGATGTTGTTTTTGAAAGACGTTTTGAGCATCCTATTGTGCATTGCATTTCATATAGGATGGGATTGACTGTGTGATACCTTGAGGACGAGTTTGACCCTTCTCAATCAAAGAGGGTGAGGAGTTATTACGAGTTTGACCCTTCTCAATCAAAGAGGGTGATATACACATTTTATCACGTTTATTTACTTCATTTGACATCGTATTTCGCCAATAAAAGCATGCTATATGCATGTTTTCGTACTAATGTGTTTATTTCGGAGTAATACCATTTGTATAGGTAAAATGGTATGTTTTGCAGGTATTTTGAGACTTGGAACATTAATTATATATCATTAGGAAGCTGCACGTCAAATTTCAGAAGAAACGGATCACAAACGGAAGAGTTGTGAAATAAACGACCCGAAGACAAAACAGTGTATTACACGACCGTGTAACTTTAGGCCTAGAAGTTACACGACCGTGTAACTTTATTTTGCCACGTGGATGCCAAGTTAGCTCAGGAAGTTATCCAGAAAGTGTTGCAGAATTACACGGCCGTGTAACTTGGCCGTGTAATATTACACGGCCGTGTAATTTTTGTACTAAAAGTTACACGGCCGTGTAACTTTAACTGGTGGCCAGATTTACTTTTTCTCCCACTATGAGTTTTTATTCCATCTTGTGCTGTCATTCTCTTGGTGGACGACCAGATCCAGATCCCATCTGGATTTGAGGCCATGTGATGAAGGAAGTGGGTCTTGGAATGATGATGTTTGCCATTGTTCAAATTACCATTTTACCCTTGGTGTGTTAGTATAAATAGATGTGTTTGGTTAGCCTTAGAACCATCTCCTATCTTATATATCTCTTATTCCATTGTGCTTGTGTTATTTGTGCAACTTCAAATGTGGATTATCTTCATTTTGTAAGTTTATTTCTCTTTTACTAGTCATGAGTGGCTAGTAACTTAATTTTATGGTTTTGTATTAAGGATTATGATTGTGATTTAATATAAAGTTTGATGTTTGATTTTATATCTTTCTAGTGATATGATTTTGAGGCTTAACAAGCGTTTGATTTTTATTTATTTCATATTGGCCATTTGATCTCAAATATAAACCAATCTAGTCATACAAATTATGAAATCCGTAATTGTTTTATAAAATGTTATTTGTGACAATCATCTTTAATTGGTGAAAATCATATCTCATGTTTTGACGCTTCAACGCTTGTTTAGGAGTATTGAACATTGTTGGGAACATTCACATAAAACATAATGCAATCTTTCATTCAAATTCTACGATGGTGTATGTACGAGCTTTCGGCATACACTTGACTAATCTAGATTTGATTAGTAAGATTAGTCTTAGTTAACGAGCTTCTCTTGACTAAGGTACATTAGGTGAATGGTGTATGTGCGAGCTTTCGGCATACACAAAGTACCAATTTAGAAAGATTAAAGTTATAAAACATCATTCTTATTATTATTTCCAATCATATGACTAAAAATACAAAACCAGAATTTGTCCCCAAATTATAAAATACAAAAACAATTTTTCTATATTTTGTCTCAAGTCATTTATACAATCGTGTTCCAACTAAACATCAAAACCCCCCCCCCCCTTTTTTTGTTACTTTCTTTACAAGTTTAAATCTCGTGAAATCAAGGTATAATCCATTAGACCATCGCTCCCTGTGGATCGACCCTACTTGCCATTTATACTACATAGTTAGTATTTATAACAAGTAGTGTAATCACGAAATATTGGTAAATTAACAAATCATTCCAAAACCATATTTCAACTCTTTTATTTTGTTGGTTACGACACTCAACAAATTGGCGTCGTTGCCGGGGAGCACGGCATTACTAATATTTTATGCCAAGATCTTCACATACAGGTACACCTCTAGAGAGCGAGTAAGAAGTTATAAAAAAACAAAACAAGGGTCATGCGTCGAGCCAACGACGTTAAACAAGTGCGCTAACCGGGAGGCAACCCGGGGGTATTTTAGTCAATTTTTGAAAGTGTGAATTTTTGTGTTTTTATAATTTTTCTGTGTGTAACTTTCAATTACCAACGTGTGGAAACGATCGGAACTAAAAACGGACAACCGAGGCTCAAGATACAAAACGCGAAAATGGTAACAGAACGTTACACGGCCGTGTAATTTTTGTACTGAAAGTTACACGGCCGTGTAACTTGAAAATGTGGCAAAAAAAAAAAACTCCGTTTGTAACTTGAAAATCGTTTTTAAGTTACACGGCCGTGTAACTTTTGGCCCGGCCGTGTAACTTGGCCGTGTAACTTGAAAATGTGGCCAAAAAAAAAAAAAACTCCGTTTGTAACTTGAAAATCGTTTTTAAGTTACACGGCCGTGTAACTTTTGGCACGGCCGTGTAACTTGAAAATGTGGTAAAAAAAAACTTAAAAAAAAAAAATTCTTTTGCCTAACAAGTGCGCCTCTAAAGAGACAAACCGATTTAGTTTTGATTTTATGGTATTTGTATGTTTAAGTTTTGTGTTTCATTTAATTTTTTTAATAAAGTGTTTGGATGTGTTCGAAATGCAAAACCACCTCCGGGTCCGCATTAGACCTTCCGCAAGCATCGAGGACGACGCTTACATTTAAGCTTGTGGAGGTATACGATGTCCGGTATCATCGCATTTTCTTTTTATGTTATTTTTCTTTATGTTTACCGAAAATCTTGAAAAAAAAAATTGTTTAAAACATTTGTTATTTCTTGCATTTTTTTCTTAACTTTTGTGAAATCTTTTAATTGTTAAAACATGCTACATCTTTATTTTCAATATTATAGTTGCTTATTTTCCTTGTATTCAAAAATATTTTCACATTGTGAAATTCTAGATTGAATTAAAAGACATTTTTTTTGGTTAAATTTACTTAGCATACGCACGTATGATGAGTTTATAAGACATAAATTTTAACCGAATCTATTTTTAGCAAGTACATCAATACAAAGTGCAGCTACCCTGTGAGAACTTCAATGTGTGCAATCGGCTTGGTTAATGTTACAGGTTTTGCCTTCGTAATCATATATTGGCCAACACATTTGTTCATAACACGTCAATTACCCGATATTCCCATTTTTGGTTTTTGACCATTTTGGTCATTTTTAAATAAAAAAAAACAAAATTTTTATATTTGTATTTTGAGTCCAATAAATGGTGAAATTCCAGAAATATTTTGTTTGGTTCTAAAAAAATGGTTTATTAAAAACAATTAATAAAAAAATATTAAAAAAAAAAAAGAAAGAAAACCAAGAACCAAACATGTGTGTTTAAAGAAATTAAATTCCAAAAAAATAGAATAAAGCACATTGCTTGTTCAAAAGTCATCAAATGAAATATCTTACGATTTTTTTACAATTCTTTCCATATAGAGAATTGTTTTACTCATTTGAAAGAAAATCCAAAAATAGAGTATTTATTTTCTTTTGTACTTGTATTCTATTTATCGAGTTGTAATTTCATTCTTGTACTTTAATTCCGGGAAGATCATTCTCTTAATTGACAAGTTATGACAAACGTGAACGGTATGATAATTGAGGCAAAGTCATATTAACACGAGTCCAAGTACGATATCCGAGTGTAAACACCACCGTATTTCCATATGAGTGGCGGAAGACATTTGTGAGTCGCAATCAGCGAATTGTGTGCATATATGAGGAGAGCGAACAATTGTGAGCACTGACTTTGTATTGTGTCGTCCTTGCTAAAGACAGTGAAAGTCGCGGTAGTGTTTTTATAATCGATATATGACGTGGCTATGCTATTGTTTAACGTGTATTTGTTTCTTAGTACAATCTATTGTTTCACAATTGTCAGATTTTAGGCGAATACATGGACGATATGCTAACCATATAATTGCTAGTGATGATGTTGGCGCGATTTAACTCAAAAGGATTCACTTCTTTTTATTTCCTTCTTTTTACCCATTAGTCTAGTTCTTTCTTGTTTTCTTTGAGGACAAAGAAGAATTTAAGCTTGTGGATATTTGATAGGTGTATTAATATACACCTTTTATCACGTTTATTTACTTCATTTGACATCGTATTTCGCCAATAAAAGCATGATATATGCATGTTTTCGTACTAATGTGTTTATTTCGGAGTAATACCATTTGTTTAGGTAAAATGGTATGTTTTGCAGGTATTTTGAGACTTGGAACATTAATTATATATCATTAGGAAGCTGCACGTCAAATTTCAGAAGAAACGGATCACAAACGGAAGAGTTGTGAAATAAACGACCCGAAGACAAAACAGTGTATTACACGACCGTGTAACTTTAGGCCTAGAAGTTACACGACCGTGTAACTTTATTTTGCCACGTTGATGCCAAGTCAGCTCAGGAAGTTATCCAGAAAGTGTTGCAGAATTACACGGCCGTGTAACTTGGCCGTGTAATATTACACGGCCGTGTAATTTTTGTACTAAAAGTTACACGGCCGTGTAACTTTAACTGGTGGCCAGATTTACTTTTTCTCCCACTATGAGTTTTTATTCCATCTTGTGCTGTCATTCTCTTGGTGGACGACCAGATCCAGATCCCATCTGGATTTGAGGCCATGTGATGAAGGAAGTGGGTCTTGGAATGATGATGTTTGCCATTGTTCAAATTACCATTTTACCCTTGGTGTGTTAGTATAAATAGATGTGTTTGGTTAGCCTTAGAACCATCTCCTATCTTATATATCTCTTATTCCATTGTGCTTGTGTTATTTGTGCAACTTCAAATTTGGATTATCTTCATTTTGTAAGTTTATTTCTCTTTTACTAGTCATGAGTGGCTAGTAACTTAATTTTATGGTTTTGTATTAAGGATTATGATTGTGATTTAATATAAAGTTTGATGTTTGATTTTATATCTTTCTAGTGATATGATTTTGAGGCTTAACAAGCGTTTGATTTTTATTTATTTCATATTGGCCATTTGATCTCAAATATAAACCAATCTAGTCATACAAATTATGAAATCCGTAATTGTTTTATAAAATGTTATTTGTGACAATCATCTTTAATTGGTGAAAATCATATCTCATGTTTTGACGCTTCAACGCTTGTTTAGGAGTATTGAACATTGTTGGGAACATTCACATAAAACATAATGCAATCTTTCATTCAAATTCTACGATGGTGTATGTACGAGCTTTCGGCATACACTTGACTAATCTAGATTTGATTAGTAAGATTAGTCTTAGTTAACGAGCTTCTCTTGACTAAGGTACATTAGGTGAATGGTGTATGTGCGAGCTTTCGGCATACACAAAGTACCAATTTAGAAAGATTAAAGTTATAAAACATCATTCTTATTGTTATTTCCAATCATATGACTAAAAATACAAAACCAGAATTTGTCCCCAAATTATAAAATACAAAAGCAATTTTTCTATATTTTGTCTCAAGTCATTTATACAATCGTGTTCCAACTAAACATCAAAACCCCCCCTTTTTGTTACTTTCTTTACAAGTTTAAATCTCGTGAAATCAAGGTATAATCCATTAGACCATCGCTCCCTGTGGATCGACCCTACTTGCCATTTATACTACATAGTTAGTATTTATAACAAGTAGTGTAATCACGAAATATTGGTAAATTAACAAATCATTCCAAAACCATATTTCAACTCTTTTATTTTGTTGGTTACGACACTCAACAGCATCCTATTGTGCATTGCATTTCATATAGGATGGGATTGACCGTGTGATACCTTGAGGACGAGTTTGACCCTTCTCAATCAAAGAGGGTGAGGAGTTATTACGAGTTTGACCCTTCTCAATCAAAGAGGGTGAGGAGTTATTACGAGTTTGACCCTTCTCAATCAAAGAGGGTGAGGAGTTATTATGAGTTTGACCCTTCTCTAAAATAAAGAGGGTGAGGAGTAGTTGTTCCCGACAATAGGGAACCGCATGAGGGAGTTGCTAACCCTCATGGGGCTAGTGTGATGGCCACTAGTTCTAGTTTAACCTATACGGGGATCAAGTGACATGCTTCGTGCATGTCATTTGTGAACTTAGGTAGGTGCCATTGAGGTGAGTTGGACTTTATGAGAAGGACGTGGGTTTGGGATAGTTGCATCATGCATTGCATTTGCATATCATAACTATCTATTTTGAGTAAACCTTTATGATGTTTTAAATACTTTTGAAGTGTGTGTTAAAACTACTTTTGGGGGTTTGTCCCGAGTGTGGAAGTTCACTACTCACTCGAATGGGTCAACCTCGGGTAAACTCACTAGGCATTTCCATTTCCTAACTTATTTTGATGTGTACTCAGGTTGAGGAGTTTAGATGACTTAGAAGAGCTGGATGTTTAGAAGGCCACGGTTTGTGTGGTATCATTTAAATTGTGTAATGGTATTTAAATTGTTACAACCTCGCTATTTTATAAACTAAAATGTTTTATCAGAAATGGGACCAAACGTTGTTTTCTGCAACTTAAACCTAAAATTATTTCTCATTAAACCCCATACGTTTTAAAAATGATTTTGAAAGAAGATGACTTATTTGAAGATGTTGAGATTGAAGTTTTCATTAAATGATGATTTTTGGAACAATAATGTTAAACATGTGTTAAAATGATGTTTTATGAAAAGCCTTAAGCGAGGGTGTTTCAGCTATACCACAGCTATACCACCGCGATAAACGCTAAATCGAATCTCGCTAGGTGACCGCTATAAGGTTTATGGCCGAGATAACTGCATAGTGTTGAAGGTGGTTGGCGAGAAGGTAAGCGTTAGAAAAAGATAATATCATACATGTACACACCCATCTGCACAATTTTGGTTGAAACTAACATTGTTGTATGCATCTAACATTTTTCTACAAAGTCAGTGATAAGTTTTTTATTTATTATCCAATTTAGGTTGTCATTTCTTACCCACTTCCCCAATTTCATTTATTTCTTGACAAATTTAAAAAAAGCTTAAAGTGAATCAGATATGATTGAAGGTAATTCATTTGTGATTGATATTATTTAATCATATATGATAAAAAAAACGCATGTAATGTATTAATCATTGATGATTAACACTGTATATTCATTGATGATTATATCAACATACTGTTTATTTTCGTTATATTCATTGATGATTACATGCATTGTTCATTGATGATTACATGCATTGTTCATTGATGATTACAATACCTTATTCATTGATGATTACAATGTTTTATTCATTGATGATTACATGATTTGTACTAGTTAATGTCAATGAGTCTTTTCAATTTACTTTTGATTTAGTGACTGTTATTGATATATTTATTTTTATGTTTGACAATGTACAGAAAAAATCAAGAATATCAAGATAAATCAAGAATCTCGATCATTTTGAAATGAAGTTTTGGAATGCTAATGTACAACCAAAAGTGGAGAAGATCATGACTTATTCATTGATGATTATATGATTTTCATTAACGGGTAGAACTTTAGTGTTATATCATTGTATTATTCATTTATGAATATAATGTTATTTTCATGTTTTTAATTATGATTATAAGAAAAATAGTAAATTTCTACATTGTAATTTTTTTTTCTTTTTGTATTATACATTTCAGAATAGTAGTTTATTCATTTACGATTATAATTTTATTGAAATTATCTTCAATTTATGCTTTATTCATTTACGATTACAACCATATTGATATATGAATACAAAATATGTTTATTCATACATGATTAGAAAATTTCTGATAAAATTATAAAATTTTCAATATCATTGATACTTTGATTTATAAATAAAAACGTTTTTTTGGAAGAAAAAAAAATAATATTAAATGACAATTACTTTTTTTAGGTAACAATGAATCAAATCACTATATTTTAGGAAATTATCAATTAATTTAGTATATTATAATTTAACTAAAATACACAACAACTAATATGCCCTTATAAAATGATTGGTGCACGTTTAGCATCTAGTTCTCCACCTTTTATTGGTCTCTATATAACCTCTCCATATATATATATATATATATATATATATATATATATATATATATATAGGAAATGGTTCAAATGAGAACCATTAAAATGTTAAAAAAACCGTGAAAACTGATATTCACACATTAAAATCATGTTTTTTTTCGTTTTTTTTGTTTTTTCACACTTGTTTATTATGTTAAGATATATTGAACTTAATAAAATTTCTTATTTTTTTAATACGTTTTATAATATTCACAATATAATAAAAAATTTTAATTATTAAACTGTGAATACTATAACGTAAAATTTGTTTCTTTAATACAAATCAATATTGATATCTAATAGCAAATGAATGATAATTATATATTTTTATGTGTTTAGTAATTTTATTTTGATAAAAAACAAGTGTTAAACTAAATCTTTCTAAGGTTTGAGAAACCATGTTACATAGATATGTAAATTTTATGTTCACATCACTCTAAAATTAATAACTCTCATATACATTTTCCTTACGGTTAACATTATCAAGATATCTTTATAATAAAATTGCGATCAGCCATCGAATATGAAAATGTCACATAAATGTTTGGCAATAATTATAATAGAAAAAGAATTTTTCAACCACAGATTAGACATTAGAGCGTCTTAACTTCTTATAATAAATATTTGTGTCTCACCGTATTACCTATTTACCACGGCTACATAAATGGAGACGCTTTTTGATATAATTAGTAAGACTTAATAAATAGACTGGTGATTGTAATAATAAATAGAAACCAAATATTAAAGAAACAATTATTTTGTAATTTAGTAAACAATCGGCAGCCCCATAGGGAAAAGGCCGGTGAAATTATAGACGACTGACAATGAGAGAGATATGGTTTGGATCGTGTCTTGCTACATTATTATGTCTGTTTTACATATTTTTTAGTATAAATTTATATTCATATTATTATGTGCGATGAATCGAAATATTGAAAACATGAAAAAACAAATTGTTTTAGAAAAAAAAAATTAGGAAATAGAAAAGGTAATCGAAGGTTAACTGTTAGGAATAACAAAACAAGTTAGGCATTTCCGAAAAACGATAAACGATTCCGGTAAAACACGCGGAAATAAAATGGAGAATAACGGCAAACCAAGAAAAACTGTAAAATCGAAACACAATATTTAACGTGGTTCGGTTACGGGATCACGACCTACGTCCACGGGCGAACGAGAGAGAGAGAGGGTTTTATTAACACCAAGAAATTACAATCATACAAGGCTAAACTGCACTTGTAGTCTGACCACTCACAAGAAAATATCACTCGCACTTTTGGCTGCCAAACTGGACTCTGCACAAAAGGCTATCTCACTAAATCGTGATATATCTATCTATGTGTTTGTGTTTCTTTGTATTTGTGTTTGTGTGGTGCATTGCTCTTCAACCAAAAACCTCATATTTATAGGTTTGGGAATGAATGTGAAATTGTGAAAAAAGAAAAGGCTATGGTTGGCAAATGAGAACAAGTTATTTGTTTCCCACATGTGTGTTTCCCCACTTTTTTTGACTAAATGTTCACACTCCAAGCCTCCATATTCTAACAATCTCCCACTTGGAGGCTTGAACAACTTTCTCTGCCGTCCAATTCATGCAACAATTCTTCCAATCTCTCTCGCTCCTGCTATCCCTCCTATTCAAACTTCTGGAAGGCCAGTTGAAGTCATACAAAACTTCAACTTGTCTGTGGTAACCACCTTGGTGAACATATCTGCTGGATTCTTCGTTCCAAGGATTTTCTTCAGATTCAGAGTTCCATCATTGATTAACTCTCGAATGAAATGGTACCTCATCTGAATGTGTTTCGTTCTACTGTGAAACACCGGATTCTTTGCCAGGTGAACTGCACTCTGGTTGTCACAATGCAGTACACAATCCTCCTGTTGCATTCCAAGTTCTGATAGAAAGTTCTTCAACCATATAAGCTCCTTGGCTGCTTCTGCAATAGCCATGTACTCTGCTTCTGTGGTTGAAAGAGCAACACTCTTCTGTAACCTGGACATCCAACTGATTGCCGTACCTCCGATTGTGAACACATAACCTGTTGTGCTCTTACCCGAATCCACACATCCACCCAAATCTGCATCGGCAAACCCTTCTAAGACTACCCCCTTTCTCCTGAAACATAGGGCAATCTCAGCTATTCCTTTCAAGTAGCGTAACAGCCACTTTACTCCTTCCCAATGCTCTTTTCCTGGATCTGACATGAACCTGCTAACAACTCCCACTGCATGAGCAATATCTGGACTTGTGCATACCATTGCATACATCAAACTACCAACTGCAGATGCATAAGGAACTTTAGCCATCTGTTCTCTGTCTTCTTCCGTCTTTGGGGATTGCTTCGTTGAGAGTTTTAACTGACTTCCCAAAGGTGTACTTCTGGCCTTGGCATCTGCCATGCTGAACTTTTCTAAAACTTTCTTGATGTACTTTGTTTGCGAAAGTTTTAATGTACCGGTAACTCTGTTCCTGGCTATGCTCATGCCCAATATCTGCTTAGCATCCCCTAGGTCCTTCATCTCGAACTCTCTGGACAACTGCTTCTTAAGCTTGTTGATCTCCTGCATGTCGGATCCAGCTATCAACATGTCATCAACATACAATAACAGGATGATGTAAGAGGAGCTGAATTTCTTCAAGTAACAGCAGTGATCCATCTCACATCTACGATACCCACTCCTTTGCATGAAGCTATCAAACTTCAAGTACCACTGTCTTGGAGCCTGCTTCAATCCATACAGACTTTTCTTCAGTTTACACACCAGATTTTCCTTACCGACTGTAAGAAAACCTTCTTGTTGTACCATGTAGATGTCTTCTTCCAGGTCGCCATGGAGAAAAGCTGTTTTCACATCTAGCTGTTCTAGATGGAAATCTTCAGAGGCTACAATACCCAAGACCATTCTGATTGTAGTCATCTTCACAACTGGAGAGAAGATCTCATTATAATCGACCCCTCTTTTCTGTTGGAACCCCTTGACCACTAATCGTGCCTTGTATCTTTTACTGCCATCGATCTCATCCTTTACCCGGAACACCCACTTGTTCTGCAGTGCTTTCTTCCCTGCTGGGAGCTTGACTAAGGACCAAGTATGGTTCTTGTCAAGTGAGCTCAATTCGTCTTCCATAGCCTTCTTCCACTGTATGGAATCTTTCATCCTTAAGGCCTCTGGATAAGACTCAGGTTCACCATTCTCTGTCAGCAATAAGTAATTTGCTGAAGGAGAATACCTGACTGGAGGTCTTCGTACTCTAGTGGATCTACGAACAGTAGGAGTTGAGGTCTCTGCATCATCTGCAACCCCGTCTTCTGAACTACTGTCATCTGTGCTCCCACTATCTCCATATACATCAGAGCTCCCACTGCTTCCTGAACTTTCACCTATCTCTGGAGTACTGATAAGTTTCACAACGTCATCTTCAGATATCTCTTCAAACTCGACTTGATTTTCTGCTTTCTCTGGTTGTTTGTTTCTGCCTGAGCTCTCTGCAAGTTCATCTTTATATAGGACATTCTCGTTGAACACCACATCCCGGCTTCTGATAACCTTTTTATTTTGGTTATCCCAGAAACGGTACCCCATGTCATCCAACCCATAGCCTATAAAAGTGCATTTCCTTGCTTTTGCCTCTAGCTTGTCTCTCTCCGAGTCTTTAACTTTGACATAAGAGACACAATCGAAAACTTTCAAGTGTTTGAGAGAAATTTCACGACCTTGCCATTCCTCTTCTGGAATCTTGAACCCTATGGGGACTGAGGGTCCTCTGTTGATTAAATACGCAGCTGTGTTGACCGCATCTGGCCAGAACATCTTGGGTAAACCTGCATGCAGTCTCATGCTCTTAGCCCTTTCGTTCAATGTACGGTTCATCCTCTCAGCTACTCCATTTTGCTGGGGTGTCTTTGGAACCGTCTTCTGCATTCTGATTCCATGGTCAGCACAGTAATCAACAAATTCTTTACTACTGTATTCGCCCCCATTGTCTGATCTGAAACACTTGATCTTCAAGTCTGTTTCATTTTCCACAGTAGCTTTCCATTTCTTGAAAGTGCTGAAAACTTCAGACTTATGCTTCAAGAAATAAACCCAAACCTTCCTTGTGCAATCGTCTATGAACGTGATATAGTATCGGGATCCTCCCACTGAAGAAACGGAAGTGGGACCGTAGACATCTGAATGAACTAGCTCCAGCTTCACAGACTTGGGCTGATGACCCACTTTCTTGAAAGTGACTTTCTTCTGTTTGCCAAGAACACATGGCTCACAGAAATCGACTTTCACAGTCTTTAGCTCTGGTATTCTTCCTTTGGAGGCTAGCATCTTCATTCCCTTCTCACTCATATGCCCAAGTATTTGGTGCCATAGAGTGGATGCCCCAACTTCTTCAACAGCGTGTGCTTCGGCATCAGAAACTTCCACCATATAAAGTGTACCCCGCTTCTGTCCTCTAGCAACAACTAAATTCCCCTTTGTCACCTTCCACTGATGATCACCAAATGTAACATGGTGACCTTCATCATCAAGCTGCCCCACGGATATTAACATCCTCTTCAAGTCAGGAATGAACTTGACATTCTTCAAAGTCCAATATGTTCCTAAAGTTGTCTTGAGGACCACATCCCCAACACCTGTAATATCCAGGCTCTTGTTGTCTGCTAGTCTGACCTTTCCTTTGTACTGCCGGAAATTCTGCATTACTTCTCTGGAATGACTAGCATGGAACGACGCACCAGAATCCATGATCCAGGATTCTGTTGAGTTTTCAACACAACAAATGAGGGCATCATCTTCAGAATCTACTGCCATATTGACTTCCTTCTTGCCTTTGTCTGTCGAAGGCTTTGGGCACTGATTTCTGAAATGACCATTCTCTTTGCAGTTCCAACAGGTAACATTAGTCCTGTTTTTCTGACCACCTCTCTTTCTCGACTTCGATCTTCCTCTACCACCGCCTCCTTTGTTGGGCCTTCTTCCTCTGTCTTCTGTACTTAGGAGACTACTGGAAGATTCTCCGGCACTCCGTCTTCGCACATCCTCTCCAAGGATTAAGTCGCGAATACCTTCGAATGACAACTTAGCACCTCCAGCTGAACTGCTAACTGCTGTTACTGTACCGGACCAACTCTCAGGCAACGAAGATAATAACAGCAACGCCTGTACTTCGTCTTCGAATCCAATATCAACATATATCAATCTTGATATTATTGAGTTGAATTCATTCACATGGTCTGTCACCGAGCCGCCTTCTTTCATCTTCAAATTCACCAACTGCCGAATCAAGAAAACCTTATTTGCCGCTGAAGGTTTTTCGTACATATTAGACAGCACATTTATGAGATTGTAGGTTGTCTTCACACTGACAATATTGTATGCTACATTTTTTGCCAATGATAACCTTATAACTCCAAGTGCCTGCCGATCTAATAAGTCTCATTCTTCCTGCGCCATCGCTTCAGGTTTTGTTCCGAACAGTGGTAGATGTAATTTTTTCTGGTAGAGATAATCTTCGATTTGCATTCTCCAAAATCCGAAATCGTGACCTTCGAATTTTTCGATCCTAACTTTCCCATCTTCAGCCATAGCTCGAAAAATAATATTTTATAAGGCCAATCGAAACCTCGTTTCTGATGTGGAAGATCAGACTAAGCTGCAACCACAGAGCATACGCGAGATACGACTTCCTTTAAACCCGGAGCTCTGATACCAGTTTGTTAGGAATAACAAAACAAGTTAGGCATTTCCGAAAAACGATAAACGATTCCGGTAAAACACGCGGAAATAAAATGGAGAATAACGGCAAACCAAGAAAAACTGTAAAATCGAAACACAATATTTAACGTGGTTCGGTCACGGGATCACGACCTACGTCCACGGGCGAACGAGAGAGAGAGAGGGTTTTATTAACACCAAGAAATTACAATCATACAAGGCTAAACTGCACTTGTAGTCTGACCACTCACAAGAAAATATCACTCGCACTTTTGGCTGCCAAACTGGACTCTGCACAAAAGGCTATCTCACAAAATCGTGATATATCTATCTATGTGTTTGTGTTTCTTTGTATTTGTGTTTGTGTGGTGCATTGCTCTTCAACCAAAAACCTCATATTTATAGGCTTGGGAATGAATGTGAAATTGTGAAAAAAGAAAAGGCTATGGTTGGCAAATGAGAACAAGTTATTTGTTTCCCACATGTGTGTTTCCCCACTTTTTTTGACTAAATGTTCACACTCCAAGCCTCCATATTCTAACATTAACTATCAATTAACTAACTTCAATATGTAATTTTTTAAATTATTCTAAACGCATTGTGGTTTGTCGCATATTCTTATATTTCTACATACAAATATTTTGTATCTAATTGTAGATTTTCAACGATTCACACATACGCTAGTAGGTCTCGAGTATGCACAAGTTGGTAAAACTAAAAAACCTTAAATATTTACGGTTGTGTGAAAGGTGGAGAAATCAAGAGTTTTAGTTGTCAAAAGATTAAAAACCATTATAGGCCAATAAGCAAATCCTAGGTTGAGTTTGATTGAAATTAGTGACGGGTGGTTAGGTTTATTCACTAATTTGCCGCCAATTCCATCAAAGTAATTTTAGGTTTTAGTAATTATTACTTGTCTTAGAATTTTTATGTGTTTCCGCTGTCATGTTTGCCTGTTCTAAGGTATTAGAAATCCTATCCTTCTGTGTGAATGAATGTTATTGAAAAGAATATTGTGCTTAGGTTGAACATCATAGTGTGTGAAATTTCATGACCATAAATGTAATTTATTTTCTAGATACTATTGGGATGATACCTCCATTCACGAAATAGTTGTCTATTTTGTAGATGGAAAATGTTCCTAAATAGTAGGGAACTCAGGAACAAGATCCTAAATAATATAGTGACCTTACAAGCCAGGTGCTTTGAAGGATGACTCGTTCTTTTCTATGTTCGTTAGTATCCCCTTAGAGGGATGAGAATCAAACAAGATCGGTCCCATGGATTTCATGGTGCTTGAGAATCACACATAACATTTCATTGTACATGTCCATATACATGAAATGAAAGCACTATGTTATCAAAGATCTTAATATTATAAAGTTTACTAATAATTGTGAAATAAAGCTTTGTATCTAAAATCCATGTACACATGTACACATGAGATTTTATTAGACATGAAAGCACTATGTTATCCATGTACCCATGAGATTTAATTATTATCAAGTTTACTAATAATTTCATGGTGCTTGAGAATTACACATAACATTTTCTTAGACATGACGTTTTGGAAGGACTTAGATGACCTAGGATTAGCATGAAGTAAACACTAATGGAAAGTTTATTTTGAACATATTTGTATTTTGGATAGTTAGTGTTTGCTATGACTTTTGATCTTTTTTAACCCTCAGTTGGATAATGATTATGTATTTTCTATGGATTATACATACTTTCTTACATTAGACATGACATTAACGCAACAATGTCTATATTTTATGCCACTTCCCAATATCAAGAGACGATGTGATACAATAAAGACCTTGAAGATGAAATTTAAATGACATGGTAACTCAAGCTGTTGTATTGGTTAGAAAGTTTAAAAACTTTATTGACAAAGTCGAGCATCCTATATCAATTTACAAGAAGTTTGAAGTCGTTTTACCCTAAAAATGACAAGTCAAAAAGCAAAGTTGTATCAAGCTCCAAAAATGATGTATGTTTTAAGTGTGAAGAGATTAGACACGTTGATAAAGACTACAATGATAAAAGCAGTGTCCCAAGAGAAGACTTGTTTAAAGAAAAGTACATGAAAAGTTGGTTGCATCCGTTAAGAAGCTAAATGGTGGGTCAAAGGTGTTATTTGCTGAATAAGAAAGATAGGAAAATGAAGCCTCATCCTTTAATTATGAAGAAGTTCAAAAATCCTCTGTTAATATGTGTTTGATATTCAAAACGGAAGACTCAAGCAACAAATCAAGTTCGTTTGAAGATGATCTTACTAAAGCTTCCAAAAGCTATTCAACATCCCAAGTTCATTTGAATATGATATTATTAAAGCTTCCAAAAGGTATTCAATATCCAATTAGGATGCATCTGATTTTATTGGGTTTAAAAGTTTGTAAATTATTTTTATAACGAAAAGACATTAATGTGTGTTTATGTGTATATCTTCAAACTTCTCATAAAATCAAAATAAAAATGATTAATGAACAAAATGGGTAACAAACTCTTGCTTCTGTTCACATTTAGGTAAGCATGTTTTTTTTTGTTCACTTTTACCCATCGAACTTGTGGTGACCGTTTAAAAAAAGGTAATATGACCCACAATTGTAGGTTTTTGCTGATTTGGATATTATCGTATATTACGTGGCATTACGGAAATATTACGTGGCATTATCCATCAAATTTATGGTACCCGACTCGGCCCGGTTCACTGAGTCAGCTTGCTGAGATGACCGAGTCGACTCAACAGGTTGCAGATCGGAAAATGGGGGCAGGGGTTTGCTGCGGATGGCCACCGGAGCTCGGAACCGGTGGTTGTGTAGCGAGAACCGGCGGCTAGGTGGGCTGAATCGGACGTTGCAGGCGGCGACTTGGTCGGTTTGGGCTCGATCCGTTGGTAGCAGCTGTTCGCGAGTGAGGTGGCTAGGGATCGATCGGGGGAAAAGAAGGCGGGGGGTAGCGGGGGCGAGAGGAGAGGGACGGTGGTGCGAGCAGGTGGCTAGGGTTCGATCGGGGGAAAAGATGTGGAAGCAGATCGCAAGTGGTGGAAAGGAGGAGGAGGGTAGCGGGGGCGAGAGGAGAGGGAGGGTGATGCAGGTTTCGAAGGCGGAGGCGGAGGCGGTGCTCGGTTGTGGTCTTCGCCGGAGAAGAAGGCCGGAGATGGGGGATGGTGCTCGGTTGTGGTCTTGGCCGGAGAAGAGGGAAAGAGAGAAAGGGTGAACCGGGTTAGGGTAGGATTTGCCACGTAATTTAAGTTAATGGCCACGTAATATTTCCGTAATGCCACGTAATACATGATAATTCCACATAATATACGATAATACAAAAATCAGCAAAAACCTACAATTGTGGGTCATATTACCTTTTTTTAAACGGTCACCACAAGTTCGATGGGTAAAAGTGAACAAAAAAATATGTTTACCTAAATGTGAACAGAAGCAAGAGTTTGTTACCCATTTTGTTCATTAATCCAAATAAAAACGCAAAAAGAACTTGACAAACCAATGTTGTATTAAATGAAGTCAAAACTAAACTTTTATCTATATGAATTGACTTGGCAAACCAAAAGTCGCTAAATGAGATTTTTTTTTTTTTTTTTTTTTTCCAAAATCATATATGATAAAATACCATTTCAATCTGAAAAGATAACGGGTGAACACTATATTGAAGCATAAAAGAAAACTGGCTTCATCAGGAAATAACCAACCTTTAAGGATTTTGAAATTGCAAAAGACTTTGATGAAAGATTTATTTGCTCAATAACAAATATTGTTAGAGAATAGGAGATGATTTATAGATATATTTCTAATACTGATTATGGAGATATGAAGATTATGATTTGGCCCGATTCTATTGATAAAGAATATCAAGTAAGGTGCCTACAAAATACTTGCTTTCAAGATTGTGTTAATAAAGAAAAATAAACTAAAATGCTAGGTAGCCTTTAATGTATGTTTAACAAATGATTGAAAAGATTAATCAAGATGCTTATGGACTGATTGGACTATGAAAAGTTTGGATTGTTAGAAAGGTTTATCGGTACCAGACCGGTTCTGAACTGAACCAATCAAACAAGCCCAAACCGGTTTAGCGGTTCCACCGTTCCAGTGCGCACTGAGTACCTATGTACTATAGCCATAAGACATAAAGTCATGGGCCTGGGCCTTCAAAAGCCCTAAGAGAAAAGAAACTGGAATACTTTTAGACGAGCGCTCGGGGTTCCGGCGACCGGCTCTGAAGCCGGTAGAGTTCGTCCGGCGACTCTTCCAAATTGTAGGTTACAGTAAAGAAATCGAGGTAATCTTCTTGGCTGATATTATGAAATGTTAGCATCTCAGAATGCACATCACCTGTTTGACATGAAGTTCGCTTAGTTCAATGGATTGGAAACCCTACCAAATTAATCATCATATGCTTTCTTGCTTTCTAATATATCAATTCTATGCAATACGCTTAGTTCTGTGTAACAGTTAATATAATTCCAAAATTTTGCCTACATCAAAGTTCATTATATTATATAAAATACTATTCGTTGTGCAGAATTTGTCAACAGTCTTCAACTCAGTTGGTTCATGCCAGTATGAATATTGGCGCAGTTCACTCCGAGGTGAGTTCATATCCGTGTTGCGGTTATCCACCATGAATAAAAATTGATCAAACTTCTATCAATTACACTTTTCCTAGATCGAAGAGATTGGATGGGAACATTTGGTGAGACTGGCAGAAGATCTATCATTTGTTACCTTTCGTGTTGTGTAAGATACTTTAACCTTCATACAAACATCATGAACTTCAGGAAAATCCTTCAATAATTCACTACTTTTTTCTGGTTATATTGTGTTTTTAGTGACAAAAAGGAAAGAGTTCATGTGTTAGAAATTTCATTGAATAAATCTTATCCAAACAGCCCACCATCAGTTTCAGCTGTTAGTTATCTCTAACCTCTTTTATACCCTAAATGATCTCTATTCCATGACTGATAATTTCAATCCTTCATCAGGATGTACCTTACATATTCAATCTGGAGTGGTCAAGAAATTCAAGACTTAAAGATGCTGTGAACCAATTTAAACAGGTACACATAAGGTATACAGTAATTATCATGAACCTGTCTACACTAGATTTATTTATCTTTTATCCTTACTAAAGGATTTGATCTACTCAGCATCTAGAAAAGCTCCAAGACTTTTGGTCAACAATGGAAGAGATTGACCGGTCTCTTTTCATTTCTGATTCATCAAATTTACATCGTGCCACGTCACTTCGCCATATTAATACTGGTTACTTGTTTTCAATGATATATATGTACTTGGATAAATTGCAGAAAAATAGCAATATACTTTACTCTTTTTACCAATATAGGCCATGTACTTTATTTTTTTTATCTATAATACCAGCATGCTTACATTTTTTTTACCGATAGTAGAAAATTTAATCTATATGTTGCTATTATTGGTGACAAAAATGAAAGCATGGTGCTATCATGGATAAAAAATAAAGTAAATTGCCTATATTGGTGAAAAGAGTAAAGTACGTTGCTATATTGTTTCAGAGTACGAAAACTTATTTTTCTTTTTTACTTTTTTTCAGGCAATGATTGTTCCATCATATTATTAATACATGCAAATGATCCAAGATCTTTACCAGAGTAAGATTCAATTATATTGACCATACCCTTGGTAACTTATGCTGACATCAGCATGTTCTATGTCATGACAGGTGTCGTTTTATGGGCCCGGATGAAAAAGTAAACATGCTAAGGGATAAATGGTGGAAAAATTGCAAGAAATGGTATATTCTTAACATTCTTCAGAAAAAGTCTGAATTTTGATTACTTTTAATCTATTTTCTATATGTTATTTTAGGATAAAAGAAAAACCGTTTGCTGAAAATTTATCAAGTTTATTGGAACTTCAACTTCCGGGACCGCCAGGTGTCGAGAAAAATGACCAACAAATTGAATGTGGGATTTGTTATTCACAATTTCTCCCGATAGATGACGAACTTGGAGTCAAGAGTGGGGGCAAAACAGACTTTTCATGTGAAAATACCATTTGCAACAAGGCATTTCACAGTGTTTGCCTTGGAGATTGGTTACGTTCCATTACAACAACAAGACAGTATGTAATCATTACTCATTTTTTTATACCCATTTTGCCCCCCATCCTAATAACACGAAACATGATCACCAACTTGAATTTGTTTTCCTTTATGGTTATTTTGTAGGTCATTTGATGTCCTTTTTGGGAATTGCCCATATTGCTCAGAACCAGTTGCAGTCAAAATTGGCACAAGAAAATAGTTTTTTTTTTTTTAATTTATATAATCTGGAAAAATTGCAGGAAAGTACATTGCTATTATCAGCAAAAAAACAAATGTAACTACATTGTTATTACGATTAAAAAGTATAGATACATTAATTATTGGCCGAAAATGTTTCAATTAGTTATTATATTTACAATTTTACTTTTTCAAGATTATTTAGCTATGAGAGCAAAAATAAGCATAAAGTTATAGGAATGGGGAAAAGTAGAAGCTTTTTATTCACATAAAAGAAGTATATAATATAGTACGCATATCATATACCCTTTCACAATTATGGCCCAACAATTATTTGTGTCTTTCAAATTGCCGCCATAAACAATCCACTTTTTTTACACCGTCCAATCAAACTATTCAATTCCATCATTGGAAACGGAATCTAAATTCCGGCCAAACATTCCGGTGGGGTAACCGGATTCCTTTGTTTATCCGTGCAATAATCATAAACCATGTGGTTCAACCGGACCCAACGGTACCGCCGCCCAGCTACCGGGTCCAGGTGCTGATAGCCAGCACCCTCCCACCAATCAGATGGGTTATTGGTGCACTGTTCCAGATTTGGGACAGTACACCCTTCAATATCAAAGTCTTTGTAGTACGCGTAAAATGGCGCTTTCGTCCAATCTATTTTTTCAAGCCCACCCCGTGTCGCCCAATCATCGGCTTCCCATAATGTTGAGTACACTCCCATTGGTTGAATTTTAGGAAATGGGATTCCTTTGTCTTCGTTATTTTTGTACACCCTTATAGGTATTTCATCAACATAAAACCTATATAAATTAATTCATAAATTAATTGTGACATTTGACTTGTTTTGATTAAATATATAAAATTATGAAACTTACACGACATGGTGATGGTTCCATAAAATGGAATAAGTATGAAAGTCAGCAGCCGGGTCAAACCATAGATTAATCCTTTGTTCTCTATCACCTTTTCCACGAGCATAAACATTGGTTTGAACCGAGTAAGGTTGACCGGTTCGGTTTCCCAAAAATTCAAAATCAAGCTCATCGCGTATTTCATTAGTATCCGAGTTCATCTGCCATGAAAACATTATTTTTATGAATAAATAAATAAAATCGCTATTTTTTATTTATACAAGTTCATCCGAGTTTATCTTACATAAAAGGCGGTGACAGTACCGGCAGAATCACCTGGAATGAGCTTAATCTTCATACTGACACGTCCAAATAAGTATTTGCTTTTGGAAGCAAACCCACAACCTGTGTTACTTAATACTATTTAAATAATAAAAAGAAAAAAATATATTGGAAAAATAATTTGATAAAAAAGATACAAACCGGAGTTTTGGTCAAGGAGAAGTTGGATGGCTTTTCCACCATCGAGTTGCTTGATGTGGGAATCAGACCATGTTATGTGAAAATCCTGCAAGAACGTGGCTGGTTTTGCATTTGTTACAACAAGTGTCGCGAATTTAATAATGAAAAGAGTCACGACAAGGTTATTAAAAAATATTGTGCATGTATGTGTCATTTTGAGAGTGTGGTTATGTTGGATATAGGGAGTGGGATATATAAATAGGCATGGAGTGAGATTTTATAAGGTAGTGTAGGGACTGATGTTGTTCTTTCTCAAAAGGAGAGGGGTCTTTGTATAAATTGGCAAGGCATCGACATCGAAATACTTTAGGATTGTTGTTTTGTATTTTGTAACATAATCTTGAAAATGTTGTATCCTTTACTTTTTGTTCTTTTGAATGCCTATAATTGAAATATAGACTTTGTAGCCAGTTAAATCAAACGAGGTTGTACATGATTAGTACTTATTTCCTTCCCATTCATTTATCTTGAAATATTGCTTTCATGTTATAAATAAATTCACTTTTAGGTTGCGAAATTCAATATATATAAATATGTAATAAATAAACCTAATTTTGTCCTTGCCGTTTTATTTATTGTTCCAATATATCTATATTTCTATGTTTTAATTAAAAATATATAAAAAAATTGAATATGGTTTTTTGTTATCATTACTTGTGTGGTACATAGAACCCATAATGGAAAGATAATATCTCCATTCTCCAATATAATCTCAAATACGGTATTATTCTTAAAGCATATTTGTTTTTGTTATCATATCTTTTTTTTATAAAAAAATCACTAAATAGTTTATATTAATCCTAAAACATAAACTATGTAGCTTTTTTGTATTATATACATGACATGCATGGCCGATTTACCTTCCTATACTAAATACAATATTACAAAAGTGTAATGGACCATGGTTCTAGGCTAGTAAACTATAGTGGGGTAAAATATTTCCAATCATCTCTTCTCCTTCGTACTTTTCCCTCTCACATTAAAATATTTCTTTTAAGTTATCTTAAGAAAAAGTTATAATATTTTCTATATCATATTACAAGCGGTAAGGTTTTTCTTTCGTAAAGGGATTTCAATCTAAAATTCATTTGTTTGTATTGTACCTTTTAAACTGATTTTGAATTAAATCTTTTTGTTTTTGTTGGTCTTGGTCCATTAAACGGTGTTTCCATATTTTCTTACAGAGTTTAAATCATATTGAAATGAACCAAATACGCTAACTTATCTTTCTGAAGTCTTACTTATATATTATAATATTAACAGTAAAAAATCATTACTATTTAAAAAATGATTAATTTTTTATATTAATCAATTGTTTTCGAACTTATTGATGGTGGATGACTGGATACCATAGTCGTATGTAGTTGAGAAGCTTGGCCCATTTTCGTTTATTTGATGCACAGCTTTGCATTTTCGTATATATCATGTTGTTTTGATAAAATTATCCCAATACAATTTCCCCTTTTTCTAAAAGTAGGAGTTATCAAAAAGCATCAAACAAAGTTCTATTATACTTGAAACAAAACATAAGATACCATTCTAAAAATCTCGAGTGAAATAAATAAAAGAAAATACAGACAAAAAAATGGTGCAAGATACAAGAAGCCATCCATAGTGGGCCAGAACTGATTAATTTCTAAAAGATATGACCATCAAATTGATTGGCATCTTAAAATACATTTTTAAGGACGATATGAAACATGTGTTTGGATTAAATCCTTAACAAAAACATGGTACCATTCATGGAGAAAATTTTAAGGTTTTTTGGAAAAAAGAAATCGAGTCTTTATGTCTCACAATTTACAAGAACTCAAAATTTGGACTAAAATTCTATATAGTTACCTTTGGATGTAAAAATCACTCATAGAATTCTTCCAAAAAATTGTATTTAATGGATATAATAGAGCTAAATTACTTATCTAAAAACTACTATATGAAAATTAGCTAACTAATTTTAAGTTTACATAAAAGTAAAATATTGTAACTTATGACCAAAATAACTACTAATAAGATGATGTTTTACAAGGGCTAATAGTATCATATTTTATAATTTCCTATATATGATAAATATCTTATTATTCATCTTTTCAATATAGCCTCTTACGGCTAACCGTATATATGTTTGGATATTGGATCCAAACTCCTAGCCTTACTGGCTGATCGTATATCTCTTAGGATTTCACATCCTACTTCATAGTCTTACAGGTTGTTATTTGCATACATTTCTGTCCCATATTTCTTAGTCACAATTGACCGCACCGTATTTCATAGCCATATAGGCCGCACCAAAACATTTTAGTTAATCAAATCATAGCCCTAAGGCCGCACCAATAATTTCATCGTTTATTTCATAGCCCAAAGGCCGTACCAGCTGGGTTCAATAACCCGATATCATGGTCATAAGACCGCACCATTTGGATTCAAGTTCAATGTCATAATCATTTATGGCTCACGAGTTTGTCCCGCTTTTGCCTAGACTCACGGCTCCGTTCTTGTCATTTCATTGACTCACGGCTTACCCGATATTGTCTTTTTACTGACTCACAGCTCCGTTCTTGTCATTTCATTGACTCACGGCTTATCTGGTATTGTCTTTTTACTTTTATTATTGACTCACAGCTCCGTTATTGTCTTTCACAGACTCACGGCTTATCTGGTATTATCGTATTAATGACTCACAGCTCCGTTCTTGTCTATCGTAGACTCACGGCTTATCTGGTATTGTCTTTCCAATGCATCGGTAAACTGTCAAATTTCGTCCCCCAAATCTGTTTCAATCTGTAACAGTTCAATCAATACATATCATATATGATATAAGTGAGATTACTCACCTGAAGACTAGCTGCATTTAAATTCCAGTTGTTTCTTGCCTTTGCATGCACCACAACCATTTGTCTCATACCTATATAGTCATTTATATATAAAATGATAATAGGTTAATCACCATTTCAGTTGACTCTAATACATAAGAGTCCAATATAGAACCAATTCCAAGCATTTCCAAGCAATAAGCATCGTTATAAAAATTTAAGACGCTTCCCGGAATACGCGTATTCTACTACAGTACTTTCGGGAGGTCGTATACGCATTCCGACAATTTTCCATGAGGTTTCACACAATATTAGACCTATGTTTAAAATTTCAGGTCAATCGGATAAGCCTAGCATCAAAATCAAACTTGGAAATTGCTCAAAATATTAACAGAGAATAAGTTCTCTTCTGCCGCGAGATCGGGTCGCGATCCCCATGTAGATCGGGTCGCGATCTACTGCTGCACAGACTCTTCTCACGATTTTTATGCTACAAATTCCCATTTTCTCATTTTAAGCCCTTAATACTCGACTTAATCATTAGGGATTGTTCTAGGACCAAAACCATTCATTAGTATCAAGTTTTAGACAATGGAATTGGTAATTCCAATCCATTTCTAACATCTCCCGTTTTTCACAATTTTGGTCCTAAACCGAAATTTTCCAATTATAATCACTTCTACTAACTTATTCCCCACAAATATGACATCTGGAATTCATTTTTAATCATTGAAATCAGTTTACTCCCAAGAACTCATAATCTAGGGTTCTTGACTGTAACACCCGGCTTTTAAAACAAAAACACCCCTGAAAATTTTTCATTAAAAACAAAGGTTTCATTACATAAAACCATAACAAAAGGGGTATATTTTAATAAAAACGGGTACAACTGTATCAAGGAGAGTATAAAATACCATAATCTCCTTTAAAGCCGGGCTGCTACTGACAGCATCTATGAGTCCCACTTCTTAGTCACGGACTCTATCTTTTCCCTATCAGGATCATGCTAACCTGTAGGGACATTTAACAAATATCGTGAGCTATAAAGCTCAGTGAGTAATCATATCTGCAAATAACATGTACAATAAATACATCCATATATAATTCTTTATATATGATACATATATTTATTTTTTTCATCTTTCAATATCAAATACCATTTTATAGCCTTTTCCGGCTAATCATGTATACCTGTCTGGATATCGGACCCAGATTACTAGCCTTACCGGCTAATCATATATCTCCTAGGATTTCGCATCCTACTTCATAGTCTTACAGGCTGGAACATAATATCATGTGATTATCAAATCACTTTATCACGTCTAATATGTTATTTGCATACCGATCAAATCAATTCTATTTGCCATCCAGGCCATATGTATATAAAAGAGAATATTCATACAAATTCTCAATTATCATTTCTGTCCCCTATTTCCTAGTCATATCTGACTGTACCATATTTCATGACTATATAAGTCACATCATTTGTCATGGCTATACAAGCCGCACCAAAACATTTCCAGTATATGAATCATAGCCCGAAGGCCGCACCAGTTTGAGTTCAACAACCCGGAATCATAGCCATAAGGCCGCACCATTTCCATATAATAACATCATAGCCATGTAGGCCGCACCAGTTGGATATAACATCCAATATCATAGCCACAAGTGGCCGCACCATCTATCAACAATCTACTTCACAATCAATTATGGCTCACGGGTTTACCCGCTATTGCCTAGACTCACGGCTCCGTTCTTGTCATCGCAATGACTCACGGCTTATCTGGTATTGCCTTATTAAAGTGGACTCACAGCTCCGTTCTTGTCTATCGCAGACTCACGGCTTATCTGGTATTGTCGCATTACTGACTCACAGCTCCGTTCTTGTCTATCATAGACTCACGGCTTATCTGGTATTGTCGTATCACTGTTTATCTATTATTTGACTCACAGCTCCGTTCTTGTCTTTCTCAGACTCACGGCTTATCTGGTATTGTCATTTTCATATGTCTTTACACTCGTCATTTTCGTCCCTCGAAGCTGTTTCAACCTGTAACAGTTCAATCATCATATATCATATATGATATCAGTGAGATTACTCACCTGGATGCTAGCTGCATTTAAATCCCGGTTGTTTCTTGCCTTTGCATGCACCACAACCATTTTGTCCCATACCTATATATTCATTTATATACCAAATGATAATAGGTTAATAATCATTCCAATTGACTCTAATACATAAGAGTCCAATGTTATGCAACTATAAACCATCCTTAGATGATAAACTTTCCATCTATCATCTTTTCATGAGTTTTTACTATTCACCGAGGCATTTGTATCGATCTACAGCGCCCAATAGGAGTCGAAAACTCGATTTAATATTTTTCCAGGACTTTTCAGACCATCATGGACTTATGGTCCAAGTTTGAGGTAAATCGGACAAGCCAAACAAAAGTTAGCGATTCTGAACCCCCTGCCTGGGGGCGCACTGCGCCTGGAACCTGGGCGCACTGCGCCTGGGCGCACTGCGCCTGGGCGCACCCCGCCTAGAGCTAGGGCGTACTGCGCCTGGCGCCTGGGCAGGTTCCTGATCAGTCGCGATTTGTGCACTGTAGCACGCAGTTTTAGCCTATTAAGTCCTTAATCCAGTTCTTAATCGTTTGGGATTCATTTCTAGGCTAAAACCTTACATTAAAACAAGGTTTTCAACCATTACAAACAACTCAATCAATCAAAAGGAAGAATTAGGGTTCTTAGTTCCAAAACCCCAAAACTTCAAATTCATCACAAATAGCAATCTACTTCCAAAATCTTGGATTAAGTCCTTTTAGCATGACTTAATGGAAGTATTAAACCATTTAAACCACATAATCATAACTGAAATTTACAAATTTCAGTTTCTATAAAACTCATTAAGAACTTCTTCAAGAACTTGACTAAAATGGCAATCTACTTACCTTAATTGCTTGGAAATCACCACCTTCCAACAATTGTTCCAAGTTCTTGCTTCAATTCAATGATTTCTGCAGAAATCGCACCTTCAAGGCTCCTCCCGTTGCTGCACAAATGGCCAGTCAAAGAAGAGAGTCAACCTCTCTATTTATACTTCCAAAGTTTACAAATTTGGTCCCTAAGTTCATTTTCTTGAACTTTGACCACAATAAATCAAGTTTTATGACATAAAACTTCCATTTCTTATATTTTTGCCACCAGCAAACAATATTTTTACATAATTGGTCCTTCACATGGTCAAATGACCAAATTACCCTTTTTATGGTAAAATGACCAATTTACCCTTTTCTTCTAGTATTACTTTCTAATACTTAGAACACCATGTTAAATCATAAATACACTATGATTAACATTTTAATACTTAACAAAAGTGTCGTGGTGTTACATTGACCAAAGTTACAAATTTTCAACAATAACAACCTACTTCCATATTTCCAAGTTATGTTCTTAACACATGACTTATTGGAAGTTTAAAACCATTAAAACTCATAATTCTTGACTGAAATTTCAGTCATCAAATTCCTCAAGTGAAGAACACACACAAAACCTAGGTTAGAAATTCAATTTACTAACCTTATACTGTAAGACTCGTATCCTGATTATAACATATACTTAAAACAAGAGTGTTAGGAATTACATGATTTTTGGTAGTTATAAAGCTAAGAAAAACTTTAGTTACAATTTCATATGAAAATCAGCATTTTGTGTCGTTTTTAGAAAAATCATAATTAATTCTAGAAAAATCGTTTGGACCTCAAACCAGTGCACAAAGTTTACAAATTGAGTCTAGTACAATTATCAAAAATAATAGTAAGCTTGAAAATGACATTATCTATGGTAAAAAATGCAATCTTTACTGATTAGTTCGGAATTGACAAATTAGATAGTCTGTTTTCAAAAATTCATAATAAATCATAGGAAAATCGTATAAATACGTAAAATACATCCCTGGAAAGGTATTGAGATAAATTTCTGGAATATCAAATAAAAACGTGAATTTCATGGGTTTAAAGTCGGCTAAACCAGTCTTGAACAGACTGATTCTAGAAGGTATTAATTTCAACAAAGTTATATTATTAAAATCTTTTGTCAAAAGTGTCATGCCATTTTTTATTCAAGAATTCAAGTATAAATATCCCTCAAAACATCTCATAAACCACACAACTAAATCTCAATCCAATATATAGAGGTTTCTAAGCACTAGAGTGTAAGCAAGTGAGCGGAAGGAAGCTTAAAAGCCTAACGAAGGAGTTATAGATCTCGACGACTGGTCATAAGGTAACTACAAACCTTTCTATAGCTTAATTAGGTATTGTAAAATAGTTTTTGTTAAGAAGTAGAATATTTAATAAGTATAACATATGTTATATTATACTCATTTCTAACCATAGTAAACAAAAACCTTAAAATGTCGTTATTATAACAATTTGTAATTTCCGAAAATAATACCGATTGATTTACTTACGAGGACGGTGACTAGGCCGATTACTTGGGATCTGGTTGTTGGATTTTCCGAAAGGCTAAAATGCTGAAAGGATCCTGTCACCCCATCTAATCTTCTACCTGGCCGTTCTTTACTTGATAAATCATGGAGTATCATATTGGAATTATTGAAGGGTTTAATGATGCGACTATAATATAATTAAGGATTAAGAAATGATAGATTTCTTATTATGTTAACAGTTAAAGTTGAAGGAAATACAAAGCCGAGAAAGATAAACGATATAGTCAACTATAATCAGGTGAGTCTTCTCACTATACTATAGGTGATATTGCGTGCGTAGGAAGGAAGATATGTTAGACTAAGGTGATCTTACCTGTTATGATAATTGTATAAATTATTGCTATGATAATGATTGTTTGTGGACGGAACGGGATAGCCCGCGAGCCAATAGGCGGAACGGGAATAGCCTGCGAGTCATTAGACGGAACGGGAAAAGTCTGCGAGCAATAAGACAGAACGGGAACTGCCCGTGAGTCTTCAGCGGAACAGGGATAGCCCGCGAGTCTCACAGACATATGAATGGTTATGATGTGTTGTATGTTATGTGATGGATCGTATGGTATTTTGAGGAACTCACTAAGCTCCGTGCTTACCCTTTCCCTATATAAACTACTGTTTCAGGTACATCACGTACAATGGATGGCAAGGCGTGACGTGTATACACTGTGCTGCTTCATTGGAGGACTGTTTTTGAATGTATGTTCCGCTATGTTGTGATTTCATTAACTTTTATTAATCCTGGGATGTTTTCATTAAACTTATAAGTTATGGAATTTTGTCAAAATTAATTAAGTGGCTTTTCTTATATTGAAGTATCCGTTTAATTTTTTTTTAATTTTACCCTAAAATTTTGGGATGTTACAAGTTGGTATCAGAGCACAGCTTGAGAGAATCAGGCTCACTTAGTGAGTTCTGGACTCAAATTGAGGCTTAAGAGTTTTCTTAAAACATTTTTACGAAATAAAGATGTTTTATGAAGGGTGAACTGAAGACACAGTGTGTACCGCCAGCCGACGCCAGTATGAGAAAAGGGTTAAGTATTTAATATTGTGGATGTTAAAAAAACATATGGTATATGTTTGCTAAAATGCCTGGTAGAGATCATACATTGTTGTATTATTATCTGCTATTTGCTAATAGAACTGTATGCTAGTGCCGATAGGTTGCTTAGAGATTTCCACTAAGTTGTATACAATATGGACTGAATAGTCATAGAATGTGTGAGTTGACCTTATTGCATGTTCCTTGTTTGGTTGTTGCCTTAGGGAAGATTCTCTTATTTGAAAGAATGTTTAGTTCGATATTGTATACAACTAAGTTCTCGAAACAATTTGTCATCACTGGAGGAAGTTCCGTCTTAGTTAGAATAGCAGGGTGGGGGTGGGATTCCAAGTATTCCTAGAAGGGTTGACATATGCCTTGTAAGGGCATATGTGTTAAAATTATCGGTGAGAAGCGAATTGGATATTTCGAGACGGGTCTTGGAACGAACATGGATAGGTGTGGAAGGTAGTAGTAGAGCTCCTGCTATCAAAAGCACAGGATCTGCGTTTGAGTCGGGAGTTCGTCACGAAGGATCTAAGGAGCTGAGTATGTGAGTGTCTAGCATAGTTGACTTAAATGCTAGTGTAATGTGGTAAACCTTTATCCATTCGATTGGTGAATGTTGATTGTGAGGTTCAGTAGGAACAATTAAGATGTGATCATACCAGTTTGGTTGGACCGATCATGCTTAAGTTGATTACTGAGCTTAAAGACTGTTGAAAGGGAGAATGTCAAAGTGCTATTGTGGTAGCTATTTTTCATGCAACTAATGGGCGCACAAGTCAGACAGGGACTAGAGGATGCAAGGGTGAGTTTTCCAACTCACGGTCAAAGAGGTGCAAGCGGCGCCTGAGATGATAGCGGATATTTTTTAGTCGACTCTGTACATGCCTGGTGCTGTGTAATAGTGGGGCTACCTACCCTTGTATTGATCTTGCTTGAGTGATTGATCAGTTCGTGTGGGTTGAGAGTCTGGATCACTCGCTCGTGATTGAGGTAACTGATGATAGAGGTGTTGACTAGGGTCGCAAGCGGATGAGTAACATATGGTGGTTGATGTAAACGTCTTTACGTTATCGAAACATGTTTATTGAGATGGTGTTTGCCCCTGATGCAAGTTGTTGGCTGAGCAGAGTGGGCTTGGTTTTTGTTCGAGAGTAAGAGCTCGTAAAAAAATTATAAATCGAATAAACAGACTTGGACTTTAGTCCAAGTGGGGGAGGAATACAAAATTAAGGGAACAACATGAATATTATATTGAATCGGTGAAATTATTAAAATTATAGTAACACGTCGATATATTTAATACATTACAACAACTTTATATTAATACATTAAGAAAAGTTTACAGAACTACTAACCTAAACCGGAGAATCAGAAAGAAGCAAGAAGAGATCTTCTACACTCCAATCTTTGCCATCATTAGGTTGACTTGTACCATCTTGAGGATTTGGAAGGGGTATGCTTTCAGTTATTGGAGGAAGAACTCCAAGGTATGGGGTCTCGATAGGGTTGGAACCCGTAACCCCGTGATTAGGGGCTATATATTGACCCATTTAGGGCGTGTGTAAGTAGGGTAATGATGAGGAAGGGTTCCAATTCGGAACCAGTTGGGGGTAGTTATAAGAAGGAGGAAACCAGGCTAGGTCACCTACAAAGCCTCAAAAATTCTCCTCACTCGAAGACTCGAGTAAACCAGGGTTAATACTACTCATACCAGAATTAGATGGCGGAGATTGCTGCTGTGTATGAGTTCTTGATGAAGTTTCCCCCTTTTCCTGAATTTTTCTTTTCCTAAATACAACCTTATGAGCAGCTTGTATTAGCTTCTTTGTGCCGTCTGTTAGACCCGATTGTGACCCTTCAATTATCGCTTCTTTTTCTTTTTTTAGGTTGGGTATTAAATCTCCCGATAATTCTGTTGCCTCAATAAATTCATTACCAAATTCCTGTGGCACAAATAGCTTTAGTAATTTCAACCTTATGATATAAAGGAATTAAAAAAAATGTAGTTCTTTACCTCAACACGATCAATAAGGGTTTGCAAACTCGTAAGTTGTCGTTGGGGCCAATGATTGATACCTAATTCTCTACAGCGTTTTTTTAATTGTGTCGTTCCAATGTTGAGTTCCTTCGCAGCTTTCTCAATTGGTTCGTTAAAGTGTTCAGCTATTATTTCTCTACTTAATAAATGTCTGAAACCTCTTCCACTGCCACCTGCTATGTTTTCTGAACTAGAAGGTTCAAATCCAATTGTATTGTTATCATTCTGGATCATTTGAACATGATCCTGATTTTTTGACCCAAAGATGGACATTGATTCATCAAAATTAGTGGCCTCTATCGGTAATAATTGTTGGTTTTCAACAAAAATCTCAGGATTCTGAAATCCTTCTAGATTCCTTTGAATCAACCGAAGATGATCTCGATATTGAAAACCAACCCCAAACTCGGGATTCAATTCAATATTTATGTTATGAGTCCTCTGTAATTGATTCTCATCCTGAATACCAGCCATGAATTCTTGATTCATGGGGACAAACTCACTGCTTGTTGGGTGCACGTCCATGAATGGATTGTACTCAGTTAGACCATCCACAAATGGGTCTACAAATAACACATGTCAAATGATAAAACAAAATAGAATACTTATAAATGGATCATTCAAAAGAATTTAACCTGGTAGAAGGCATGGAGTCTGATCAAGTGCAAAGTCAGATGCATGCACCGGATCATCTGAGTTAATGTTCAACTCGGGAAAAATTCCCGGCTCATCGTGGAGATGCTCTATTGGTAGTATATCTGGAAGACTGTACCATAATTCAAAATCAAACAAAACATTAGAAGGGTAATCGAAGTATGGATGATATATGTCTTGAATGTTAGAGTCACCAAACTCTATTAAGAATGATTGGTTTGAAGTACCCTCTCCTTGCGGAGAACCAGGTCCAGGGTTCGACAGATCGCCCATTGAAGATCTGTTTTCCATGACTCGACTTTAAATATGAGTTCGTTTACGAACAAACTAGTGATAAGAGAGGATGAGACTGAAAATGAATGATACTACATACCTATATATATAGTATCTTGCAGCTAGAACCGAAAGGACACACAGAACTGAAAGGACACCTCACGTTTTAATTACCGAAATTCAAACTAACTACAGTAGATGCGACTTTTCACTACCCCAAGTGACATTTTTTCAAAATTCCCTGCTTGACTCTGGTGAGAACGAGATAATAAAGAGACTTTTGAAATAAAACAAAATTTTATGTCTCCATATAATGGAAATAGTTTAAAGAGTGTTCAGTACTCAAAAAAAAAAAAACTTACAAAAGATGATGTAAATTTTATATTTCGGTGAAACAGAAAAATTTGAAGATTCTACAAAAAATAGACTTATTTAGCCAAAAAGTATTTAAAAGAAATGTTGAATTGAGGCAAATGTGTGTTGAAATATGACGAATTCATATAAATACGAAATAGTGTTAAAATTAGGTGTTGCAAGTTAACTAGGTTAACTATGTATATAGGTAGATTAGAAAGTACTAAATATGTACTGTAGATAGTAGTCGGTCAAGTCGATGTGTGGGACTGTGAGAAACAGTTAGAGTTTTTTTTGTACATCTAGAGTAATTAGAAGAAAAGAAGTATGGAGTGAATGAGAATAATAAGACCTTAAGCATTATTACAGAGGTATGTGAATGTTGAAAGGGAAAGATAATTAAATCTTGTAAAGTTTCGGCAATAAGACGAGGAGGATTTTTGAAGGACACAAGGACTCGATGGGAAATACATAGAGGCGTTCAAGAATGCGGATTTCGAGACGAAATCCAAATAAGTGGGGGAGACTTGTAAGACCCGTATCCTGATTATAACATATACTTAAAACAAGAGTGTTAGGAATTACATGATTTTTGGTAGTTATAAAGCTAAGAAAAACTTTAGTTACAATTTCATATGAAAATCAGCATTTTGTGTCGTTTTTAGAAAAATCATAATTAATTCTAGAAAAATCGTTTGGACCTCAAACCAGTGCACAAAGTTTACAAATTGAGTCTAGTACAATTATCAAAAATAATAGTAAGCTTGAAAATGACATTATCTATGGTAAAAAATGCAATCTTTACTGATTAGTTCGGAATTGACAAATTAGATAGTCTGTTTTCAAAAATTCATAATAAATCATAGGAAAATCGTATAAATACGTAAAATACATCCCTGGAAAGGTATTGAGATAAATTTCTGGAATATCAAATAAAAACGTGAATTTCATGGGTTTAAAGTCGGCTAAACCAGTCTTGAACAGACTGATTCTAGAAGGTATTAATTTCAACAAAGTTATATTATTAAAATCTTTTGTCAAAAGTGTCATGCCATTTTTTATTCAAGAATTCAAGTATAAATATCCCTCAAAACATCTCATAAACCACACAACTAAATCTCAATCCAATATATAGAGGTTTCTAAGCACTAGAGTGTAAGCAAGTGAGCGGAAGGAAGCTTAAAAGCCTAACGAAGGAGTTATAGATCTCGACGACTGGTCATAAGGTAACTACAAACCTTTCTATAGCTTAATTAGGTATTGTAAAATAGTTTTTGTTAAGTAGTAGAATATTTAATAAGTATAACATATGTTATATTATACTCATTTCTAACCATAGTAAACAAAAACCTTAAAATGTCGTTATTATAACAATTTGTAATTTCCGAAAATAATACCGATTGATTTACTTACGAGGACGGTGACTAGGCCGATTACTTGGGATCTGGTTGTTGGATTTTCCGAAAGGCTAAAATGCTGAAAGGATCCTGCCACCCCATCTAATCTTCTACCTGGCCGTTCTTTACTTGATAAATCATGGAGTATCATATTGGAATTATTGAAGGGTTTAATGATGCGACTATAATATAATTAAGGATTAAGAAATGATAGATTTCTTATTATGTTAACAGTTAAAGTTGAAGGAAATACAAAGCCGAGAAAGATAAACGATATAGTCAACTATAATCAGGTGAGTCTTCTCACTATACTATAGGTGATATTGCGTGCGTAGGAAGGAAGATATGTTAGACTAAGGTGATCTTACCTGTTATGATAATTGTATAAATTATTGCTATGATAATGATTGTTTGTGGACGGAACGGGATAGCCCGCGAGCCAATAGGCGGAACGGGAATAGCCTGCGAGTCATTAGACGGAACGGGAAAAGTCTGCGAGCAATAAGACAGAACGGGAACTGCCCGTGAGTCTTCAGCGGAACAGGGATAGCCCGCGAGTCTCACAGACATATGAATGGTTATGATGTGTTGTATGTTATGTGATGGATCGTATTGTATTTTGAGGAACTCACTAAGCTCCGTGCTTACCCTTTCCCTATATAAACTACTGTTTCAGGTACATCACGTACAATGGATGGCAAGGCGTGACGTGTATACACTGTGCTGCTTCATTGGAGGACTGTTTTTGAATGGATGTTCCGCTATGTTGTGATTTCATTAACTTTTATTAATCCTGGGATGTTTTCATTAAACTTATAAGTTATGGAATTTTGTCAAAATTAATTAAGTGGCTTTTCTTATATTGAAGTATCCTGTGACACCCCATTTCTACTGTTTTTAAATACTATGGTTTTTCGTAAAAATACAGGAATACAAAAATACGGTTTATCAAAAACCGATAATTTAAATGCTTAATACAGTGGGTGTACAAATCCATATCAAAACTAACCATAGTAAGCAAGAAAGGATTAAACCTTGAGTCCATATTAGGAGCTAACTCGAGCTCCACTCCGGCTAAACTTCATCCCTTTTATAGCAAATCATTTTAACCTGGAATACATGGCATAAAAATAAAATACGTAAGACAAAATGTCTCGTGAGTTACATGAGTTTTAGACACCAACATTTAAACTTCTTTTTCAACCTTGTATAAAAATTTCATAATATAAACATTCGCAAAAACTTTATAGTATTAATATACTATAACTTTTTATCTTTCGAAACCATTTCATATTATATCTTTCAAAACTAGCTTCTTTCATACTTTCTTTGACTGGTTTTATAAACTTGCTGGATTTTTATACTTAGGGCTTTAATCACTATAAGTGATACCCCAAGTCTCTACAGCTAGAAAGAACGGATCAATCCTCACAGTAGAAGTGCTGAGGCAGCCTACTTCGCGAAGGGGTTTTCCCCAGTAGACTCCTTACCTAACCCGGGTAGGTGGAACATAGTTCCCTTACTAACATTGCTAGCCATAATACCAGTCATATATAAAAATACTTTCTGGAAACTGAAACATTTCTTGTACACATAAAGGCTAAATGCCAAGCTTTAGACTTAAACCTGCTTTTATCATAATCTAGGTTGTTGCCAAAATCATACCTTCAAGTATAGCAATTTACTTTCCATATAAGCTAGAAAATATATCATTCTTGCAAATATTTTCACACATAAAAATATTATATGAAATCTGAAAAAAATACTTACTTACTTGCCATGTATCCCAAAATGGGTAAAAATACTACATGTACTCACCTGATACGTAAAAGTAGGTCGCACACACAAGCACGTGATACTCAAGAACTCTTCTTCTTTCCCGAACCTACATTCCACATGGGACTGTTTAGAACGAATTAACGTTTACATTTATTACTTATAATTATATAAGTATACATGTATTTTCCCGATACTCGACACGTACCGTGTTCCACTATACCCTCCCTTTACTTTATAAATACATCATTAAGGTTATTAATTATCTTTAATAAGTTTGTAAAGGTCCCGACATTCGTTACCAATTCTAAACACACAACCAAGGTTAAAACCACAAAAAGAAAGGTTTGACAGCAATGCTGATTTTTGTCCCATAAACGGATTTGCAACAGATGACCAAGGAAAACTCAGATATTAAACTTAATAAAAATCATGTTGGAACTAGACCCAATGATAAGGTCACAGGGCCTGACCTCAGGTCATTTTCATTTTCCATTTGCAAATGAAAAATCCACCATGTCACCACAAATTACAAAAACAGTTACATGACCTACCCTCAAAGACATTAACCAAGAATGATAATCAGAAGGCCCTGGGTTCTGAAATTCGGTGTGAACAAACTAGACACATATACTGAACTTTTCCCACTGGCCTTGCCCTTAAATGATTTTCCTACTATCTGTTATGAATTTTACAAATCAGAAGTCACTGCACAGTGCACCCCTGGACCAGTCAGTGAAGATTGCAACTTTCACATAACTTAAGGTCCGCGTTAGTCCAAGATCTTCTGGATGAAGAAACTAGACTCAGCTACCATTCTAGGGATATAGAGATCATCCAGAATGGACACTCACACGATTTTATATGAATTATCAAAAACAGAACCAAAACAGTAGAAACAAAAACATAGCTCAATGGTAAACATTACCTACAGTTCAGAGAATTAAAACCACTGCAGAATTCAGTACACTACACCAATGAAGATCTCCACCGTTCAGATTTAAGAACTATGTGTTAGGAAGCTACGATCCAAATTTCATGATGATCCAACGGTTAACGAAGGTGTACTGCATTTTTTTCCATGACTGCACACATGATGACGAAAATTAAGTTCTTATTTCCTTGATTCCATTCCACCCTTCTATTTCCCACATACCAATTGGAATCATTCAGAACAATTATATGTGGTTCCTTTCATCCAAAACATCAATTATGACCCATCAATTTCATTGAATTCATAGGTTGAACAAAACCCCAATTTCTAGGGTTCTTGAGCTAAAACCCCAAATTCATCAAAACCATTTGATTTAAGTTATGTTCTTAATACTTAGAACATATTTGCAACTGAAAAATCATGTCATACTACTTGGATCATGACTGAAATTTCAGTTTCTAATTTTATTTACCCACACAACTTGAAACCATTAGCTTAGATCATGGAAATCTTACCTTAGAAGCTTGGAATCACTAATTCCAAGTGTAACTCTTCAATCCTCGCTTCAATCCCTCGCTCATCTTCTTGAAATCATGCTCTCGATTCTTCCAGAGAATTCCCAGAAGTTCTCTCCTAAATTATGACCATTTATGATATATTTTCTCCTATATATATTTTTCCATCTTTGTGAAATGACACAATAGCCCCTGAACTTTCATTTCTTGGTCTTTTAACACCAATATTAAGTTTGGCCACATAAAGCTAAAATTCTTACATTTTTGGTACAAACTAGAATTATACTTTTATAACAATTCTTGTATATGGTCAAATGACCAAATTACCCTTTTTACTAGAATTAACTTTCAAATACTTATCACCATTATTTGGTGTCAAAATTTTTATTTCATTACATATTAGCTCCAAAAATCATATTTTCCTTACTTAAAAGTCATTTGGATGTCAAATGACCATTTTGCCCTTTTCTCATCATCTTTCTCCAAACTTTTGGTATTTTACCACATTTCTAAGTAATTTATTTTAAAACTTTCAAAATATTTTTGGTCTTTTCCTTACGTATTTTCTCGAATATAAATTCAAGATTTTTTTTTTGGGTCGTTACATATCCGATTAATTTTTTTTTAATTTTACCCTAAAATTTTGGAATGTTACATATACACTTAGAAATCTTCAATTCCAATCTAGAATCCTGTCCTCCACGTCAATTCTTGTGAATTCCAGAAATTTCCTCTTCAAGAGTTCTTCCCGTAGCTTCTTCAAGTTCAGCCACACATAGGAGAGTCAACTCTCCTATTTATACTTCCAAATTTTACAGATTTAGTCCCTAAGTTCCATTTCTTGAACTTTTGGCACTTTTCTCACATTTTATCACAATAAAACTTTCTTTTCTTATGTTTTTGCCACAAGCAAACAATATTTTTACATAATTGGTCCTTTACTTGGTCAAATGACCAAATTGCCCTTTTATGGTAAAATGACCAATTTACCCCTTTCTACTAGAATTAACTTTCAAATACTTTTCACAAGTATTTGGTGTTACATTGAGATTATGCATCAAAAATTTGGAGCAAAGTGGAAACTTCCCCCTTTTTAGTTGAATCTTTGGTAACTGTTACCATTGTAACCTTCTCTTGATGGATATGCCTCCTTTACTAGCAGATCAGTAGACTCGGTATCTTTGAAATGTTTTGTCGTTTATGTAAACAATCAATATACTTATCATAGGATTCCTCTTGACCTAGTTAGGCTATTATTGATGTGTCTATTATGGTCATGGAGACTTTGTTGGTTTTGTAAGATCTCTTACGAATGTGCTTGATACAATTCCATTCGAAACGACCTTATTTCTCTATCTCTCACGTAGGTGATTCAACTCAAATCATTAAAAGATAAATTTGATGAATTTTGTATATTCATCAAATGTGTAAGCTTAATATGCATCACTATTTTTCATAGAAATAGCTTGGGGTTGTCCCTCAAGGTGATCCATTTTCTCTATATGCAGATAAGTTGTCTATTTAAACCTCGATCATGGGATCTCTAGTGAACTAAGGTTGGGTTTTCCTTCACAATAAATTGTTCCTCCACAGGCTTTAGCCCTATTTCTCCTAACAAGATCTCACTTCAACGAATTAGTTAGTGGATCTGCAATCATATTTTTTACTTTATATAACCACTAAATATTATTTATCTTGAGAGTCGTAGTAAAATGGTGTTATGTCTTTGAAAATACATATAGATTCACCATTATTTATGTAACCATGTAAACATAGTATAGTGAGAAAACTCACATGATCCGAAAAGCTGAACAGCACTCCACTCGCGCGTCCTCAGATCCCTACAATGCAAACCTCCTAATAAGGATAAACTTCACTTAGAACTTCCTAAACCTCAAACAGGATAAACCTCTAAGACCGGTGCCCCGAACCCTCAAGTTTGACCAAAAGTCAAACTGGTCAAAGGTCAATGTCAAAGTCAAAGTCAACGGTCAAAGCAAGTTAGCGCCGCTATCTTCCCTAGATAGCGTCGCTAACTATGAACAGTCTCAAAAATCCATCGCGAACCATGACTGAGTTAGCGTCGCTAACTACAGAGTTAGCACTGCTAACTCCTCTGTTTAGCCAAAATCCTCCAAAAGCTCTTAATCCAATAGTCACGTTCTTAAACCTTTTAGGACCCCTCCGAAACAATTCCTAGGTCCATAAAAATCCTAACTTTATCGTTCAATCATGGTCAAACAAGCTCATGAACAAGATCCGAGTCCAAAATGGTCCAAAACTCAACAAAACAACAAAAGAGAGCTTGGCTTACTCTCTAAACCAACCTAATGGCTCCAAATGAGGACTCAAAGGCATAAAATTTTGAACTTTATCCTTCCTAACTATGGACAACATCAAAAAGGGACCATTACTCCATTTTAATCTATAAAACCCCACTTAAATCACAAGAAGAATCTTAATAAAGTAAAAAGGTGGAAACTTTACTCACAAATACAATGGTCCAAAAACAATGAGCTTTAGCTTATTTCCACTTGAAAAATGCCTTCTAGCAACACCATGCATCCTCTAGCATCATAAGATTACCTTCCAAAGTGACCTAAAGGGGCAGAATTCATCCAAGGGAGCTAGAGAGAGTTTGAACGTTCATGGGTGTTGAAAATGGAGGCTACCCTAGGGTATAACACCTTTATATATGGCCCATTGCTCAAAATCTAGGGTTTTGGACCAAAAACAGAAGTTAGCGTCGCTAACTGGAGATCGTGCAAACCCACCATCAAACCCTGAGAACTCAGCGACTCTAACCCTTAACTTAACGACTCTAACCCACTTAGCGATGCTAACTGTACTTAGTGACTCTAACCCTTAACTTATTGGCGCTAACTGCATAATTTCCCAAAATCTCATTCTTTTAGCTTTGAACTTGAGCATTTTGGGATTAGGGTATTACAATAGAGATGATTCTGTCAAGATGGGTCTGCAGGAGGAGAGAGAGATGAAATGGGATGGGTGTTGTGGGTCTTTTTCCTATTTTTAATTATTAAAATAATAAAATAAATATTAAAAAGATAATAAAAAATATCAAGAAATGCATACTAGTAATTTTAGGTTTGATGTAGACCGAAGTCCAAAAAAATGATGTCATTTGGATCAAATCCATAAGAAATATCTCATTTTGGAACGGTGATAAAATTTTAAAACCTCTTATACCAAATTAGAGAAAAAAAAATGACATACCATATAGACCAAATTTATAATTTTGTCCTCAATCGTATAACAAATAGCTTTACAAACGAGACGTGATATTAATGCATCAACCAAGATTCGTGAACCACTGATGTGTCTGATGGTCTATGTATACAAAGGGTTTGTCTTTACCTGGCCTCTTTTTAATTGATTAAAACTTACTCTAAAATCATAAAATCTTATTTTGAATTTTATATTTACATATGGGCCAACAAATTACTATTTATTAGTTGATTTGATTTCCTAGTGGGGCTCTTAGAGACCAATAATTATCAGGCAAATCCAAAACTCCATTTCAACTCAAACGCAATTACTTTAGCTTTATGGAAAGCTTTGTTTGGCTTTATAATCATTATAATATGTTAATAGTACTGAATTTCGGTGTATAAATTTGTATATTTATATTATAATCATTATAAGATGTTATTAGTATGTTGGATATTTATCCTCGTGGGAAGAATATGAGATTTATTTACGTGTATCATTTGTCTTTGTTTAAGAACATTGTAAGGCCGGTGGACGTGGGTTCGCTACCTGATGGTAAAATCAAAATTTTATGCTACGAAAATATCGACAGATCATATCTAACTTTGGATATAATCTATAGTAGAAAATTATTTGTACACCAGTAATCATAATATTTATTGTGTATCAATCATAAACTACATAATAACGTAATCACCTTTTTTATACCAACTGCATCCCTCATTTGAAAGTCTTTATAATATTGCTAGCAAGTCGAATTACATCAAATCTAAACCAAAAAGAAAACATTAAAGATACTAATAATAATACAAATGTTACTTGAGAGAAACATACTACTGGGGATTTTTTTAGCGAGTATTGTCAAATGTAAAAAAAAATACAATTTAGGCACACATATGAGATCTATCTGTGAACTTATGTACTAGTGTCATCTTATTATAACATGTACAATATTCGTTTGATACTATCTTATATTGAACACTACTCGATTTGGCCTCTTTGAAGTTTCTAATAACATATGGGACTTGCTATTTTTCAAAGGAGTCTTATACTTCTTTGGTAGCCTAAAAAAAACTCAAAAAAGAAAAAAAAAAAAAAAAAAGTCAACTTACAAGCCAGATGTGACTATTTGCTTAAATGGGTAATTCTTGAAATCGTAATGAACCAACTTTTTGTGTATCTTACTATTTCTTTTTTTTTTTCTTTTGCTTTTCAAGTAGAGTCCTTTTATTTTGGATACTAATAAACGCATCATCTGCATAAACGTCATTTGACAGGATTGCATTATTCGAAGAATAATAATATTTTCCATCTCCATAATTTGCTCGCGACACAAATGTACATTCAATTACTAAACAATGAAATGAATTTCCTTAATAACCAATATGAAAAATGATATTTCTAGTATATAGACATACTTAATTCAAAATACAAAATCTATGATGATAACGTGCAGTTGAATAACACAAAATTGTTTGTCTTATTAGTTTGCTTATATAATATGAAATTTTGTGACTAATATAATAAATAATAATGTTATAAAGTATGTAATCGATCATTCTATATTAAAACATACCAGATCAAACAAAGTTATCGTATGTAATTGTGTCTAAAAAAACACTGAATATTTAATTTCGATCATGAAACTAATGTATTAATCGAATGAGAATTTATAAAAGTATAAAAATCAATATACAACACATTGCCTGGATTTGATCATTGGAATTTTGCGATTCATGGACAATATTTTTAATCTTCTACTTCTGTTTGTTGAACTCTAAATCCTCCATGGTTTTTTCAGATCTTCTAGCAATAACAATGTTGGTATTAGATTACAAATTACCGTATGCAAATCAAACGATGATGATCATTATAAAGAATATTGAAATCGTTTTTTAATTGCATATACATGATCTTCTCTTATTCCCTTGAATATCATATACCTTCTTGATTATGTGATTTTATAAATGACTGATTTAATCTTCTAATCTATATGTTGATTCTTTCTATTTTTAGTTCATTACATATTAACACAGTATTTATGTATTTACATTATATATATATATATATATATATATATATATATATATATATATATATATATATATATATATGTATGTATGTATGTGTGTGTGTGTGTGTGTGTATTCTGACGACCTAAAAATTCGATATAAGGTAAGAAACAAACATAAGTATATTTGATCAGATGCTTACATATAATACGTGTATCATGCAAGGAAAGAATTGTCAGCGATGGTAAAACGATGAAGATAGATGGGTTAAGACCTTTTATTACGTAAGTTTAGTTTTAAATACAGAATGGCAAATTAAGAATTTGGGGACAAAAAATGAAGTAAATATTAGGGTATCTTTAAAAGTCATTATCTCAAAATATAAAATAATTTATAAAAATTCATCAATGTGTCTTTTATAATATTTGAAGTAACAAAAATATAGGAAAAAGATTCAAATCATTTGGAGTTATAACGAATTACTTATGAGAGTTATAAAAAAGATAAAAATTGTCAAATGCTCATATTTGAGAGTCTATAACAGAAATTCTGATTAGATTTAGATGTAAGTCATTAAAGGAAAGTTGTCAAGTTCATTTTCACATTTTAAAAGATATAAAATTTGCAAACATCGGGTTTTTTTAATGTATAATTTATGTTAGTTTAAAGTTAGAGAAAATCAAAAGTAATTGTTGAAAATTTTAAGGCAATTTAACTGAAGGGCATTTTCGGAATTTTCAATGTGCTGACCGATCAAAAAAATGGAAAAGGAAATTCGGAATGAGAGACAGAAGGCAAGACACTGTCCGTGAGGGGTGTTGTGGCCGACGATGGCAATGTGGTGGCCAACAGTTGCTTCGTGTGACCGGAAAAACCTACATAAAATAACAAAAAATTCTAAATTTCTTCATTTGGACAAAAATTTTAAAGGTAATCTCTCAAATTGTTGGAACCCTAGATGCTGTTACAGAAAATTGAAAGTATGAAATTGATTATTGAGAATTGGTACTTAAGAATTTAAATGCTTGTTGTCTTGAGTTTAAAAACCCCAATAATCAAGTTATTATGTGGAAAATTTATGATGTTCAAAGCTGAAATTCTAAATTTGGTACTATGTTATCAATTTTCTGTTTGAGGACAAACTTGAACATGGAAAATGAACTAGTATGCAATTGTATAATGTTTGACATGAAATTTGTTGAATGAGAAGAAACGATGGAATCATTGTTCGTGGTCTATTCTTGGTCTCTCCACATTGTCATTGAAAGAGAAGACGTGGAAAAGCATTTGGATTTTAATGGAAAAGCATTAGAAAAGAATATCAATTCTTTACAGACTTGGTGTTTATTTTGTGTTAGTTATGAGAAATATGGCTGTGTGGAATAATATGACCTTCATATATGATCATTTTAGTTAATAAGTTATTTTTAAATCATTTTATTCAAAAACTAGTTGATGTTAAATACTTGAAATCTTGAATCATCTTTTTGCAGCTTAGCATATGGTGATTTCTATTTGGAGACACCTGGTTCATAATGGAATGTTTATTTTCCAACTTTTGTGTTAGCCAAAGATTGGATTTGTTTTGGAAATCATACAAAGTTTACAAGAAATAAAAAAGGATTTGATGTGGTTGTTTTCATGGATTTTTGGTTTGTATGGATGTTTCGTAATTCCTCCAATTTTCAAACCTCCAAGCTGAGGGAGGATGTTATTTTTGATAAGGTCATATTTCTAGATTACTTGTAGAATTTATAGAAAGAAAAATCCAATAGGTTAGTTGGTTAAAAGACTCATAAACGTCTCTTGAATTTTAGTGTTTTTTGTTTCCATCACCTTGCTAGTTTTTGATAAAATATTATTGTACTTAAAAAGTTAATATCAACCGTCACAAAATAGTTATTTAAAAGAACTAAAATTATATATGTGCCCTTACTTTGATCTTATGTTTTTAGTTTTGCTTGTGTGGCATATTTTAACATATTGCAAGCATCATATATATATATATATATATATATATATATATATATATATATATATATATATATATATATATATATATATATATATATATATATATATATATATATATATATATATATATATATATATATATATATATATATATATATATATATATATATATATATATATATATATATATATATATATATATATATATATATATATATATATATATATATATGGGTGAGATCAACATAAAACCAAAATTAGACATAGAACCATAGAACCACATGTTCAGAACCGAACATGCACTATGTTCAGTACCGAACATACATATGTTCAGAGCTGAACATACGTATATGTTCATTAGTGAACATATATTATATTTGTTCACTAATGAACATATACGTATGTTCAGCTCTGAACATATGTATGTTCGGTACTGAACATAGTGCATGTTCGGTACTGAACATGTGGTTCTATGGTTCTATGTCTAATTTTGGTTCTATGGTGATCCTATGTTCACTAATGAACATATACGTATGTTCAGCTCTAAACATATGTATGTTCGGTACTCAACATAGTGCATGTTCGGTACTGAACATGTGGTTCTATGGTTCTATGTCTAATTTTGGTTCTATGTTGATCTCACCCATATATATATATATATATATATATATATATATATATATATATATATATATATATATATATATATATATATATATATATATATATATATATATATATACATACATATATATATATATATATATATATATATATATATATATATATATATATATATATATATATATATATATATTTCACCCTAAAGTGAACAAGTAGGTTTAAAGGTAGGGTACTCACATTACGGGATGATTAAATCTGGGTTTTTAGTGCCAAAAACCAAAAAGTTTCATGGAACAATATTTCCTATGGTCCATGGCATTAGGTCATCAGTGCCAACAACCACAATTCACACAAAAATTTGAAAAAGTGATTGTATAGAAATAAAAGAATTTTGGAAGAAACATGAAAAGTTAACAAACAAAAAAACATGACAACTTGCCCATAATCATGAGCTAAAATCGAGTACAATAGAAGAAAAGCTTATCGGTGGATCAATGGAGAAAAAGACATCAATAGGGCTTCCCTTCTTGTTAATACTCAATGCATCGTATGGGCTCCCAGGAGAAGAACCGCACCCTCTATGTATTCCATTATTGTTAATACTCTCTAGAATCCACTAATTAATGTTCCATCTTGTAGCTTTTTCTGTGATATAAAAGCTAATTTACTACAAAAAACACTTCACATTGGAACTAAAATGGGTACCTGTACGTGGTGATGAAAGTGTGCATGTGTAACTAAAATTGTTGTCGTTTTCTTCTTCTCAAGAACTGAATTTGTTAGTTGTGGTAAGAGTGTGGGGAAGCAAAAATCTACACAATTGAACTCGGAGATGAAATTTGTTACTATAGGTCAAAATGGTTAGATTAGAAAATGTTGTTAAAGTTGGGTGATTTTTAAACCGATAATAAGGGATCAACGTGGTCAATGTGGACTTTTCTTTCAAAAAATGGAGGCTTTCATAGATCGAAAAATATATAGCGGTAAAACCACAAAACTATGCAAAATATGGTGGCATTTATATGATTTGTCTTTTGGGATAAAATTTGTTTCATACTTTACATCAAGAACCAGTAAAAAATTGCGCGCCCCGCTACATCAAGAACCGCGTAAAAAATTTGTTTCATACTTGCTGTAAATATGGTTGAACTGTGTTCAAGATGCATAATGGATTTGACCACTCGACTACTAACTCAATATGTTTGGTTTACCTTTTACCATATGCATCTAACTTTTTTCCTAATAGATACTATCATACGTCTTCATAGCAGGTAAAGCTTAAGATTTCTACTTAAGATGGTTTGAATTTAAATCCTATAAGTTAAACCATTAGGCAACTAGTAAATGTCCGAAAATGTAGATAGGCAACTAGGCAATTAGTAGATGTCATGTTCGTTCTTTATTAGGAAAACGTATTTTCCAACTAGGCAACTAGTAGATGTCTCGTTCGTTTCAAGAGAATTGTTTATAAGTGGATTGTTGAAAATGTAGTTAATGATTTTAAGTAGGTTACCATTACCGGTAATTCAGTGCTTGACCCCTACCTAGGAAACGGTTGGGCGTTGGCTTTTATACTTCACAAGCTTTTAAAAAGGACCTTTATATGAAAATATATATTTTATATTCTGGTAATGTCATTAGGAAAAGGACATATGTTTTAACTGAATCAAAATATCAACTACCTCGTTCATGAAAGAAGAAAACAAATACCATAGCTTCAATTATTTATTACATATAAGGTTTCTGTCTCGAACTCGAAGAGTTGATTTTTGAAATCTGATTTTTTTTAACAACACAAATTTATTAGAAGAAACAAACAGGATGAGCCAGAGGCTCACAACAGGAGGAATACATCAGGAGGAATAAAGAGTCGAAATGGGAGACGAACACCACGTAGACCAATCTAACAACATCTTCGATCTATACTTAATCCAGTTATATGAACTAACATGAAAATCATCAAACACAAATATGATACTCTGCATCTCATTGCTAAAAACTACCCTGTTTCTGCGTTTCCAAATAGACCAAATAAGAGCATAAATAAGGGAAAGCCGAAGTTTCTTCAACTTATTATCACCTGCGTGAATCTTCAAACAATCGATCACCTGTCCACAAGAACTCGGCTTAACACCCACCACCAAAGACCAGCTGCAGAACATGTCCCACAAAACTGAGACCTCCTTGCACCCAAAGAAGAGACGATCCACACTCTCAACTGAATCCAAGCAGAAAGGGCAGGAAATTGAACTCACATTAACTCCTCTGCTAACCAGATTAGAGAAGGTGGGAATTCTATCAAGAAGCACTCTCCACACAAAGCAATTAAGCTTTAACGGGATCCAATTCACCCAAGCAAAACTATATCTCGCCTCTACTTCCGAAGTCTCCATGAGATCCCTCAAGCATTTGACCGAGAAATCAGCACCACCGCCATTCCAACACGACAAGTCTGAACCATTAGCGAACTGAAAATCTGCCATCAGGCCTTCCAAATCAGCCAGCTGCCTAGCCTCCCGACCTCTCCTCAATCGATCTTTCCGGTTCCAAATCAAATTTAAGCCATCACCAGCATTCTGATTGATTCTCTCCGTAACCAAACAATCTTTATTAGATTCTTTAAGGTAGAGACTTGGGAACATATCTTTAAGAGTGAAGTCCCCACACCAAGCATCCTTCCAGAAAAAAGTGCAATCACCTCTACCAACCACCCTTTTGAACAACTAATCTAAAGTAATCCCTTTCCTTTCAAAATCTTCATCAATAATAGCAATCTCAAACCAAACACCTCTAAGAGAGCTACTAGCAAGAGGTTTACCATCGATTAATTTAATCTTGTGCATCGCTTTGATACATGAAGACCAAAGAGCACCGCCACCCGTCTTTAATCTCCACCTCCATTTAGCGAGAAGCGATAAATTAGCCGAGTCTAAACAGCCAACTCCAAGACCTCCTTTATCTTTAGGCTTCACCACCTTGCCCCAAGCGACCCAATGAATCTTTTTGTTCGAACTACCATCTCCCCAAAGAAACCTTCTTCTAATTCCATCAAGAACGCTAAGCACCTTCTTAGGAACTTTAAATAACGAGAAATAGTATAGCGGGAGACTATTGAGAACGGATTTCACCAAGGTAAGACGGCCTCCAAATGATAAATATTTTGCTTTCCAACATGAGAGACGCTTCACAAATTTATCTATAACCGGAATCCAATGTTTGGATAATTTCATATTGGCCCCCACTGGAAGACCAAGGTAAATGAACGAAAAAGACGCCGGTTCGCATTTAAGAACACTCGCAAGACGACTAACTTCCATGTCATCCACCCCGACCCCGAACACTCTACTCTTTTGCAAATTTACTTTTAACCCAGAAGCAAGAAAGAAACATCTAAGAATTCGGTTTAGATTAACAATATTCGCCTCCGACCATTCTCCTACAAAAGTCACATCGTCTGCGTACATTAAATGAGATAAGGAGGGACCATCCATGGAGAAAGAAATACCTCTAAAATAGTGCATCTCACAAGCTTTTTCCAACGGCACATGAAGACCCTCCATGGCAATAATAAAGAGAAACGGAGCCAATGGATTCCCTTGCCGAACCCCTCTTCTAATGTCAAACTCCTTAGTGGGTGTGCCGTTAACTAAGACCGAAGCTCTACTTGAATAGAGACACCCTCTAATCCATCTTCTCCACTTCCACCCAAAGTTCATCTGCTTCATAACCGAATCCAGGAAATCCCAACTAATCCATCTTAGCCATTAACCTTATAGAGTTATAGTACGCATGTTATTGTTGAAATAGTTAACAATTAGATACATCCTGAATATTTTCTCAGTTCTAATTATATAAATTTGTGGCAATAAAATCAGTTACATGACGATGACAGCTATACCAGTAATAAGGCGTATACCTAGGTTGTTTCCGTTATCATTTTTCTCACCAAGTCATAAAAGGAAAACGACCGAACAAATATAAAATGTCAAATACATGATGTTGATTATTTTTTAAGTTGAATAAACATGTGAATTTGACAAAATGTTCATTTTATCTATACTCTAAAAGAATTGCAATATTTTACTGCTATTTATCGATCTAAACTACAGCTGTTCATTATTTGAATAAAACCGGATCCAATTGGACAATATGAATTTGACTATCTGGTTCGAAAATTTGGATATTTGGATTGATTTTATACAAAATCGAATTATTATTTTGAATTTTGGATTGATTTTGACTTATAAAACATAAACCAAATTGTCCAAAAAAACCGAATAACAGTTCTTTCTTTCTTTCGGTATATATTTTTTATTTTTAATTATTTATTGAATCTTAATAAATTGTTTTTTAATAAATTAAAAAACTCAGAAAATAAAAAATATTAACATGTACCTTTTCTTAAAAGCTGTAATATATTAAATTATAATATATTTTTATTCGTAGTTGTTTATAAATTTTAAAATATCTTGGCTCTTCAAAACTGAATTGTTAAAACCAATCCAACCGAATTGTAATTCTATTGGTTCAGGTCGATTTCAAATTTAGTTTTGGCTATTGGGATCTATGTTTTATCTGAAAACTGAAATCCATTTAGATTTACTTAAGCGGCTCGTATTAAACCGGTCCATCTAAATAAACACCCCTAATCTCAACGCTTAAGAAGTCCAAAGAAACAAAAAGAATGGATAATGTTCAACACATTAATCCAGGTCTTTTGATTTAACTCATTAAATCATCCTGTTTAGATTAGATAAAACAGAATGAAATATTTATTTCCAACTTTTGTGTTAGCCAAAGATTGAATTTGTTGAACAGATCATATGAGTTTATAGGAAATAAAATGGGCTTTGATGTGATTGTTATCATGGATATTGGTTTGTATGGATGTTTCATAATTCCTCCAATTTTCATACCTCCAAGCCGATGAAAGATGTTCTTTCGGATAATATCGTCCCCTAGTCATATTTCTAGCTTACTTGGAATTTATAGATAGAAATATTAATGGGTTAGTTGGTTAAAAGATTCATCCATGTCTCTTGATTTTTTTGTGATTGATTTCTCATATTGCTAGTTTTGATCAAATCTTGTCCTTCTAAAAAGATTTTATCGACCGTCACAAAATTAGTTATTTAAAAGAACTAAAATTATTTATGCACCCTTACTTTTTACCTTCTAGTAGAGATATTTTTTCATCAACATTTTCCTTGTTAATGAATTTGTTAGGAAAACAGTAACTATTAGAATTACAAATGGCAATAAAAGTTTATTTTTTTTACATAAGACCAAGAGTACCGTTAGAGTTAGTATAAGTTATGATGTCTTTAGTTGATCTCGACAATGCATGTTTGGAGTTTGAGATAAAGACATGACAATAAATGTACAAAGAGGTTTTTCGTATTAGTCTTTCCCATCGTATTATAGTCCTTCCTCTGAATAAACTCTTTGCTAACTGATCGATAATCCAACCTAGTTTGGTCACTAAGTACCTAAGTTATCTCTCATAAAATAGGCTTGTGAGTGCTAATTTTGGGGTTGCCGGTTTCAATTTTTGGGGTTTGGGATATAGATAAAATTACATAAAATCCATTATATTTTTCGAGTTAACCACTATATTTTATTCGATAAATGAAAGCCATCTTTTTTGAAAGAAACTTCTACATCGACCATTGTGACCCCAATTTGCTGACTTAGCAAGTTAGCATGATAAGGTGGTTTTTTTTTTTTTTTTCATTAAGTAACCTAACTTTAATATATATTTTTTATTTGACCACTTTGACATATAATAGCATTATTTTTAATAATTAGGATAAGATGTGTAATTTTAGATTACTTAACGTTGGCATATTTCTCATTTGGCATTGACATATATTTTTTTTGCTTACGTGGCATATTTCAAACGTATTGTCAGCATCATATGTATTTCACCCTCGAGTATACAAGTAGGTTTAAAGTTACGGTACTCCCATTACCAATTATACATTTTTCTAGTGTTCACTATATGATTGAATATGAGTTTTTAGTGGCAACAACCATCACCACCGAAAAAAATTCATGGAACGATATTGCCTATGGTCTATGGTCAATATAGTAATTGTATAAACACAAATAAATATCAAAATATACTCTTTGATTTATAATTGAAAATATATCTCTAAAACAATTACATGTGTTTCTCATAATCTGTGGTGATTCTAACAATGGCTAAACAACCATTTTATACTATACAAAGAAAAACATAGGCTCCTTGTAATAATAGAAAGTGATATCCATTATCCATTATTCCCCATTAACTTGATTGTAGGGACTCCCACTTAGAGATTCCAACAATCACCCCCGAATCTCTAAGTCCTTCTAGAGATGTCTTCAATCCCGATCAAGTCCCGCATTATCTTGAACTTGGTTCGAGCCAACGGTTTTGTGAGAATGTCTGCCTTTTGTTCTTCACCTGGAATGTACTCCACCTCCACTTGTTCCTTTTCAACACAATTACGAATGAAGTGAAACCTAGTATGAATGTGTTTGCTTCTTCCGTGAAAGACTGGATTCTTCGTAAGTTCGATGGTCGATTTGTTATCAACTCTTAGGACCACTTTATCTTGCACATTGTTCATGATTTCTCCTAGCAAGTCTTGAAGCCATATTGCTTGACAAGCAGCCGCGGTGGCTGCCATGAACTCTGCCTCGCATGATGATAAAGCAACGGCATCTTGCTTTTGCGAACACCAGGTTATCGGATATGACACATAGTAGAAAATGTGACCGGTTGTGCTTCTTCCATCATCTGGATCAACATTGTGACTACTATCACTGTAACAAATAAGTCGTTTTTGTCCCATCCTCTCGTACTTGATTCCGTATCCTGTTGTTCCACGTAAATACCTTAGGATGTGTTTGATTGCGTTACCATGTGATTCTCTTGGATTCTACATATATCGGCTAATAACTCCAACCGCGTATGCCATATCGGGTCTTGTTTGCAAGAGATATCTAAGGCATCCTACCACCTTTCAATATTGTGTCGGGTCGATTTCGGGTTCATCTTCGGCCTTTGACAATTTTGTTCCTGGGTCCATCGGAATGTGGGTCGGATTGCAATCATGTAAACCGGCTTCCTTCAGAATGCGTTGTGCATACGCTTCTTGGTTTATTGTAATCCCCGATTCATCCTATTTGACTTCAATGCCCAGGTAGTAAGTTAATCTTCAAAGATCAGACATCTCGAAGTTCTTGGACATGTCAAATTTGAACCTTTTGATCATGTTCAAATTTGTAACTGTAACAAATAAGTCATCAACATAAATTGCTAAAATTAGCAAGTTAGATTCTTCATGCTTCCAGTACACCGATGGTTCTTTCATGCACTTGTGAAATTTCATTCCCTTCAAAATCCCATCAAGTTTCGTATTCCATGCTCTTGGTGCTTGTCTAAGGCCATATAATGCTTTTGAAAGACGATACACCTTGTGCTCGTCGCCTTTCCTTATGTAGCCTTCCGGTTGGAACACATAAACGGTTTCCTTCAACTTTCCATGCAATAAAGCCGTTTTGACATCCAAGTGGTGAAGTTCCCACCCATTAGTAGCGGCTAAGGCTATAAGAAACCGGATGGTTTCAATTCGTGCTACTGGAGCAAATACTTCTTGGAAATCAATGTCAGGTTGTTGCACGTACCCTTTAGCAACCAACATTGCCTTGTGTTTGTTTATGGTGTCATCTGCATTTTTCTTCAGCTTGAACACCCATTTGAGTCCAATTTCCTTCACCCCTATAGGCTTGTTCACGAGAGTCCACGTATTATTCTTGTTGATTGAATTGATTTCCGCATTCATGGCTTTAACCCACTCCGGTTCTTTCTTCGCCTCTTCAACCGATACTGGTTCGTCATTGGTTGTTAGGAGAAGTTCCTCCAGGTTATTAAGATTAAGCACATAATCTTGAAGTCGAATCGGAAGATTCCTTTGTCTCGTAGACCTTCGGTGTTGGGTATTGTTGACTGGATTTGGTTGCTCATTATCTTGAACCTGCACTCCGTCTTCAATTTCGTGGTCTGATTCAATCGGATCGGTTTGATCATTGTTTACATCGTTGTTCATATAATTCTTCGGATATTCCCATGGAACTGTGAATGACCCTGGTTCTTCATTTTTGGTACTTGCTTCTTTGACCCAATCCCACCATTTTGTTTCGTCAAAAATAACGTCTCGACTTACGATTATTTTTTGTGTAGCCGGGTTAAAAAGCCGATAGGCTTTCGTACCTTGTTCAGAACCAAGATGTACTAGTGGTCTTGATCTTGCATCCAACTTCTTGAGATTCACTGGTTCAACTTTTGCATATGCTAGACACCCAAAGATACGAACGTTCTCTAGATTCGGTTTTCTTTTATACAACTTCTCGTAAGGAGTTGTATCACCAAGGACTCTTGTGTAAACACGGTTGATCAGGTTTGTGGAGTGTTTTACCGCTTCTCCCCATAGGTTATTCGGAACATGCATCGCCTTCATGATACTTCGTGTCATGTCCATGAGCGTTCGGTTTCTTCGTTCCACAATACCGTTTTGTTGTGGTGAATATGGGGCGGTAAGATGACGTTTGATTCCATTTATATCACAAAAGGAATTAAACTCAAGCGAAGTAAACTCACCTCCTCGATCACTTCGAAACACCTTTAAAGACTTTCCGAGCTCATTCTCCGCCAAAGCTTTGAATTTCTTGAAGTGTAAAAACGCCTCACTTTTCTCTTTTAAGAGAAAAATCCACATATACCTTGAAAAATCATCAATTAATTTGAAAATGTACCGATTTTGACCTATCGTTGACGGTGTGATCGGACCGCATAAGTCACCGTGAACGATCTCCAAAGGTTGTGTCACTTTGTACGTCGTCATTATTGGAAATGACTTTCTTGTTTGTTTGCCCACCAAACAAGATTCACATAATTGATTGTCACTGTCAAGGTGTGGTAACCCTTTGACTAGATTTTTCTTGGACATCTTTTTCAATGACTCGAAATTGATGTTCCCAAGTCTTGCATGCCAGCGTCATGTGTCTTCACTTAGTCTTGAATGAAGGCAATTCGGTTCTCCGGTAAGCAACTTTATTTTATAAAGTCGGTTTGGAGATCTTTGTACCTTCATTAATAAGCAATTGTAGGCATCGTGCATCGTCAAATAATTGTCTTTCATCCGAATATCGCATCCGGCTTCAGTTGCTTGTCCAAGACTGGAAATATTATTTTTCAGATCCGGAATAAAATAAATCTCTGTTATCAATCGTTGTTGGCCTGATTTTCCTTGGAAAATTATTGAGCCTTTCCCTTTGATTTCGACACTCGAATTATCGCCAAACTTAACTTTACCGGTTATTCCTTCATCGAGTTCGGAGAAAAATGAGCGATTTCCCGTCATGTGATTACTCGCTCCGTTATCCAAATACCACACATCGTTATCTTGTGAATTGTATTTAGATGGTATCACTTTCGCTTCGTTCAAAAATACGGTCTCGTGAAAAAATACGGTTTCATCGGCATCTTCTTGTTCGGCAAAATTCATTTCTTGGAATTTTTGAATTCTCTCCGGACATTTAGACGCGTAATGGCCCGGTTTGTCACATCGGTAACAAATTATTTTTGATAAATCTTTTTTCGCGTTTCGGTTTGAGTCTGAATTTGAATTGGGCCTTTTGGGTTGGTTTTTAGATGTATTGGGCTTAGATTTATTGGAATTGGACCAAGACCCGCTGTTTGACCCGGATCCGCCCGAACCGGAGCCACCTGACCCGGATCCTCTTTGATTAAACCCATCGGTTTGTTTGTTTCTTCCCCAATTCCCACTTTCGCTTCTGTTTCTCTCCGATTCGGTATTTCTTCTGCCGCCTCCACCCTTCGATCCGCCACCGCCACTCGATCGGGTGAACAACACCCGCTGCTGCCCTCCATCTCCGCCATCTTCCTCTCTCACCCTCTCCTCGTACGCCTTCAACCGACCCACCACATCTTCGAATCTGACAGATTTTAGGTCGAGGATTTGTTCAAGCGAGGCTACGAGATGGATGAATTTCCTTGGTACAACCTTCAGAAGCTTCTTCACAAGCTTCGTTTCTTCAATCGTTTCACTGAGGGATACGGATTTCTAAGCCAAACCGGAGAGTTTTCCGGCAAACGAGTCAATAGACTCGGTTTCATTCATCCTCAACCGATCGAAATCGGTGGCCAGGGTTTGAAGCCGGGCTTCTTTCACTCGATCAGCATCGACGAATCTTGATTTTATCGACTCCCACATGATTTTCGCGTCTTCAACATCACCGATCTGCATAATCAGAGACTCCGGGATTGCTTGGTACAACAAACCCATCGCGAGGTTATTTCTTTCATCGTTTTTCTCTTCTCTTGGATCGATTATGGTCCAAGCTTTATGAATTCTGAGTACAACTTTCATACGCAGGGACCATACGGTGTAATTTGTGGAGTTCAACATCGGGCAAGCCACAGTGGTTGTTCCGACCTCCTTGAGCTTCACCGGAGCATCACTAGTACTCCCATCTCTTCCACCTTCTCCATCCGACATGATGAATCGGGTTTGGATTTGTTTTCAAAGTTTTCTGATTTGTAGCTCTGATACCAATTCAAGATAGTAATTGTATAAACACAAATAAATATCATAATATACTCTTTGATTTATAATTGGAAATATATCTCTAAAATCAATTACTGTGTTTCTCATAATCTGTTGTGATTCTAACAATGGCTAAACAACCATTTTATACTATACAAAGAAAAACATAGGCTCCTTGTAATAATAGAAAGTGATATCCATTATCCATTGTTCCCTATTAACTTTATTGTAGGGACTCCCACTTGGAGATTCCAACATATGGCATTGGGTTATTAGTGCCAATAGCAATAATGCACACAAGCATTTGAAAAAGTAAATGTATAGAAATAAAATAATTTTAGAAGAGACATGAAAAGTTAACAAACAAAACTGAAGTCAAGTACAATGGAGGAAAGTTTATAAGTGGATCAACGGGGAAGAAGACATCAGAAGGGGCTCCAACAAGAACACTTCATTGAGCACATCGGAAAAAAACACATACTCTATTTATTCCCTTCTTGCTAATACTCTCTAGAATCCACTATCACTAAGGTTCCATCATGTAGCCTTTTTAATGATATAAAAGCTAATTTACTGCAAAAGAAAAAAAAAATCTCATTGGATGTGGTTATGAGAGGGTGCATGTGCAACTAAAACAGTTGTCATTTTCTTCTCAAGAAATGAAGTTGTTAATTGTGGTAAAAAGTGTGTCGAAGCAAAATCCTCACATTTGAACTCACACATGGAAACGGTCAAAGTGGTCAAATTAGAAAAAGTTGTTAAAGTTGGGTGGTTTTTTTAGACCGACAATAGGGGATCCCAATGGTTAATGTGGAAATTTCTTTCAAAAATTGGTGGCTTTTATAGATCCAAAAAATATATCGTGGTTAAACCACACAAAAATGAGCAAAATGGCTTTTATATAATGTGTCTTTTGGGATAATTTTTTTTTTCATAATTTACATCTAGGACTGGTAAAAATTGACACAACCCACTAACCTAACACAAATGAGTTAGGGTTAGAGATTAAAATGTGTTTAAGTAAATGGATTGACACGTAACGACATAAAAATCGAAGGGGGTTAAGCTCTTTCAACCAATTTAGTGTTTCAACCTGGTACGACATAATATGTTCACAATGTCTAAACCCTAAGCCCGCTAAATCAAACAAAGATTGGGTAAGAAATTTCATCCTGTTTAAGTAAACGGCTTGACACAACTGGACAACTAATTAACTGGGTAATGTTAGGTTCAAACTCTTTCAACCCAATTAATGCTTCAATAGGACACTAACCAAGCACATACGACACACACACACACACACATATATATATATATATATATATATATATATATATATATATATATATATATATATATATATATAGGGACTGCTACTTTTTGTTATTTTATCTAATTTTGTTGCCAATAGCCTCTTGGCCAAGTGGTAAGGCGTCGCCCTTCAACCTTGAGGTTGAGGGTTCAAACCCTACTAGGGGGAATAGGTGGTCTATATAGACTAGGAGTAGGAGTAGGATAGATTTACCGTTCAAAAAAAATTGTTAAATAACTGAATTTGCAATACGCCCAATCGACTCATTACCTTATCACAGTTTAAAAAGTGTAATTTCTAAACATATCTAAATTCGAAACACTAAACACTTTAATACGTTTTGCTATAATTGATCTGCCAATTCTAACCCTTTAAGATCACATAATCAAATGAAAACTCACATCACATCTCTCAAGTTTAATATAATGATTCAAATGTGATCAAGATTCATAATGGATTGACCACTCAACTACTAACTCAATATGTTTAGTTTGCCTTTTACCATATCCATCTAACTTTTTTCCTAATAGATAACATCATACGTTCTTGTATGGGCATTGCTAAACTTTTCAAGGGTGTTGATTTGATGGGCCTTCTTCCCCAGCTTTGTGACCCAGAGAGTCAGCTCCTTCTGCTACGTTCTTGTATGGGCATTGCTAAACTTTTCTTTGGTTTAAGAACTTGCCAACCGGTGCACATAGAGGAGGCGGCTTTGTTTTTTGACAAAGGGTTGTGTGGTTCCATCGAAGACATTGTGGTTTGTGGTGGCCCTTTCTTTGGAGACTTCCAGTGGCGGATGGTTTCCTTACCAATACGTTTTGGTGGTTTGGGTTTGTACTCGGCTAGTGAGGCTTCAACGTACGCTTTTGTAGCATCGAGGGCACAATCTTGGGCCTTACAAGACCACATCTTGCGCCACAGTGGCATATGTGGTATGGACATTGATTATTATTCTGCTTTGGATCGTCTGCGTGGCACAATTCCAGATTTTGACTGTAACGGTTTCACTAATAAGGACATCGCCCCCCCTAAATCCCAAAAAACATTGGCGAATGCTCTCTTTAGTAAGATCGTCAAAGATATGGAAAACGACTTTCACATGACGTTCAGGCAGAAAGCCGTATTGGAGTGTCTTCGAGCTCCTCATGCACAGGATTTTTTGCTAGCTATCCCCATTGATGGTCTCGGTCTACATATGTCCCCTGTGGAATATCGCGCTATTCTACGGTACCGCCTTATGATTCCTCTTTTTCCGAGCGACGAGATATGTCCGGTTTGTCGCAAGGCGTGCTTGGACTCTTTTGGGGATCATGCTGTTCATTGTCGGGAGCTCCCGGGTTTCAAATACCGTCATGATACGGTTAGGGATGTTCTTTTTGACGTCTGCCGACGTGCCGGGGTTTCAGTACGTAAAGAAGCTCCTGTTAACTTTTTGACTGACCCTTCAGACGGGAGATCTACTCTCAGGCCTACTGACATTTTAGTCTTCGGATGGATGGGAGGTAAACATGCATGTGTGGACCTTACCGGGGTTTCCCCTCTTGTGAACTTGACGAGTGGAGGTTTCACAGGGAGGCAAGCGGCTTTGAAAGCAGCTGCATGCAAAGTGGATAAACACGATAAGGCATGTCGTGAAAATCAACATGTGTTTATCCCTTTCGCTTTTGATACATTTGGTTTTCTCGTACCTGAAGCTGTGGAGCTACTCAACAGAGTTCAACGGGTTATGCAGAGTACCATCATGTCCCTTAGATCTTTGGATTTTGTTTTTAAGCGTATCAGCTTTGCCATTCAAAAAGGGCTAGCGGCGCAGCTTGTTGCCCGTTTGCCCAACGTCTCTATGTAATACGTTTGTTTCGTTATTGTAATTCTACAATACGTCTTCATAGCAGGTAAAACTTTAGATTTAAGAGGGTTTGAATTTGAATCCCACAAGTTAATCCATTAGATGTCATGTTCGTTGTAAAATGTCTAATCTTGTGGATTTATTAGGAAAACGTATTTTCCAACTAGTAAAAATCGGGTCCGTTTCAAAACGAATAGTTTATAAATGGATTGTTTGAAATATAGTTAATGCTTTTAAGTAGGCTACCGTTACCGGTAATTCAATGTTTGACCCCTACCTAGGAAACTGTTAGCTTTTTTGCTTCACAATTTTTTTCTACCAAGTTATTATAGCGTTTACACCAATTAATTTTCGAGGTATTAGGTTAACTTTACTACCCGTTTAATAAAAGGACCGTGTAAGAAAGTCTATATTTAATATTCTGGTAAATGTCATTACTCATTAGGAAAGGGACATATTTTCAACTTTTTTTTTTCTTTTACAAGAAAATAAATAACATAGCTTCAGTTATATATTACATACAAGGTTTCTGTCTCGAAGAGTTTATTATCTCAAACTCATGAAGAAATGACATTTCATCATACCACTAGACCAAATGCCTGTTGATAGTTAACAATTAGATACATCATGAATCCATATTTTCTTATTTCTAATTTTATAAATTTGTGACGATAAAAAATAGATGACAGCTATCTCAATACAAGGCATATACCGGGGTTGTTTCTGTTTTCATTTTCTCATCTAGTCTTAAAAAAAACCAAAATAACCAAATAATAATAATAATATCAATTTGAAGAAATGCCATATACATGATGTTTGATTATTTTTAATTGACAAAATGATCATTTTACCTGCATACCCAAAAAAATTGCGATATTTTATCGATTTTCATCTATTCATCAATATTAACGCATCAGAAGCCAAGGAATAGGTAATATTCTAACACATTAAATCAATTTATTTGATTTAACTCGTTAAATCATCCTGTCTAGATTAAATAAAAAAAAAAACAATCATTGACAGTTTTCCATAATAATAGAAAAAACATATACGATATTAGGTGCGTTAAGTAAAAAAACGAACAGCCTTTAAAGTTGTTTCCAACTCGAATGACAATATATCAACAATTAATCAAATGCTTGGACTCCTTTTAACAAAACAAAGTTGAAGAAAATTTAAGAGTATTATCAAACCTAGAATCATCAATGATATATAGCAATGAATAAATAAGCAAACAAGTTTTCGAAAAGATCCTTCCGATGAAACCTTTTAAATATGTATTCTAGTGAAATATGCAAAAAGGTATTTGTAACTCTGAAGTCAAAAATCCAAACGCATCTTTATCCATTATATACAACTACATAAACCACAAAAAGTTGTTTAGATATAAATAACAATCAACTGCAAAAAAAAATCCCTTATTTCTCATAAACATGTCTCTTTTCAAGCTGCGGTATTTGGTCTTCAAGATACAAAGATTCCAGTATTATACCCTTCAGATCATATTCGTTGTACATGCTTCAACCACCATTCATCCAAAGGGGTACTCTGCCACGTCACTAACAAACCCACAATTAGCATAATAGCATCATACTTATGTTACCATTGTGTGTCAAAAGCTGTAAGTGCATTGATATTCTTGGTACAAAAACAAACCTAATTGCTATCAAACAACAGCACTGTAGTTTAATTGTTTATTATAACATCCTACTTTCATTGCCACCTATCAAAAAAAGTAAACTTGCTATCTTTTACCACTAAATGCAACCAACAACATTATAAAAAACCGACAAATAGTGAAGAATATTGTATATCACAAAAGTTATTACTACACGTGACTTAAAACCCTAGTTTTGTAAATAACACATGATAAAATATGGTTATAAGTTTTATGGTATTACCTTGTAAGAACACCAAGAAAAGGCCAGCAACTCCTTTGAAAACTCGAATTAAGTTAGTGTTGAGACCATTGTATACTCTTGATGTCAATACCTTCCTTCACCATTTCATATAGTGGGCTCATTTCCCTTAACTTTTCAACCTGATTAACAGTCAATTCAACCGCTTTATCTATCTCTTCTTCAGTGGTAAACCTCCCAATTCCAAACCTAATTGAAGTATGTGCCATGTCTTCATCAACACCCAAAGCTCTCAACACATAAGAAGGCTCCAAACTAGCACTGGTACATGCACTTCCACTTGATACAGCAACCTCCTTCAACCCCATCAACAGGCTTTCACCTTCAACATATGCAAATGATAAGTTCAGGTTCCCTGCATATCGACTTTCAGTACTCCCATTCACCACAACCCCATCAAGCTTAGATCTGACGCCATTCAGAAGCCTGTCTTTCAATTTTGTCACCCACTTCTCATCGTACTCCATCTCCTTCATTGCTAGCTCGCAGGCTGCACCCATTCCGACCACCAATGGCGTCGGGACTGTCCCACTTCTGATCCCCCTCTCCTGGCCACCGCCGTTCATTTGAGGTTCAACCCTAATTCGGGGTCGCCGTCTCATATACAAAGCTCCAACACCTTTTGGACCGTAGACTTTATGGCCGCTTAACGACATCAGGCTCACGTTCCATTTATTCACGTCGATTGGAATCTTACCTAACGCCTGTGCGGCATCTGTATGGAACGGGATGTTGAACTCCTTGCATATTTGGCCGATTTCTTCCATTGGTTGAATGACTCCGATCTCGTTATTCACGGCCATCACCGATACAAGCCCTGTGTCGCTCCGAATTGAAGATCGGAGCTCGTTCAGGTCGATTAAACCATCGGGTTTCACCGGGAGATACGTGACGTCAAAACCCTCTTGCTGTAAATGACGGCATGAATCGAGGACACACTTATGCTCCGTCTGTGTCGTGATTACGTGTTTCTTCTTCTCCCTGTAAAAGTGCATCACGCCCTTTACAGAGATGTTGTTACACTCGGTGGCTCCGGATGTAAATACGATTTCTTTTGGCGACGCGTTGATGAGATTCGCGACTTGACCTCGTGCAGCTTCGACCGCCTCGTCGGATTCCCAGCCGTAGAGGTGAGTACGTGAGTGAGGGTTTCCGTATTGAGACACGAAGTAAGGGAGCATAGCGTCGAGTACCCTAGGGTCAACTGGGGAAGTAGCTTGCATATCTAGGTAGAGTGGTCTTCCTGAGATTTTTACCCCTTTCATTGAGATTCCGGCCGTCTCATCGTAGGGTTCTGCCACGGCCGCCGCGCTTGTGGAGAGAGGGCGGATGGGTGTCAGGATTCTGGGGGATATTGATCGGCGGACGGCGGCTGCGAGAAACTTGGAGGCCATTACTCGGTTAGTAGGTCTGTGGATTTTGGTTCTGTAACTCGTTCGGAATGCGATTGCAGAAATTGGGAAACAATCTAGGGATACAGACCTGATGACGGTCACCGACTCACGGATGAAAGATGTTACACGTGGCGTGTTCAGAGCCGTTCCTGGTTGTAGAATAAAGCAATGTGTGCACTCGGATAATCACCCATTTCGTCACACCGGACGGGTTGTATTTTTGTTTTTTTGTTAATTTATCCAAAAAAAAGTCAATTACATATATCACATATGGTCCTCCTATATTTCAAAAGTTATGTTTTTAGTCGAAGATAAAATAACATTTGCTACATGTGATTGTGTCTAAAGCCTGGTTTCGTTGTAAGATCAGACCAAACCCCAAAAATTAAATAAAACTAAAACTATATCAAGATTTAAAACCAAAACGGAGAAAAAATCTTAGCTAAATAAAATATTTTCCATAATTTGTGCAATTGAATTCTTGTTTTTATGTATCTACTAACTTACTAACGATATATATAATAGAAGCAATTCAACCAAAAGAAATACAGATATTTCTGCCTAAACAAGATTCATGGATGGAAAGTGATTTTGTACACAACAATTTTTATTCATACATAATAATATATGTTTTAGTGAGGTTATACAATTTACATAAAAAAACATCAAATTATTATGTTTATTGTGTATGGATAAAGATTGTGGCTTACAAATCACTCCCCTTGAATTAAGCATACAACGAGTGGGACTCCGTGCTCCGCACGGGTCCGTTTGTTTCTCGTATAAATGTGAGCGACTCTTTAAGGAGAAATTTGGGGCCGATCAGTTTAAATCCTTGGGTTGGCGTTTTCCTCTCGATCGTCTTCTTTTGGGGTTTTCGTTCTTGGGGTGGCCAAGCTCGTTGAGTCGGTCGGGATGTGTCGTGGTGTTTTCATTTCGCGGATTCTGTAATACAAAGAGGTTAAAGAGTGCTATGCACGGGTTTTTTTATTGCTCGTGGGTCCTACTGATTACCTTTCGTCATTTCTTTGTTTCTTGCGTTGCGTTGTTTTCTAGTCTCTAGGGGTCCTAAAAAGTGAGCAAGAAACATACCTCTCAGATTGCCAAGAATTTTGATTGAACTGATGATAGCAGCTATTTTCTTAAAGAACCGACTCCGAGACTTAAAACCGACAATCAAGAAGTTAGTACCTTACTGGTATAAAACGAAAGTTTTCAATAAGAACTTTACTCAATCGTGAATTCTTCCAATTAAAGTTTAAAATGTTTACCCTTTTTGATTGGCCTGCCTTTTTTCTTCGAATCGCACCCTTCTTTTGAATGTTGTGGAAAAATTCTCAAGAACCTTTATCACAAAAAAAAACCCCATAGTTTATGCAAATACAGAAAAAAATTTAATAACTTTTATAAATATATTGCTTACCAAGTGAAGATATATGAAAGAAATAAAGTAAACTACTGAACGACAAGAACTGAATGAAGAGAGTAATCATATCGCCAATAACACAATGCGCAGACGATGAATGATTGAAACCTCTGTTATATCCATGGAGTTAAAGACCAACCGTTGACCTTTGACCTTGTTCTTTTTCTTCTCAAATGCAAACTACAAAGAGAATAAGGTCATCCACAATACCATTATACCTTTCAAATATGAAAACATGATTTTTAATATTCCATAATGTACAACTCTTTTCCTACATGGTACAACTCACATTGCATAAAGGGGTTGTGAGTTACGTTTTCAACGCCTCACGATTCCAGCTTTCCATAATGCATACCTCTACCCCATGAGAAAACACGTAACCAAAAGCGAAGAATGATTTACCAGGGAACAGAAACTTATATGGAGAAAAGAATACCCATTCTACCCCTGCAAAATATCATTATATAACATAATTTAGCAATTGTACTATAAATATTACTCGGACATTTCCCCAGATTGTAATTTTCTTTTCAAACGGATGAAAACTATCCAAGTTATAAAATTTGTCAAAAGGAGCAAATCTGTCAAACTTTTTTAAATCTTTCAAAACGACAAAATCTGTCAATGTTAGTATGTTGCCATTACTTGCAAAAGATCCAAAACTGACTACATTTTACAATTCTTTCAAAAGGACAAAAAATTTTCACATATGTTTTTAGTAATCAGTGGGATTGCTGTTGTAAGAAGGTCCAAAGTACATTGTCATTTATGTTATCTGTTTCTTCAGCGAACAATCAATGCACACAACAACTCCAAGATTTAAAAATTGAAAACAATGTATGAATGGACTAAAGTTTCTGAAATGTTTACCCTTTTGTTGTTGTAGTCTATTTTTACAACCTTCATTATGTGAAGTTGATTTAACTGGCTTTTTAGGAAACGATATCGAAATCTAGTTTGGAAATTTCAAATGCTTCAGAACAAATACATTATTTGTCTATGATAGCATTACAATTAAGTGGATTACTTTTCAAAATAAGAAATCTATGATAAGCATTATATTTTGATCTCGTACCAATTAACTTCATCGGGCCATTTCATACATCCCAATTGATATTTGAACTAATTGGGTCTGTGGATCTAAGAGACATCGGTATAATTTTAATAATTGGGAGATTCCCAATTGAGGCACAGAGATAATCATTTCAAAAAGGAAACTTTAGAATATAAAAATCAGGCAACGCATGCTTCAAAATCAAATGAATATTCGACTAACCAATGAGAAGAGCTTCAATGACACCTGCACCAAACCCCGAAATGAACCTCCCTCCATCGCTAATCTTTCCGGTGTTCGTATCCTTAAACTCCGATTGGATCACCCCATCCGTAGGACATACTTCAATGTCAAGTGGGTGGCAAAGGGTGCCAACTCTCCGTCTCGCCGTCTCAGTCTCCATCTCTGAGGTAGCTAAAAAGGTGCAAGAAATCCCCAACAAAATGTGAAAGTTCCTGCTGCAAATCAAAAAAACGATTCTAAAAACCTTGCCCTAATGGAAACCAAAATAGAGAAGCTATGCGAGTTATTATCAGAGGTAATTCAGTAATTTTTTATAAAAAATGTTTTAAAAACAACAGCCTCGGTTATTTAGGGTTTGAATCAAAACCTCCGCCGAAGACGAAGATGAAGAAGTCGCCATCTCAGTAAGCGGCTTCTAGGTGTTCGGTTTTTCAATCGCAAGAGATTCGCCCTTCCGAATCGCAAACTTGGTTAATCAACAATCACACTTCAATCTCGAATACTCTTTCTGTGTTTTCTCAAGGGTTCCGATAATCACGACAGTGTGTAGCAAGTTCTTTATCACCAATCCTACTTCCGTTTCTTTCTATTATAGTATTGTACTTCTGTTATTTTTTTTAATAATTGATGTTTCATATGAAGATTACATAAAATATGAATGGAATGGAATCATTGATTCCATGGGAATGAAAATAGATTCATTTGTTTTATCTGACGGAAAATGAACCGTTCTCGAATGAAATTTGATTCATTCTCTTTTGTTAATTTTTTAATTCCATTCTATCGAACTAAATTGATGTGTTTTATTTGTATGATCGTAGGTGGGTCATTTTGTGTTTTTGGACAATGCAAGTGGATTCCACTAAGCAGTGTTACACGTATGCCGAAGGTTTCTGACATCAGATCCTAATAGTTATCCTTTAGTGGAAGGTGTTATGTCAATTTAGTCACATTTTATTCGTAGTTTTATTCTCGAAGGTGGTTTATTATTTTGAGCTTTTTATGCTTAGTATTCTTATATAAAATTGAAACAAAGATGATATTATATTGTAACGTAGTACATTTTGACTCTGTATATAAACCCTTTTAATTACCTGATTGGGTAAAACTTAGTATTGTTTCTATAATGATAATAACCATAAAGGAGTTTGAATATACATATCATATATTAAATACAGATTATTAATATACCAAGAATGCATTTACTTTAGATACGTCGTTCGTAATAATTAATGTCTGAAAGTGTTGGTGGCGATCTTTACAAATAATATAACTTCTCTTAACAATTTTCAAATAAAGTTTAAGAGTAAATTACATTGACATTTGGTGAATTATAACATCTTTGGTCAAACTTGGAGTTTGTTGGAAATTTGGTCCCTAATTGAAAGTAAACTAAGTGAGTATTGGTTCATATTTTTGATGGTTTTTTTATAATTATTTTAAGTCATAAGAAATTAAGGGAAGTAATCGGTCATAAGAAATACACCTGATCAGTGACATTACAGTGCATATGAAAAAAAACTGGAAGTACAATGCTGTAATCGAATAGATGTTTTAGTTATAATTTCTTGATAAAAAAAATTTTGAAAGTAAAACGTTGTAATTGAAGGAAACGAAAGTAGGATGCCATAATAAACAAATAAACGAAGTACATTGCTATTTCTTGGATTTAGAAAAATGGTCAAATAAGTTGGTGAAGTTGTAATAAAAACTTAATTGATGGTCTTTTATTGTTTATCCAAGTCTGTATTATGTTTTCGAGAATTATTATTTTTATCTTAAAAGGGTTATTATACTGTCGTTGATTTTATTTTTACAACGGATGATGTATAAGGTCTAAATGTAAGGACTTAATTGGATAAAACTGAAAATTCAACTTTCAATTGTTAAAAGGGTGAAAATGTAAGGACTTTATTGAATATTTTCTTTTTATATATAACTAAAATTGTAAACATTTAACAAAATATTGGGCTTAATCGAGTATAAAAAAACAATTAGGGCTTAATCAAATATAGCATCAAAATGTAAGGACTTTCCTGAATATATCCCTAAGAAATATATCGATAATAAAAGAAAAAATAAAATGATTAACTTACCCCTTCATAAAGTATAACTGTTACTCCATTAAGCAAAAGTCCATAAGTAACATAATTGTGTCCAGTAATCCAACCACAATCAGCTGTACACCTATAATTTAGTAATTTATATCATCATTAGAGTATAAACATGTAATTTATAAATGTTTTTTTTGTAACTATTTAACTGAATTAGTACCAATATAAATCAGAATCTTTATAGTCAAATGCATATTTGAATGTTGTTGCAGTTTATATCATATAACCTCCTGTTGTAGTATGCAGACCACCCTATCAAATGCAGCACTATTTATTAATCATAATATCTCAACCAAATATCAGGAAAAAATAATTCAAATTTATTAAAAAAATTTAAATACCTTCGGCTTTCCAGTCCTTCCACTAGTATAAAGAAGAAAAAGTGGATCCTCTGCATCTACCCACTCCACATCACACATAGTACAGCATTTACGAACAACATCCAGCAAAAAAAATAAAAAATAAAAATTAATGCACAACATCATATAATAATATCTTTGAAATTAAATAGTTTACAAATAATATTTGTATTCCCTTTTGCCATTTAGTATCTTCTTTCTTCATGGCAGATTCATTTTCGTGTGTCAAGCATGGATCTATATTATCACATAGAATATCTACTTTGTCAGCTAATGAAGCCTAATGACAAATGTCAAATAAATGACGGATATACCCACCTACAGATACTCCATTTTGAGATGATTCTAAAAGTGTAGCATCAACGTTGTTGGATTTAGCTTTGCAACTGGACAATGTGAACCCAAGGGGCATGCTTTAATGACAAGTTAACAAAAGATAATGTTACTAAAATAGGAACCTCATACTCATGAAGAATTTAATAAACTACACGGGCTATATGCAAGAAATAGCAATGTACTTTCTATTTCTTTCTAATTATAGCATTGTAATTTAATTTTATTCTTATTACAACATTGTGCTTTTAAATTATTCCTTATTACCGCATTCTACTTTTAATTATTACCCATTATCGGTAACCTACTAATTTGAATTATGATGACATGGCACAAGTTAAAAGGTTTCTATGTCATCGTTGTCTACATAGAATGTCCACGTGTAATATACTGCTAACATGACAAATTAATCTCTCAAATGTATCTTAACTTTTCTTTAATAAATCTACTGTGGAAAGTTTCTAAAAAAAGTTAACTTTTTGCCACATCTACAATATATTACACATAGACATCATAAGTGGACAATGACATGCCATAAAAACCTAAAAAACTCTGTTATACCATTATAATTCAAATCAGCATGTTACTCATTGCTATAATAGGCAACTTGTTTAAAGTATAATGCCCTATTAGCTAAAAAATTAAAGTACAATGCTATAATAAGAAAAATATAGAAAGTATGATAGTATTTCTTGCATTTAGCCCTAAACTGCACTTACGTATCATGCAAGTGAGACCTTAAGGGCAGAAAAAACCCTCACAGCAAGGTTTACTATTAGAAGGCCGAAAAGGCATTTTCTTTGGATCTGTTTCATTATAATCGTACTTTTGACCAGGATTGACCGTACTTGCCCAACCTGCCTCACATCCAGGAGACCATGACATCATATTACAGTTTCTTGTGGGTCCCAAGAAATGAGATTGAGAGACGCTTTTCTTGTCGCCGGTGTTGTTCAGAAAACTGGTGAAGAATACTCTAAGTTCCGACACAGTGCACAATCGATTTGGAAGGTCTGAAAATTAAGTAATAAGAAGTTAATGATTAAGAAAGAAGATCAAAGACGTTTCAAACAAAAAGGATAGCTGAGTAATTTACAAGTGGCCTAAATATCTAATCTAAATGTACCATTGGCAAGTTAACGGAACCAAATTTGATGAGAAATTGCAAATTTGATTGCCCAAATTATACCGATGGTCCATGTCACCGGCCGTTTTCATCGATTTGGGATCTTGGAAATCGAATTGAATGATGCGACATTGAGTGAAGCCAATTTGCTGATCGATAACTTCAAATGTGAGAATTATTGTAGCCTAAACGGTTGCAATCAATTGGCACCATTTGTTAGTGGTCAATCCATATACGCCTTTTGGGAAGTTCATAACTGTTCAGAATTAAAAAGCAGTAATCTGAAAAAAAAAATAGCAAAATCAAACGATTAATGATTAAAGGATGGTGGAAGAGTGAAATACAAAGCGGAGGAGGCGTAAGGATTGAGCCAAATAGCAATCAACAAGTTTCATTCTGAACCTTGCAAGTTATGCTTCGTCTGCAAAGCATTGGTCGTTTGAAACCGCTTCTCGTATGCGTCGATAGGGCTCTTAGTCACCAGACTCAAATAACTCAAATGTGCCTGTGAGATGGTCTAGGGCTAGTCGCCGATGGAAAGAGAAAGAAGTAGGGTTCTTGGATGAACTGATTGAGGTAGTTGGATGATGGCCGCTGGAACCAAGGTAAGTGAGGCGGTTATAGGGCATGTGTGACAGTGGAGAGGAAAGAAGCGGAGGAAGAAGACCCGACGCAATTCAGTCCCTCAGCGAGAACACCGAGGAGAACCCGAGGGAAAACAGATGAGATCGATGGCGGTGATGAAGGAGAAAACGCAAAGTCGACACGGTGTCGCTGTAGTAGATGCAACATCGAGATGGGATGCGGAATCATATGTAGCAGGAGGTCAACCATAAGAGGAGTCGCAAGAAGAGGGTTGGATCCCTTGTAACGAAAGACGTAATTGAAGACGGCGAAGCGGTGCTGGATTATCGCAAAGTAGAAAACGGCGGTGGTAGAAGACGGATATTAAACACAGAGGCGCAGCAAGGAATGGAACCAGGAGACACAAAAAGAAAGTGAAGAAGATGAGACAGAGCAAAGTAACCGACATCGGCGAAGCGGTGCTGGATTATCGCAAAGGAGAAAACGGCGGTGGTAGAAGACGGATATTAAACACAGAGGCGCAGCAAGGAATGGAACCAGGAGACACAAAAAGAAAGTGAAGAAGATGAGACGGAGCAAAGTAACCGACATTAGGGAATCCGAATCAAGCAAAAAAAAAAAACCCATGAACCGCGTGACAACCCGGAACCAAAAAAAGAGGTGTAACGTTCAAAAGAATTACGCTTTTTAAGTAATAGATTAATATTCAATCGACAAAACTCCTCGTCGTTGTGGTATTATAAAATTACAACTTTTGTCTAAAAAGTTTTGGACCAACACTATTAGTCCAAAATGAGTTTTTTTATCGAGGTTTTGGTTCCAAAATGAGTTTTTTTATCGAGGTTTCGGTCCTTTTAGTTAACATATGCTATATTTTTCCTGTTAAGCTGTACACAACAATTTTTAACTGGGGATGGACCCTACACATCAGAATGCACAATATCAAAAGGAGCACCATAACGAGTGACACTTTTATTAAACGGTAAAGCAGAAAACTTGCCCAGTTTACAACCACAGCAATCAGAATATCCTCACATTTTAAAGGACCTAACACACCAGTAGAGACTAAAAATTTTAAACAAGACGCTGACACATGTCCCAAACGAGAATGTCAAAGATAAAAAACAGAAAAGGAATGACTTAAACGAAAAGAAGACAAATCAAGACTAGAGGCAGCAACATCAGCGGCATGTAGCTGCTCCAAGACATAAAGCTTCCCAAGTCTACGGCCTATCCCAATCACCCTCTGAGACTGAATGTCCTGCACACAACAAAGTGAATCCAAATAGAAGACCCAACAACCAGATTGGCACAACTGACTGACTGAAGCAAGATTTAAAGAAAGGGTGGGAATATGAATTACACCTTGATTTTTCTCAAATCATCACATAATTAAAAAGGTGTAACTCAAATTAAGAAACAAGTCATACAAAGTTGTTACAAAAAGCATAGTTTAAGTCCTAAACTATTTACATCAAGTGTTTACAAACAAAAGGTAATAACACTATCTTAGTTTAACTTCCAATTCTACCATTCCGACTCATTCAACCATGGAAACGCAAAAACGAACACTTTATTAGTTCAGGTTTAAGATTAGATCTCGCTTTCATGCACTAATCGAAGGAAACTTACTCATCTCATGATACTTGCAGGTGGTTCACCCATACCACCTATAACTAACTCAAACCAAGCCAAATCAACAACCAATTCGAAGCTAGAACGTAGAAGATTACCTTTTAACCGTAAAGTATCGAACCCTAGCTTCAATTCTCGAACTATAAGCCTCGATTTCAACTTTAGTGAGTTTTAGGTATGTTTCTAGGGTTTATGAGGAAAAATCCCAAAATGAACCTTTTCCCCAAAATGAAGCAAAAAGCAACTTTAAGTGGGTCTGATGCGACATTAACATCGCTAATGTCTACATTAGCATCGCTAATGTCTACATTAGCATCGCTAATGTTCGCAGCACGACCCGTACTCGCGAAAACGACCCGTGTGCTCTCGTTTCGACCCACTGCATGGTTTCTGAACAAACTCTACACAACCCGTGTAGAGGTACACGACCCGTGTGACTCTGGAAGGATTTCGGTTTGGTTTCTAAAGGTTTTCTACAAGACCCGTGTGATTATACACGACCCGTGTAGCTCCTTTTTGGTATTTTTCAAGTCCAAACATCTCCCAAATGGGTTTTTTTAACATCCTAACTCATATTATAACTCAATTAATTTTAATTACACTAAGATTAACATAATCTCGCTATAGTTTAGTAATACGGTATTACATAATATACATCTGTCAAGGAGATATAAGGAGTGACAATAGAACCAAAACCCTCTACTGACATAGGTGTGGCACTAGCATGCATGACAGAAATAGGCAAGCAGGATGATAACGAAGAAAATGATGACATATGTGGCGACATATGATGAGATGCACCAGAATCCAATATCCACAAGGATGAAGGAATACCTGAAGTATTAGAAGAAGACGAACCTGAGTGGGACATATATGCTGACAAGCCAGTCTGATTAGCAGCAATAAACTGTCTAAACTACTCAAGAATCTGAGGATCCAAGACGGAAGGTGGTGTAAAATTCACCACAGGTTCTACTGAAGGTTCAGCAGCAGCTGCAGCATACTGTGGTTGCCGAAAAGAGGGAAAATATGGACGTGGTTGAAACTGTCCAGAGGGCCTGTTTTGTTGTGGAGGCTGAAACTGTGCAGGTGGTTTGGTTTGTTGTTGTTGTTGATTTCCTTTGCTTAACATCAAGGGGCACTGAGACTTCCAATGATTTTTCTTCTTACAGAAGGCACACTCGTCAAATGCTACTCTGGAGCGATTCTGGTTTGAAGTCTTGAGGTTGTTGGGGAACAGCAAAGTCAGCAGGAGTGATGGCTGTCTTAGGACCTTTGTCAGTTTGGGATTTGATACGGGTTTCTTCAGCAATCAGCTCATGAACAACCGAATCAACAGTGGGAAGGGTGTACGACGCAAGATTGAACCACACAAGCCTTCAAAGTCTGAACGTAAGGCCATCAAGAACTGTACCAGGCGTTGCTCTTCCCTTCTATCAATATATGGCTTAAAAGCCTTTAATTCAGCGGGTTTAGTGAGTGCTAACTGATCCCATAAATCAGACATAGAAGTATAAAATTCCTGAATGCTGAGACTGTTCTGTTAAAGGACTCGAATATCAAACTCTAATTGGTACTGTTTTGGAAAATTGGATTGAGTGTAGAACCTCTCCAAGTGATCCCAAACTTCCTTTGCAGTGTCATACTTCGCCAACTGAGTACCAATAGACTAGATAACAGAATTATTGATCCAAGTAATAATCTTGGAGTTATCAGTCTCCCACGATTCCAACAAGGCTGCATGACCTTCAACCCCTGCCCTAGGTTTCGCTTTTGTTCCTGTCACAATCACCCACATATTCTTCCTACGTAAAAAATTCTTCATAACATAACTCCAATAAGCATAGTTCTTGCCATCAAGTTGAGTACTAATAGACTGAAGAGAATCATCTCTTGGGGCCATATTTCCAATACCAGATACGAATTACCAAAGAAACAAAATAGCAGCAAATACAAACCAAACAATCCGAAAACCCTCGAAAATAGGAACAATCGAAACCCTCGAAAAACGACTAAAGCGAACAAATCAAACCAAACCAAACACAAAAACGAACAGGAAAAACATACCACGAATTGCCAAAATTTCCGAAAACGGAATGTCATAGTGTTTTACGTAACTCGCCCCGAATAATCATGAACAATGATCGAAAGGCTCTGATATCATGTAAACTAATAAACAAGAGAACGGCTAGGTTTTCATATTATTATCAAAAAGAAGTACAAATGTACAATGAAAGAAAAGACAAGATATAAATAGGGCAAATTAGGTTAAACCTAACTAAAAGGGATCATACATAAAGCCCAACTAAAGAAGCCCAATAATCTAATTAAGCTAACACCAAATATATGGTTACCATACTTCTTTCATTGTATTTTACACTTAAGTTGGCTTCGTTTCTAAAGAAAATAAGTCATGCGGTACGCTCAAACTTAAGTAACTAAACACTACTTAAAATGCATATGTTAACACTTTAATGTGGTGATGCATTATTATACCTCTAAACTTAAAGAGTGTTAATGGTATATTAAAAGAAGGGAAAATTCTATTTCTTCCTACTTTATCCTCCTAATTCATCCTCCTACCCACTAAATTATGACATGTGAAATCCATTATTTATCTCTCTTAATCTCTTAAAAGAAGTTTTCCATCATTGAATAGATGCTTATTCATCGTCTCAACTATTTTAAATGAGAAGGACAAACGTCACTCTCGATGTACCCGTCATCTGGTTTTATGACCAACATATGAGAATTAAATCAAAATGCCCTCCGAACAGAAAATATGATGCCCATGCTTGAATCAGAAATCTCACTTTTAGGTTCTTATATCTTTACCTTACATATATTCATATGGTTTTTATTTTCAATTGGATTTTCTTATTAATTTAGATGATTAGTAATACTTGTAAGCCTAAACGACAATAACCAAAATTGCAAAATTTGTGAGATAAAACTTTAGAGTTTAGACTAAAAACAACTTGCTCCAATAATCTTTATCTCATAAAAATATCAGTGCCGAATATTGATGAAATTTGAGATATACGTGTTTTCCTAATTCTTGAGAAAAGGTTTACATGTGTTAGGACTTAACTAGACAAAAAAAAATTATTCAAGAGCTAAAAATGGAAAAGGTAATCTTCTTGGACAAAACTTGTAAATTATGCAATAATGTAAGGCTCCATTTTGTAATTTCTCCGGAATATTATATAAACACACAGAAGCAGTAACCAACAAACTACAGAAAATCGGATCCACTCTGTAGAAGCGAGAGGAGAGAGTGTAGAGTGTCATCGTGTATAGCTCTCATTGTCAGATTCGTCAGATAGCCAATTCTATGAAGATTGTGAAATTTACGTGTTCCCCAACGCTATTTCATCCTCAATTTTGATTTCAATGTAGTGAGCAATGCGTCAGGCATTTTAAGAATTCAAATTCGAAGTCTTCTTTCTTCGTGGGTTTTATCAACTGAGAAAGGCGAGAGTACCGATTCTGCATCTCCATTCGCCTGCGCTTCCATGAATTACTGGTAATCTTACATTCCTTCATTCCTTTCTGCTATTTGGATCTTCTAATTTCTCACATTTTTATTCCAGTTTAATCGCATTAGTGTTATTGAGTTTCAGCTTCGGTCGGTCTGATCTATTTATTTTGGTTCTGATTGATGGATGCGGTTTACGTAGTCAATTGATTTCTGATTTTTATTACAATGGAAGAATTATGCCTCATAGTCGTCGATTGAGATGTGAAATTCTAAGAAAATATCATTCATGGCTACAATGGTTTCAATCCGTTGATTAACTTAGATCTATTTCAGATGATTGACGAGTTCTTCTTTGCTACGTAAACCTGATTATCAAACTCATTTGTATCGGTTTTTCCTTCAGATTTACTACAAATTGGAGATTGAATCATGTTCAGGCAGTCACCACGTAGAAACGGACGTAACAAAGGGCTTAAAATAAAACATATTCTCCAAATTTCTCTTTTGCTCGGTGTTAGCGTTTGGCTGCTTTACCAGGTCCACCAATCTGACGAAAAGAAACCACCAATCCCATCAAATATCACAAAAAAGCTACACAATGTTGTTAACAAAGACATGTTACGGTTAGGTAGAAAAGATCTTCAACCAAAAGTAAACGAACCAACAATTCAAAACAAAAAGGAACCCGAAGAACATCAAGCAGAAGAAGCCGGAAACGAAACCGAACCTGAAGAGCTTGTTCATGATCACGAAGAACACGAAGAAGATCGGGAGAATGAAAACACAAATGGTGATGAAGAGACTACAGAAACCGAACATGAACAGATTAAAGGACATGAGAATGAAGAAAACGGTGCTAAGAATGAAACAGTAAAAGAAGTTGTAGAGAATAAAAAGAAGGAAGATGAAAACAAAACGAATCCAAAACCGCTTGTTGAAAATGTGTCTAGTGAACAGAACAAGGGGCCCATTAATGCACAGAACAAGGATTCAAGTCCATATTCAAATATGATGCCTTCTGTTGACCTCAAGATTAAGAAAGTAGTGAATGGAAATTCGGAAGATTTGATGAATTCAAATGGGAAAGATGAAAAGGAGAACGGTGATAATGATTCGGGAGTAGAGGAAAAGGAACAAGAATTAAATGAAAATGAAAATGAAAATAGTGATGAGTCTGAAGGTGGTGTGTTAGAAGAAGAGAAGGAAGCTCTTACAGATTTGGGAACTTTACCAGAGAGTGGAATAGGGGGAAGTAGAAGCACTGAAAACACAGCTGCAGAGTAGTGTGGTATTTTTCATTTTTTTTTTTTTATCGTGTATTTCTCATTTTCATTAATTTATATTATTTAAGTTCTAATAGAACATGAATGATTTGGAGGTTTTATATTAAATATGGACACATCATACATCCACGTCTCGAAGATATAGCGATTCTGTGTTTGACAAGGTTTTCATAATACAAAATGGTAATAACAAATTTCGGGAAATAGTAAAGTAACGTAAGTATGTTGCCATAATAACGTGTTTATATTTTCTTAACCAATAATGACAATATGAGCAATATATATATTTATTACGTAATGATAATATTATTAATGGTAAAGTAATGTAAGTATGTTGCCATTACAGGTGACGAATTGTATGTATAAGTATGTTGCTATTATGTGAAAACATACGAGAATGTAGTTATCATGGCTTACAAATTGCTATTATCGGTAAAAAAGTGTAGGCATATTGCTATTATGAGTAAAGAAATGTAAGATGTAAATATGTTGTTGCTATTATGAGTTAAAAGTTATTGATATCGGTAAAAAAAAAAATGTAAGTACAATGCTATTATAGGTAAAGAAATGCAAGTACATTTCTATTATGTGTAAAAACTATAGTACATTGCCTACAATGGTATAAAAAGTATTAAAGTAAAGTACATTGCTATTGCTATTTCCTACAATTTGCCTATTTCGCAACAATTTACATTTATGTTAAACTTTAGTAGAATCATATACGCAAAAGTTTGAGAGTACTTTAACCATAAAACATTCTATGGAACGGAATAAGTGCATCATTGAAGCTAGCTTAGCTATTGTGTTAACTATCGAGTAAATAACATTCTACTTCTAACCATAGTTTTTGGTGACAAAAATGACACGAAAAGTGTGTACTAACGTATCTGTCTATACGTGATTATTTCTTATTTTTCTAAAGCAATGTTCTTTTGTTATGTAAATGAGTTTTTTATGACGGTTAATGTTAAATCCCTGCACGTTTATTGCCATAAATTTCTTAATTTGTTTTATACATTATAGCCAACTTCAACATTTTTTTCCATATATAATGATTTGATATTACTTGTAGAGGGAAGATTAGTAATGCCACCCATTGATGGAAAACTAAACACTTATTTGCAAACAAATGCGATTATACGATAGATTTAGAATTTTGTTCCACATCACTCATTTTTACAAACTCTAGGTCTTTTAATATTTTTGCAAAAACAATGGTGAGTTGATGATGAAAGAAATATCCAAGTTTACAGTATTTTGAAAGTTAATTGCTCGTATAGTCATATATGAAAATTTATCATCGTTGAATCAATTCCTATTCACGAACTCTTATTTTCCATAAAAGAAACATCTGAGAACCAAAGTAAAAGAGAAACAATCCCTTGCAAGGAGGCAAATACAAGTTACAAGTACCAACCTCAACGAGAATGCAGTCTGAATGATAAAAATAATAAACCCAACCAAACAGAAACATGAAGATTGTTATTCCGAATGCCTTCCAACAAGGTCAATTGGGGCATCAATGGTGTTCCTTAACTTCAAAGAGCCCATCAGGACCTGAAAAGTTAACAATAAAGATTATTCAATCAACAGAATCACAAAATATAGTGGTTCATAACACCATTTATCTATACATAGGTAACACAAGCTTACCCCATGGAAACTCCTTGTTACGAATGTGCATGTATGGATACGCCTGCATACATGACGAAACATAATTGCAATGAAATTAGTGCTAGAAAAAGTGTTTAAATGACTAGGCTAATCACCGTATTATCTGCCAGAAATGGACTAACAATATATCGATCAGTAATAACAAAATTTTGAGCTTACAGGGGGTTCTTCGAAATGAGGATGACCCTTGGATAGGTTTACAAATGCGAGAACCGAGCAAGCAACGATTCCGACATAAGTAATCTTCTCCCATTTCGCTGCCTCGCCTGTGTATACACAAACAAATCCATTAGCGCAGACGAGATAGTTTGTTGTCATTCGGATAATCGGATAATGAACATCCTAATAAATTTTGATGCCGTTTAGAAAACACAAACATACAGAGACTCGGGTTCAAGTATTCCAAATTCAAACCCTAGCAGGATTGTGATAAACGAAAACCTAAATCTGACAATCTAAAATCCTTCAGATCGGAATATTATACGATTGGAGAGGAAAACTAGGTTTCATAAAACTAAATATTAAGAGATGAAGGAAGATTTGAAAAATTAAAAGCGTAGAAAGTGTTATTGCATCTAAAGAGAAATAACGATCGTACGAGCTTCTTCTTCAACCGATGCGCCGGCAGAGAATGACCTCGAAGAGGCCGGATTCACACGCGCGCCACCTCGGAGGGCCGTTCGAAGAGTAGATCTCACAATCGCCGACGCCATCTCTCTCTATTTTTCTCTCAAGCAGATGGTTTTTTTCCGATGAGAATTGTGGAGTTTTCTTGGTAGATGGTGGAACTAAACCCACCAGGCCCAACAAGGACTGGGTAATAAGTAAACTAGTAAAGCACGTGAAGGGGAAGTGCGAAACAGTCTCGTTAGTGCAATTTAGGTGCTGTTTGTTTTTGAAGAGGTAAAAGGTCTGCAGTCTGCGGACCACATCTGCAGACATCTGTAGCAGAAGAGGTGGACCAAATGTCTGCAGTCTGCAAAAAGAAGACTGTCTGTTTTTTAAAGTCTGCAAACTGTAAAATAAACTGAATTTTAAATAAACTGAAAATTTTAAACATAAGAGTTTTCAACATTGAAATTTAAACAATTCTAGTTCAAGAACATCGAAATATAAAGTCATACAACATCGAAAACAATTTTTTTGAAAGTATTCATTCCCTAATTTGCATTAATTGCTCTGTAATTTCATCACGTAAATTCACCATATAATCTCGGTCCGCTGCATTACCATGTTGCTCGTTAGTCCATTGATGCTTTTCACCCATTTAAATAAGCTACATATAATCCAAATAAACCAAATTCAGCAACGAAAAAAAACCATCAATAAACAACAAAAAAAAACCTAAACAACAAGAATTTTACCAACAATTTCAGCAATTATAAGCACAAATTCAGCAACAAACCACCAATAAACAACACCAAAAACTCATTAATTCTAAAATCAGCCCTAAACAAGAATTTAAACAACAATTTCAGCCAATTTCAGGATGAAATTCAACAACAAATAACTCATTAATTCTAAAATCAGCCCTAAACAAGAATTTTAGCAACAATTTCAGCCCTAAACAACAAGAATTTCGAAATTAAGGATCAAAATCAACAACAATTTCAGCCCTAAATACTTGGCTTTCAGCAACAAATCAGGAAAAGCAATTTTAGGTTCAAAAATCCGAACTCAGAAACCATCGGTTGCAATAGAGGGTTCAATCAGAAATCACAGTCACATGGGAAGTAATTTCGTGAACAAAAATCACCCAAAAGGGAGCAGCAAATATCAGATTCGTAGGACAAAAGGGAAGTAATTTCGTGCGCCATACCTATCAGGCGCCGATGTGAAGCATATCGAGAGAGTCGGACGTGTGCAGCGACGGGATGTGTGCAGCGAAGGGAGCCGGACGTGTGCAGCGACCGGAGGAACGTCGGACGAGCGCCGGAGGTGCGGCGGTGGGGAGATCAGGCGCCGATGTGAAGCATATCGAGAGAGAAGATCGGGAGAAGACAAGTTCGCGTTTTCTTTTTTTAGGGCACTGGACTTTTTTTATTTTGGCAGAGGTTAAAAGTGAGATTTTATCACTTCTAGTATAAGAGGACACGCAGACCTTTTAAGGTCTGCGGGCTGCAAAAAAACAAACCCTCTGCGGGATCGAAATGTCTGCGCGCGTCTGCGAGATCGAAGACAAAAGAGTTTAGAAGCTCTTTTTGTAAAAAACAAACACACCCTTAGACTTCGACAAATGTCTTATCTTGGTTTTTTTTACAGTCTCGTTAGTGCAATTTAGACTTCGACAAATGTCTTATCTTGGTTTTTTTTTTTTTTTTTTTTTTTTTTAACGGCAAATTTATCCTACTCCTACTCCTACTCCTAAACTACTCCTTGTTATGTTAGTGCCAGGGTTTGAACCCATGACCTCCTTGTTAGTATATCACCTTGTTAGCCAAGTGGGCTAGCCCTAACTTGTGTCTTATCTTGGTAATCAATGAAATTACTTCGATGAGTGCAAGGAGATCATTTTAAAACAGGATTTGTTGGTTTAATTATTATTACTAAAGGTGATATTATTGATACATAACAAATAAATGTATGAGTTTTAGCAGAGGATAACTAACAAAGATACCATGTAGTTAACAGTTAACACCTAGTAATTTTGTATCACCTAATTGAAAATTGAACTTTAGGTTACTCTCCTTCAATTTGAGAATTGCCCCTTCCAAAAAAGGGGGTTTTTCTATTTTTGAACATGAAGTTCATACCCTAAAATATTATTAAAAATGAATAAACGGTTATATGTTTGTGTTCTTCTCTGTGATGTATTCGTTTTCGTTTGTCACACATACAAGACAAATTTAAGATAATGAGAAATTAATCTTTAAAATAAGGGTGTCGGAAGAAGAAAATAAATAAGTTTAATGTGTTTTGGTCATCCCACATAGGAGGGAGAATGAAAATAAATTGGGTTTATAAACAAAATGGTTCTTAAGCCTTTTAAGACTTGTAGCACAAAGTTCAATGACCTTTTTGCAAAATTCTCTTTTGTAACTGAAAATTTATGACAAATTTCAGTTATAAAACATATAACCAATCACATATTTCGATATCAATTAATTTGATTAATTCTTATATTTAATCTCATAAGTTACTTCTATATTTATTGTATAAATAAAGGACTTTTGTACAACAAATGAAACTATTTTTTCTCTTTCTCCGGCTCTTCTTCTTCGTTTTGTTGCTACAATCGAAGTAACTCCAACTTACCACAGGTTTGACTGATCTTGAAGAATCTCCTCAAACCGTTGTATCATGAGAAACAAACACATGATATCGATATAATTTGTTTTAAAGACACTGTGCTCAAAACAAGCCCCAGCAACAATTGATAACCCGCATGACAAGAGATGATGACACTGACGGTACCAACCGCCATCTACCGCCAACCCGCCATCCCGTCGAGATACCCTAAGAGTCTTCTTTTTAATCAATATTATTTGCTTAACAATCATTGGCAAAGTATACCATCTCACCGTATTTATAGTAGACATTAGTCAAAACTTCATTGGGCTTTGGTTTGTAAGCTCGAGAGGACCAAACAAATTCAGATCTTTTCGTTGATTTGGGTTTAAATGTTTTTGCTTTTTATTTCTTGAAATTTATTTGTATCTAAGAAATTATACTCTAAAAACTATATTCAATCATAATGTAATATTTTTATATTTGATAGGATACGGTAACTTGGAAAAAAAACCCGTAGTATTTAGATGAATATATCATTTAAAATATAATACTATGACAGAAAAAACTGTCTTAACAACTAAATATATGAAAGATGGAAACTAAATATATGAAAGTAAATTCAGATTATCTTCAACTAACCCACATTTATTTCATATGTTGAAAAGAAATTACAAAATCACACATTAATAAGTTTTATATGAAACTTGTACTCAAACTTGTATTCAGCTCAATCCACAAATATCTATTTGATGAGACTAACAAGATATGCACCAAACAAAAATGTTAACTTGTTGGGGAGTCTCTCCTACATATGAACAAAATTTGATGACAAAGGTACTACAGATAATGCGCTTATTACAAGTATATATATACACACCTTAAAGAACCAATTATTAGCAATAATACCTTTTCAACACCGGCCCTAAACTTGCACTTTGACTATCTCCAGTACAACTGTATGTCTTGAGCTCAAAGTCAAACAAAGAATCCCCACCACCACACTCGCTTTCAATATCAGCCGTACGATCATCCTCTATCGTCAAACACCCAAGCGACTCCATCACATCTCCGCTGCTCCACCCCGCACGTAATAACCTCCGTGACAATGCCCTCACGTGCCACCCAACAGCCTCCCGGTCGTCTCTCAATTCCATGGCTTTAGATACACCGTCACCACCATCATCAGACGATGATGACCATGATGACAACGACGACGGTGATGGCGATGAAGATGATGATTTATCATCTCCGCCGTTCATTTCCATCAGCATCATCATTTCATCTACATCCTCCTCTTTCCACCCTCCGTTTCTCAACTTCAACCGCACATCTTCCAAACACCGCCCCAATTCATTCCCGCTCCACCACCGCCTTTCTGTTTCTATACTATTCACCGGAGTAGTACGGCGGAACTCCATCAACTCCGTCCAAAATTCTATGGTTCTAGACTCCGTTGCCGCCCATAACGGGGCACTTAAAAAATGACCCAATCTCCTCGGCCGCAGCGCCCCTCCTTTGAACTCAGTTTGCTGAAAGAACCCAACGACGTCGTAACTCCACAACCTAACATCCAAACCGTCGATGTAGAAGACCGGATTCCCCGCCAAGCAAGGGATCGTTGGGATATAACAATTCCGGTAAACCGGAACAAGAACCGGTACTTTTTTCAAAAATTCTTTCGCCAATTCAACAGCATGATCATCATTCTCCGGCCTATTGCCCCAACGGCTGTGCCAGAAGTTTTGGCGGCAGACCTCCTTACAGAGTCCCAAGATTGGGAGGTTAATCAAGATATCGAGTTGTTGCGGGGAAGACGATCGCCAATTGGGAAATCCTTGGCCAATTGGGACGCCTTCACGGAGAATCGAGCGAAGGTCAGGCGGGAATGCGAAATTGAAAGAGGATTCAATGGTGGAGAGCTCTTGTTGGGTGAGACCCTGGTCGATGGGAACGTTGGAATGGTGATGGAGATTGGAGACGAGATCTCTGGAATAGGCGGCAATTGAGAAGCAGACTTTAGTTTTTCGTTTGATGAGTGAGTCCGTTATGGTGGTAGCCGCCATGAATTAGATCGGAGATGAGTTTGGCGCATCTGAGGGGAAGTGAAGAAGTCGTCGCAGATGATGAATTCAGATTTAGATTGGAGTGAGAGGGATTTGACTCGTTTAGAGAGATAGAGTGTGTACGTAAACGTATATGTAAAGTCGCATGAAAATTGGGACGATCTAAAACCCTCACGTCCATACTTCATTATATAATAGAGTAAATTACAGAATTTCGTTACTTTATTAATTCCAACGATATGCTCTCTATGTTTGCCATTTGTTAAAGAAAAAATTGCCAGTTGTTTGAAAAAAATATGTATCTACCGAACGACACAAAATGCCTAAAATGTTATTTCTTTATACATTTTATTTTACTTTTTTGTTAAAAAATAATATCACATATGCCCCCACCTCCTTCCTTTCGTCTTCCCCACTAACATGCACATCAAACTCTCTCAACAACTCATTTGTAACAGCTTCAAAACCGTTGACGGCCAACGTCCACAATTCATCACATTCATCAATTGTTGGCATTTTTCGTAGAGTTCTCCACACAAGTATGAGAACCAGACATCTTTATTTCATATCAAGATCCAAATTCTTGGCAATGAAAGTAGTTTTTATGATTACCAATTCTGCATATCTTACAATCATAACAATGAAGCTGCTGATTTGATGTATCGTCATCAAATAGATTGCAAATACTACAATAGTATTCCCCATATTCACTCCAAAATTACCGCAAATCTGATCAACTGGATGTTCCACATTGCTAATCATGCAAACAACTTGTTGAACATCAGGTTGTGCCTTTCCTTGGTATTATTTAGTTCACTAGTATAGTTGTTGTGACAGTGGCAGCAACCAAAAACCTTGTTGCAGCAAGGAGCATGAGTTTGCATCGCCTACCATAATGCTCGCTATACGAACTTGAGTCCTCAGTCACCAACAAACCCACTTTTGCCACAAACCAACTATATATCTCCTTGAAAAATGCATGCATTACCAATTAATTAGGATTCCACTTCTATTTAGTTGTAGGTCACGTCTTTTAGTTTTCAGTTAGTATTTAAGCATTGTAATGGAATGTTATGGCATCGAGAAATTGTTAAATTTTATTTCCTTGTTTCTTTAGTACGGGAGATTGACCATCTCGAACCGGTCGTATCATTTGGTACTTTCATCGCTCGCCTTCATGCATCCTAAAACGGAATCAAGCTCCACCTCCGACAACACAAACATCGTCCTCCATGATCAAATGCAAACTCTCATCCGTATATCCACCGCTACCGCCACCAAATTGGAGCAACTCGTCAACATCCTTGCAGCCAAAGAACCACCACCACCGCCACCGCCACCGCCGCCGCCACCGAACAACAACCTCCGTCCACCAAAAATTCACCTACCAACATTTAATGGCTCCAATCCCCTCGATTAGAATTTTCAAGCGGAAAACTACTTCAACTATTACTCCGTTCCACCGCCACAACGCTTCTCGACAATTGCTTTACGTAATTGTTTCATTTCCGGTCTTCGTAGCGATTCTTGAAGAATAAGACATAAATTACAAAATATATTATTGATATTCTTGATGAATATTGTTAAAATTTTTAAAAAATTTAAAAGACATTTTAGAAAATAAGAAATTAATTACACATGAATAACTCATTCACAAGGAACAACTGAACATTTTTTAAAGAACAAAATAAATTCTTAAAGAATAATACATTATTGAATAATAAAAAAGACATTCTTGAAGAATAGATGAAAACACATTTGGCCTTCCTCCATTTTTTTCCAATTACCACCGGATCACACCCATGCAGATACATAAATCATATTGATCTTGCATGTGGAGCAACGCAATTACGTGCAATTTTCATAAGTTTAATACAATTACCCTTCACTTCTTTTTGCATTGCATAGTAACAAATTCCCTTGTGTTATAACAACATTCTGTATATCAAAAAACACATATAGGACGTGTTTGACACGGAGCTTTTAGAAGCATTTGAGATCTTGTAGCTTCTAGCGATTAGGAAAAAGCCCTGATAAAAACAAAAGCTTGGTTCGACGAAGGTGATGGCTGATCTAGGGTTTAAAAAACTCCTTAATTATAGGCTTAATAATCAATTTGTTACCATATTTTTAGAGATTTATTATTGTATAAAAATTAAATTAATTAACAAAATTCCAAATTGCCCCATCAAAAGATTGGTCCAGAAGTGGTCATACAATCAAACAATACTTTTTGTTTATATATATATATATATATATATATATATATATATATATATATATATATATATATATATATATATATATATATATATATATATACTAGTTGTAAGACCCGTGTATTACACGTGATAATACAAAATAATTATTAAATAAAAAAACCTAAACACTAATAATTATGTATAACAAATTCTCGACAATATATAATGAAATTTTTGGATATATACATTATTAAATTAAACACTACAACATAATGTTGATAAACTTTGAACAATTATAACAAATTACAAATTTTGAAAAACTTATTTGAATACAACATTTGTTGTTCTATTGCTAAGTTTACCGTCGTCTAAAATTAACATTTTTAATCTATCTTTAGTTTTAACTCTTGAAAATATAACATACAACTTGTCGTGTGTGAAGACTGGTTGTCTCAGAAACAAACACACATTTGATAGCGATTGTCGTTGACTATTATTTATTGTCATTGCAAAACATACAGTCAATGAAAATTGTTTTCTTTGAAATTTGAAAGAAATTCTTCTATCTGAAGACGTCAAAGACATTTTTGGAATAAACGTATGATTTCCAATATTATTTCAAGATATAATCTCTATTTCTATAACACGATTACCCAATAATATTGCTTCACTGCTAGGTGTGTACCCGAGCAATGCGACGACGACATTAGTATGTTGATGTTTTCAATTAAAATTAAAGTATGTAGTTTTCAATTATAATATATATTGTGTACTTATTATAATATATCATTTCATAAAATATTTTAGAATTTTTGTATTCATTTATGAATATAACATGTTTCATTTTAGAATATATATTTATACGAAACTGATCAATAATAGTGAATAGTAAAAAATGAGTCATCAATAAAACTTTTTAACGACGGAATTTGTAAAGGTTTACCGATGGATTTTCCATCACTAATATATTAAACGTAAATTTTTTACGTTCATGCATTTTGAATACCCTTAAGGCCGACCGCCCGACCCTAGTGCGTGCGTGCATGCGCGTGTGTGCCGTGTTTTTTTTTATTATTATGTTAAATATTTTAATTCTATTATGGAAATTAGTTATTATATTTTTAATAGACATAATAAATCAAAGGTTATCCAAACTTAGTAAACTATATAAGATATATTAATTATAAAATTAGTATAATAAAATTTTTAAACGTAAATGTAGTTTTATGTTTGTTTTTGGACCTGCATTAAAGATCTACGGCATTCGAAAAAAAATCCATTAATCATCATGCTACCTTTCCGAAATTATTGACATATGTATCATCGATGAGAAGAAAATGACAATACGATGCATTCTCTTGTCATTTCATTTAAGTGATAATTAAATTGATAGAATCCATTAATTAAATTGCTAGGTTCCTAATTTATTGCTTAAGTTATAAATTATTGGAATTAAATACATTCAATTCAAACAATTTTTTTAAGAAATTCAAAATTATGAGAAAATGACATGTGTCAAAATCAATGAGGAGATGACATGTGGCTTTGAGTTACTTATTTATTAGGATAGGATATATATATATATATATATATATATATATATATATATATATATATATATATATATATATATATATATATATATATATATATATATATATATATATATATATATATCCTATCCTAATAAATAAGTAACTCAAAGCCACATGTCATATCCTCATTGATTTTGCCACATGTCATTTTCTCATAATTTTGATTTTTTTAAAAAAAATTGTTTGAATTGAATGTATTTAATGTATGTATTCAATAATTCATAACTAAAGCAATAAATTAGAAACCTTTATTTATGTAGCCACATATGTAGAGTTACTTCTTAAATAGTTCACCATATATATTTTAAATAAATATATAGTTTATATTGATGACAAAAAAGATAAATATATCAATAATCAAATTAATATAAAAAAAACTAGCTTTTTATATGCATTTGCATAGCAAACTAAATGCGTATGTATATTGGAAAAAATTCAAAACTTTGTTTTAGATCATTTTTATAAAACTAATAATTGTTGCTTTTAAAAATATAGGTGTGTTTTTTAATAATGTATAACAAATATTTTTATGTTATTAGCATAACTTAAGTTCTTATTCAGAAGTAGAATAACGGATAATATAATACGATATAGAAGATGAATATATAAACTTGAATCTTATCCTAATAAATAAAGATCTAGAGGACACTTGTCATCACGACATTGATTTAGCCACATGTCATTTTCTCAGAGTTTTGAAATTCTTAAAAAAAGTAATTTGTTTGACAGTTAAGGGTGACTCCAAAAAGATCGGTTTCAGTTTGTTATGCATTGTGTGCTGGCTTGATTTACTCTTTCAGTTACGATTAGTATAAAAGTTTCAGTTTCTTTTCAAATTTATTACAATTTACTGAATTACTAAACTTACGAATTTTGATCTTATTAGAATCTATTAGAATTACAAAAATTAAGGTTTGAGAATTCGAATTGTTGTTTTTAATATCTAACATTACGGGTATGAGAATTCGAATTGTTGTTTCAACATATTTCTCATATCTTATGAAAATTTGGTTTTTAAAATAATTAATATTTATATTTTCATTAAATACGTTTTATTTATGTCATCCCGTGTAATACACGGGTGTTACAACTAGTATATATATATATATATATATATATATATATATATATATATATATATATATATATATATATATATATATATATATATATATATATATAATTTTCAAATCTAAATGCATTAACTTCATCCTTTTTTCATTACCCTATATTACAATTACCATCGAGCAGTGATATTATTATTTTAATCATTTTCAATATATAGTAATTGTTAGCCTAGCGATTAAGAGCTTGGACGCACCTTTCATTTCATCTAGAGGTCCTGACTTTTTTCACCAAGAACGTTACATTTTTTCAGTCTTTTATACTCTCACACCTGTTCTATTTATTTTACACGTGTGCCCAATCTTTTCCCAATTCTCTCTTTACGGATTCTTCATTCTTCTAAAAATTTCCTTTTTAAGTGGGCCAATAGGATTCCACTAAAAATAGATTTCGTAACATATAATAAGTTAAGCTATTTATGAGGTTTTAATTAAATTTTATCGACTTTTTTCTGATAGTTTGTATCTCTTGATTTTTTGGTTAATTATCCTTACTTTGTTACTAAAACGTATTCTATACTTTTCACAAGTTACATCTTTTCTTTTATACATGTTTTTGTAAAGATTTTCCCGTTTTAATATATTTGTTTTGTATAGTTTTAACACTTTTTTGTTTTTACAAACTTTGTTTACAAATCCAACAGCAACGCGTGAGGTGTTATCACTTAGTTATATATATTCTTCTCAGATCCTGTCCAAGTACTTTTGTTCTATTACATTTGCTCTCGTTTTAATCTATTTGGTCTTTGATTGAAATCATAAGTTAAACTTTTTGGACCAAATCTCCCCATAGCTTGTATAATCAAACTAAACCAGATCAATCAATCTAGTTGCGGTTATATTTTATAGGTAAAAAATTCGTGCAGATCAACTATAGATCAACTTTTTATCCAATTAGAGCAAGGCAAAAACTCAACATTTCTTTACATATTGATAGATAAATAATAGCTAAAGTTGTATAAATCTTGACCAACAAATTAATAGTTTTGGTTTTACCCTCAAATCATCCCCAAATATTTAGAATATATATTTAAAACATGCACTCTCAAGAGGGAACAAAGTCCATAAACTTTCAAATAAATCCATGAAACATGCCCCGAAATTGTGTTGTTTAATTTGGTAGCTACTCAATATTCTTTTTAATTTTTATTTCTTCATGCCGGCATCCCATTGTATCAACTATTTTCATTTCGATTCTCTAAAGAAAAATATAATCGCCATTAAACATGTAATACAAGCGTTCTCATTATATATATATATATATATATATATATATATATATATATATATATATATATATATATATATATATATATATATATATATATATATATATATATATATATATATATATATATATATATATATATATATATATATATATATATATATATAGGGCTAGGTTATAATAAGAATGACAATTATTGTGTTACCTTGTAACTAAATCCTGGCCATTAGGTTTCATTCTTATAACAATAAAAAAAACACATTCTTAACAGAATAAGTTTTTGACATAATGAGCTCTAACCATTATTAAAAGAATGAACTAAATTTTGTACATTCTTAAAAGAATGTGTTTTAAATGAGTGGTCCAGATTGAGTTTCAAGGTTACACAATACTTGTATGGATATATTTGATCCTATATATATATATATATATATATATATATATATATATATATATATATATATGCCGGTCCGTTGATATTAAGTGCTCTGTGCGAAGACTAACAAATTGACCCCTAAATGTAACTTTTTTACTAATAACCAAAATTCATTCGTCTCTTTTTCTCTTTTTTTACGTTTTTGACTACCATATACATATTTAAAAGGCATAAAATCTGAAATAGATAAATCATATAGCAATTCAATAATCATTTAATAAAAACTAATACTTAAAACAATAACAAAAAAATTAAAAGACTAGTACCTATTGAAAACTAACTTGGAATTGGTTAGTAACAGGTTTGCATTGGGCTGACATTTATTTGGGCTAATTAAAAAGAAAACGCAAAACAAAAATAACTCCTTGCAGCTAACAAGATTCGAAGAAGGGATATACGCATCTAACACCTAGAACTTTTACCATTTTATCTAGTGGCTTTTCGTTTATCAATTACGCAGATCTATTTAATATATACAATATCTATACTGTATAGATATAAAAATTTCGGACCCTCAGACGACACGGGCCCTGTGCGATCACACACCCGACACATGCTCAGGGCCGGCTATATATATATATATATATATATATATATATATATATATATATATATATATATATATATATATATATATATATATATATATATATATATATATATATATATATATATATATATATATATATATATATATATATATATATATATATATATATATACAGAGAGAGAGAAAGAGAGTCGGGATCTTTTGAGAACCAAGGGAGCCTCGAGAACTCCCAAACGGTTAATATTTACGAAAAACCAAAAATTGGGGCGTCTAAAATGCTCAAATATAAGCCTATTCAGAAAAAAATTTCCGAAAAAAACGATTTTTTTTTATTATTTTTTTTGAAAAATTTGTACATGTGCAAAAAAAAAAATTGTACATGTATAAACTTTTTTATACGTACACTTTTTTTAAATTTTTTTACAAAACGCCTTAAATATGTGTTAGAAATACATCCATAAAAACTTGAAAAAGTGCATGTATAAAAAGTTTGTACATATACAATTTCTTTTTTTTGCACATATAAAATTTTTTCAAAAAAAAGTCGATTTTTCAAAAAAAAATTCAGCGCCCCGGTCTCATTTTGAGCGTCCAAGAGGCCTATGGGATCGGTTTTTTTAAAAAAAATATCGGTTTGTGAGATATATGATTGCTCCAAAAGGAGTAAGGAGTTATCGGGTTCTCGGGGTGAAGTTGGTTCTCAAAAGATCCTAAGTGTATATATATATATATATATATATATATATATATATATATATATATATATATATATATATATATATATATATATATATATATATATATATATATATATATATATATATATATATATATATATATATATATATATATATATATATATATATATATATATATATATATATATATATATATATATATATATATATATATATATATATATATATATATATATATATATAGGCTTAGCATCCGGTAGGAACTGCGAGAACTCTTCTTGTCCAATCACTCTCCTAAGGACAATAACGTCAAACGTTTTCCTTCAACGTGACGCAATCACATGTGACACATGTCCACTGAACGAAATACGGACTTGAGTATAAGATCATTTGTTTTTCACCTTCGTATAACATAATTTAACCCGATTTTTTATTAATTTTCGTTATTATTATTTTTTTAATATTATATTTAGTTTTTTTTCAGTTTTTTTATTTTTTTATTTTTTCAGTTCTTATTTTATTTTATTTTCAGGTTTTTATTTTATTTTTTTCAGTTTTATTTTATTTTTTTCGTTATTTTTCCAGACATTTTTTTTACTTTTGTCGTTGTATGTTTTTTTAACTCGTTTTGGATCATAACGAGTTTTGGATCTTGGATCATCACTAATTTTGAATCATGGATCATAAGTGTTGAATAATTTTGTCGTTGTATGTTTTTTGTTGTTTTGGATCATAACGAGTTTTGGATCTTGAGTCATAACGAATTTTGAATTTTGGATCATAAGTTTTGAATCATAAACATATTTTGGTTTTAATATTTTTGGATCATGTATATTTTTTTTGCTATTTTGATGAGTTTTTTTACTTAAAAATATAAAAATGAACACTTAAAAAAACTTTTTTTTTCAAATTTTTGTTTTTAAAAACTTACTAATATGATGTCTAGAATGATCTCTTAAATTTTCATAATTTTTAGATAACTTTTTAATTTTTTAATTTTTTATAAAAATAAATAAAAAAAAATATTTTTTTTTCAAATTTTCATGATGGTGCTTGTTTTGTAAAGAATTAAATTTTAAGAACTTTGATTTTTTTAGAATTTCTTTTTACAAAGAAAAAAAAAGTTATGGTCCAAAAACTAAGCGGTGAGAATAAAAAAAAGGGTTAATTTCACTGTTACCCTACAAACTTTAGGTTTTGATCCGATTTGATCACTGATATTGTTTTAAGTACTCTAAGTCCCTAAAATATCAAAAACCATGTCAAAAAGGTCATTATTGGAATGAATAAGGGGTTACCCGGTTACTAAGGTGACATGGCATGCCATTTAGCATTTCAGTCAACAAAACTTAACATGTGGCCCTGACTTGGCGTCTACGTGGCTTTTCCTAATTATATATTTCCATAAACTATTATTATTATTATTATTAAACGATTACCATCTTCAAGTGTTTATATTAAACATTTTTCTTAATTCATCTTCTACCTTTCATTAACACCATCACCACCACTATCCACCCTTCACCAGTGCCATCATTCATCGTCCTATAACCACCGTCCACCTCCTACCACCGCCATCATTCATATTCCTCGAACCAACCATGAGCACATCAAAAGACCCCAAACAACATGTACCAAGTGTCACTGGTGAAACCGGGACCAAATGTACTCATTCCCTTTTTTAAAAGGTAAACTGGACTTTTAAGGACCCTGAATACCAAGAAAAAAGATTAATGACCAAAAGAGATCAAAACCTAAAATTTGTAGGGTTACAGTGAAATTAACCCTAAAAAAAACTCAGCAAACCATATGAAGACAAGTGTCGCAATCTGGTAGAGATCTCGTTTCAATTACCATATTACCCTTATTAATTTGTATTATCCACCCAATAGTTTTGATTTTTAGACAAGTAGCCCCCAAACTTTTATGATGTGACATTTTATTCACATTGAATATTATCCATCTATTTTTCAAGATTAAATGTCCAAATTTATCCTCATGGTTCTTACCGGATTTTTGGTTCCTACACGATCCTCTCTCTCTCTCTCTCTCTCTCTCTATATATATATATATATATATATATATATATATATATATATATATATATATATATATATATATATATATATATATATATATATATATATATATATATATATATATATATATATATATATATATATATATATATATATATATATATATATATATATATATATATATATATATATATAGGGTTGGGTTCTTGTGAGAACTCAAAAAAGCATAAGATCTTGAGAACTCCATATCAACCATTAGATAATTCTCCAAACCAATAAGTACATGATCGTCATTTAACAAATCCCATTTAATTTTGATTTTTTTATTTTTGGCAACAATATCATCATTTCCAAAAAAATAAGCCTAATCAATTTCAAATTTCAAATTTCAAAATTTATAAAATTTTCGTTTTTTATAATAATGTAAAAATTTCGAAATTTAAAAAATTATTTTTTAATTTAGATTTTTGGAATTTAAAAGACACATAATTTTTTTTATTTGCAGGTGCATATATACATATTCACAGGTGCATATATGCATATTTTCAAAATTTATATATACATATGATTATCTTTAAATATAAATGCAAACAATAAAAATCGATTTATTAAAAACAATAATATACAACTATTTTGAAAGATACATACAAATTTATCAGAAATAATAAAAAATATAAAAAAACAACAAAATTTCATGATATCTTCATTTTTTAGTTTGTCACTATTCAATTCTTCAATTTGATTGATAAATTCTTTAAAAACTGCAAAAACATTAATAAAAATTAATATAAATGTATATTCAAAAACATTAAAATAAACACTTACATACATATACACATATGCACATATACACATATATGTAAATACGCACACATGTGTACATAAACAAATAGACATATATGAATATGTACACATACATTTAGCACATCTATTCATATTTAGCACATATACTTGAGAAAATATCTAAATTTATACACATACAGGATATATGCATATATGCACATACGTAATATATATATATATATATATATATATATATATATATATATATATATATATATATATATATATATATATATATATATATATATATATATATATATATATATGCACAAACATATTTATGAACAGATACACATGCATGTATTTATGCATATGTATATATTCCTCACTCATGAGAATTCTTCCTATCAATGTCAATTTCCAAAAATGGACATACATATACACATGTATACATACATATACACATGTATATGCACATGTGCACATATGTGCATATGTGCACATATGTGCATATGTGCATAAACAAAATATTAGAATAAGAATGCTATAATAGAAGGAATTCAAAGTAGAATGCTATAACTCATAAAAAATGAAAGTACCAAGTTATTCTACCATCAATAAACAAAGTTAATAAGGAAATAAACTAAAGACTAAAGCCAATTAAAGTATTCTTATTTTAGGTTTTCTTTCTTATTAAGACACACATTGATTTTTTTAGAACAGTCATATACATAAACACACTAGAAAACAGTATACACATACAATTGGATGCACAATGACAAACGTAAAAAGTACCAAAACAAACAAAGATGGAATTAAATAAAAATTACACTAGTAAATAAATACTAACCTTCAAATTGATTAGCATTGTTGGAATGAAACCGGCTCCAAACAAAACCTTTAATATGTAGCACTTACATAACAAAACACGCACAACGTTAAATAAAAGAAAGACATGCATATAAAACAAAGCACAAATTAAGTGGAACTGAATAAATAACCAAAGGTTAAATACATACTAACCTTGAAATTTTTTTAACACTGATTGAATGAAATAGAATTGAAAGACGCGGACAAAGCGAAACTGAATTTTAACCTTGAAACAAAGCACAAAGCGAAACTGAATTTTTTTAACACTGATTGATTACAGACTTCGCCGCAAGAGTGAGGTAAAACCCATGGATCGTGATTACAGAATGAGTTGTGCATTTTTTTAATAGAAGAAGAAGCGTTATTGCAGAAGGATGGTAGTAACGAACCGTTGTGGTGTTCGGCGTCCGGCGCCTCCGATCACCAGTCTTCGTCTTTAGGAAGAACCCTAACAGAGGGAAGGTTGCAGCGGTGGAAATAGGGAGTGAACGAGAAAACCGATCGAATGATAAACTGCACATCGGCGGCGGCGTATTAAACTGCACATCACGTTTTTTATTTCGTATCGTCAAGCAAACCATGTTTTTGATTTTGTTTACCTGGGTTCTGATGCGACCACGATATTGCATCGAGTGATAAACTGCACATCGACGGCGTATTAAACTGCACATCCTGTTGTTGGTTCTTCCAACTCCATGGTGATGAACTCGCTAAATCAGAAAAGAGGGAATTCGGTGAAGAAGAATAGAGGGAATTTGGTGATGAAGAAGAAGAGAGAGAGATACGCGAGATATGCGATTACTGGAAAGATACGTGAGGGAGAAAGGGTTATTCACCATTAATAATTGCTAATTTTTAGGGATTAATTTTTATGGATCTTTTGTTATTCCTATAATGCCCTTGACTGATTTATGTAATACCAAAAATATCATTGAATTTGCTTTTAATTACAAGATTGCCACCTTTCATCACAACCTTCCAATTTATTGATCTTGTGGTCCAGATTTGGTTCTCAAGATCTCATGAAAATATGAGTTCTCAAAAGAACTTAACTATATATATATATATATATATATATATATATATATATATATATATATATATATATATATATATATATATATATATATATATATATATATATATATATATGGTATTTAATCGTGATTTTGCTGATTTGTAGGGATTAAGTTTAATGGTTCATTTTTAATCCCTATAATACCCTTGTCAGTTTTTTATCCATACCAAAGATACCCTTGAATTTGGTATTAATTACAACAAAGCCATTTTTGATCTTAGCCTTCCATTTTTTTGATCTTGTGGTCGAGATTTGGTTCTCAAGATCTCGGAATTTTTTGAGTTCTCAAAAGAACCTAACTCTCTCTCTCTCTCTCTCTATATATATATATATATATATATATATATATATATATATATATATATATATATATATATATATATATATATATATATATATATATATATATATATATATGTAGGTTCAAATACATCCAGCAATTATTGTGTGATTGTAGGACCAATTGTGGTCCAATCATTTGATAGGGGCAATTTGGGAATTCAATCAATCATTAATAATACGTAACAAATCTTCCAGCGTGCCCTAACTCAAAATCACACCTCTGAAATCAAAATTGATGGAGGCGGAGGAAGCGGAGGCGGAGGAAGCGGAGATCGGAACTGATGGAGGCGGAGGAAGCGGAGATCGGCGGTGGTCGGTGATGGAGGCGGAGGCAGCGGAGATCGGCGGTGGTCGGTGAGGGAGGCGGAGGCGGCGGATCTGCGTAATTGATAGTAGCAGCGGATATCGGCGGTGCTCGGTGATGGAGGCGGAGGCGGCGATCTGCGTAATTGATTGTTCGTAAAAAAAATTGATCTCCGCCTTTTTTTTTCTTCTGGGTTTTGGAAATGCATTCTCAGAGAATGGGGATGAATGTGTATGAGAATGCAGTCTTCACGTTCATGAGAATGGTTGACGTTCATTCTCAGAGAATGGGACATTCTCAGAGAATGGGTCATTCTCAGATAATGAAGCTTTCCATATAGCAGTTCCCAGCCTTCTGTAAACATATATAATTACTCCATTCTCCGAGAATGGTATAAATATTCTACAAGAATCTTTAGTCTGTGTATTACAGTTATTAAACACATATAACATTCTTTGAGAATTCTTCATGAACAAGATATTACACTTACTTACCGTTGACATTGATTACCATTCTCTGAGAATTAGTTTTGAAAACTCTTACGTAACTATTTTTTTTACGTCAACAAAATTTTTACAAACCATTCTCTGAGAATGTAGAACATGATTAGTGAAACAATGCATAATATGATCAAGAAATCGAGAAATCAAGAAATCCGAATTTAAGCGTAATCGAGAAATCGAAAGTTAACAACGAACGAGAAATCGAGAAATCGGAATTGAATCGCGGATGTTTTTAATGAAAACAAATCGAGAAATCCGCAAATCCCGTTGATTTCACAAAATTACTTTTATACCCTTCTGCGTCCGTTTTTTCCAGGAAGCGCATTCTTCAGTTGATTTATTTACAAAAATGCCACCTTGATCACAACCACTCATTTTTCTAATCTAATGGTCAAGGAATGGTCCTACAATCACACAATAATTAGCAAATGTATTTAATACTAACTCTATATATATATATATATATATATATATATATATATATATATATATATATATATATATATATATATATATATATATATATATATATATATATATATATATATATGGAGAGAGAGAGAGAGAGAGAGAGAGAGAGAGAGAGGTAACCTACATGATCTTGCCGATGAATCGATGCTGATGAAGAAAGCCGGCATCATGAGGCGGTGATGCCGGTGGCATTATGCAGCCACGTCAATGTTGATGGAAAAAAAAATTGGGAGTGAATTTACGATTAAGTAAGTCACTGGTTGTCGGTTGACTAAGTGGGAGATTCCCTCAGCCTCCTAGTGTATGTGGAACACCTAATGACGTAATGACAAGGATCCAACATCCAAGTCTTTCCAATAACATAAATCCCATATCTTGGTCTACGACTAGCTACTCCAGGTAGCTCATCCACCTATATACGATTTTGTTATTTAATCATAACCATATTTTGTAGCAAAATATAAGAAATTATTGGTGTTTCAAACATTTCACATTAACACACCGAGGATTGAAGGCCTACGATGGTAGATAAGACTCCGCCACGATAGACAAGGATGCTTGCCGATTGCCTCAGAGGCTATAGAGTCAGCGGCAAGTCATCCTTGGCTACTAAAGCAAACTCTTTTCTTCATCTTAAACCTTCCCTCCGTATTCCATTCCCACTTATTTTCATGCAACGTTTGGTGTTCAAATCATCAATATTTATAGGCCGCAGACAGTCCTTGATGCTCATGCTTATATTATAACTTACGTTCGGTCAACTTCTTTACAATTGTTTTCTTGCACAAGAATTATATTCGCACATCTTATCAGGCGACGAGTGAATATATTCACTATTTATTGATTACTTCAACCTTAACAACCGTTCCTCGGGCATTCTTAATTTTAGCATGATAGATCTTGAATTTTATCAAACTTCTAACATTCTTATTCTTGTCAACAGGCACTTGCCCTTTTCATTTGTTCTTGGTGCTGTGGCTTAATCGATATCCAGATTGTAGTATAGAGAACCTATATATTCTTGTTTTTTGATAATTATTACTCATGATTCTAGAAATCTGAATTGACATCTATACAAGTCAAATACTTGGAGAATTTGATTCCATGAGCCACTTGTGAAGCCGAGATACAATAGAGTGGTTAGTTATCCCTATTTGAGATTCTCGACATGCTGCAATACTTAATATGGATCCACTCATGCGAATCCATGCAGTTCAACCATGGAGAATATATTCGGCTTGCTGTCAAATGTCTAGAATAGTTTCACGTTATTTTAAAATCTTAAATGAGAAAATATACGCCTTAATGCCTTATTATATAAAGCTATCGTGTGTAAACCCAATGAATTACAACCAAGAACATTTAGAATGTATTGAAAGAAGTAATGGAAAGGTGGTGTAAGGCGAAGTAAAGTGTCTTTCATGGCAGCCAAGGATGACTTGCCGTATCCAGTTTGTAGGGCTCTATTCACATATATGAATCCCTGCATGGTATAGTGGCGAGTTGTCTGAGGCTGACAAGAAAGGTTCTTCATTCTCCCCTTAGACCTTTTCATTTCCTGGTTTCTTAAATTTAGCTAAAGTTCTTGTGGATTTGATTTTTGAAGATAATTAAAACAAGAAAGCTTATCTCTATTGCTGGTCGCTGAATTCGAATATAAATTCCATGAAATTACATATCTCATGATTCTACAAGATTTATCACACGTATTAATCTAGCTTAGTAGCTTTACTATACAAAACATGAACATTGGACTAAAAAATCATGTAAAAAATGAGCCGTTTTGAGAGAACGACGGTCTAGTATTTGCTTTTCAGAAAAAAAAAAACCGATTTTTAATTTATGCTTATTATTGACTCCAGTGATATGAAACTGTTTTTCATTCAATGGTGATCTTTGGATCATTCAAAAAAAAAAAAAAAAAAAAAAAAAAGAACCGTTTTGAGAGAACGACCTTTTTGCGTTTTGTTATTTATCTTTGTGTTTCCTAGAAAATTATGATTGGACTTTGTGCTTCCAAGACTTATTATGCAAAAAATGATCTCGTATTCTTGATTTGGGTTTCTTGCAAGTAATGAGAACAATCATAATTTTGTATACTCTTTGTGACAATTGGAGATCGGCATACAGGTTATTGATAACATTCATTATTATAAAATTCATTGTTATAAAATTCTTTTTCCAACTCTAGCTAATCTATGTTGCGATGTGATTTGTCCAGGACAAGTTTTATTCATACATAACTACTGTTTTAAAGAGGTTGCACAATATGTCTAAAAAGTATCAAGTTGTGGTGTATGGATAAAAATTATTTTGTACAAACTACAAATCACTCCCATCTATGTTGGATGCTCTAATTACTAAATGGGGTAATATGAGAGGCTGAATGGTTTGTCACGTTCCATAAGCATTTAGTGTTTGTATAACATACAATAAAAAGTGTTTGTTGACTTGAATAAGTTAGTTTTTACAAATTGTTCCTTCTTACTTATTTGAATTTGCTTATCAAAGATGAAAACAAAATTACATTTGTACTCTTTTTTAACTTGAAAAAAATCATCGTATAACATCATATCCTCAATTTTAAATCATCAAAAAATATCTTTTTTTTTGAAACAACAACATATTATTAGGCAACCACACTAGTAAGAAACTAGAGGAGCAAAACAAGAACAACTGAAGAGAACTAAACTTGGCTGAATAGCCGTACATTTGACGCCAAAAAAAAATCACATCAGGACATGGATTAAAACAAACTATGACTCTCCTACATCATTACAGATTTACGAAAGGAGAGTTTGACCAAGCTAACCAATCTGGGCACCCACGTTTTCCTCTGCTTTTTAACCAAAGGTGCACCTCCGATTTTATACGATCCACTCCTTTAGCTGGACTTAAAAACGAACAATTGAAAATTCTATCGTTTCTAAGTTTCCACGTGAACCATAGAAGTCCATATATTATCGCTTTCAACCTTTTCCTTTTCCTGTTATTCCGGCTCCAATTCTCTCCAATGTTGAGCAAGTCTTGTATAGAGGTGATGTTTGGGATGGGCAGATTACACCATTTGAGGATTTTTTCACGGATGGCTTTAGCGTATGAACAGGTGATAAGAAGGTGTTCCGTCGATTCCTGCTCGTTAACACATGCACAGCATTGAGTTGTGATCGTCTCAATATTACGTGCTCGTAAGGCTGTAAGTGTCGGGATGCGATTCTGCATGGCCTGCCACACAAAACAATTTACTTTTAAGGGGACATCTTTGCTCCAATCAAACTCTGGTAGATGTAGTTGTGATTCATTTTTCTGGTCTATTAGTCGTCTCATTGCCCTGACCGTGAACCTGCCATCCTCATCCAGAATGCTATCCCATGAGTATTCTCCTGTCGATAGTGTTACCCTCGCCATGTCACCTATGAAAGAATTGTATTCACTTGACTGTTCCATCATATGTGTGTCAACAGTCCAGTGACCCACAAATACTCCATCGTAAAATCGGTCCGCAACTGAACTGTAAGACCCGTATCTTGATTATAACATATACTTAAAATAAGAGTGTTAGGAATTATATGATGTTGGTAGTTATAAAGCTAAGAAAAACTTTAGTTACAATTTCATATGAAAATCAGCATTTTGTGTCGTTTTTAGAAAAATCATAATTAATTCTAGGAAACTCGTTTGGACCTCAAACCAATGCAAAAAGTTTAAAAATTGAGTCTAGTATAATTACCAAAAATAATAGTAAGCTTGAAAATGACATTATCTATGGTAAAAAATGCAATCTTTACTGATTAGTTCGGAATTGACAGATTAGATAGTCTGTTTTCAAAAATTCATAATAAATCATAGAAAAATCATATAAATACGTAAAATACATCCCTGGAAAGGTATTGAGATAAACTTCTAGAATATCAATTAAAAACGTGAATTTCATGGGTTTAAAGTCTGCTAAACCAGTCTTGAACAGACTGATTCTAGAAGGTATTAATTTCAACAAAGTTATATTATTAAAATCTTTTGTCAAAAGTGTCATGTCATTTTTTATTCAAGAATTCAAGTATAAATACCCCTCAAAACATCTCATAAACCACACAACTAAATCTCAATCCAATATATAGAGGTTTCTAAGCACTAGAGTGTAAGCAAGTGAGCGGAAGGAAGCTCAAAAGCCTAACGAAGGAGTTATAGATCTCGACGACTGGTCATAAGGTAACTACAAACCTTTCTATAGCTTAATTAGGTATTGTAAAATAGTTTTTGTTAAGAAGTAGAATATTTAATAAGTATAACATATGTTATATTATACTCATTTCTAACAATAGTAAACAAAAACCTTAAAATGTCGTTATTATAACAATTCGTAATTTCCGAAAATAATACCGATTGATTTACTTACGAGGACGGTGACTAGGCCGATTACTTAGGATCTGGTTGTTGGATTTTCCGAAAGGCTAAAATGCTGAAAGGATCCTGCCACCCCATCTAATCTTCTACCTGGCCGTTCTTTACTTGATAAATCATGGAGTATCATATTGGAATTATTGAAGGGTTTAATGATACGACTATAATATAGTTAAGGATTAAGAAATGATAGATTTCTTATTATGTTAACAGTTAAAGTTGAAGGAATTACAAAGCCGAGAAAGATAAACGATATAGTCAACTATAATCAGGTGAGTCTTCTCACTATACTATAGGTGATATTGCATGTGTAGGAAGGAAGATATGTTAGACTAAGGTGATCTTACCTGTTATGATAATTGTATGAATTATTGCTATGATAATGATTGTTTGTGGACGGAACGGGATAGCCCGCGAGCCAATAGGCGGAACGGGAATAGCCTGCGAGTCATTAGACGGAACGGGAAAAGCCTGCGAGCGATAAGACAGAACGGGAACTGCCCGTGAGTCTTCAGGCGGAACAGGGATAGCCCGCGAGTCTCACAGACATATGAATGGTTATGATGTGTTGTATGTTATATGTGATGGATCGTATGGTATTTTGAGGAACTCACTAAGCTCCGTGCTTACCCTTTCCCTATATAAACTACTGTTTCAGGTACATCAGGTACCATGGATGGCAAGGCGTGACGTGTATACACTGTGCTGCTTCATTGTAGGACTGTTTTTGAATGGATGTTCCGTTATGTTGTGATTTCATTAACTTTTGTTAATCCTGGGATGTTTTCATTAAACTTATAAGTTATGGAATTTTGTCAAAATTAATTAAGTGGCTTTTCTTATATTAAAGTGTTCGTTTAAATTTTTTTAATTTTACCCTAAAATTTTGGGATGTTACAAGTTGGTATCAGAGCACAGCTTGAGAGAATCATGCTCACTTAGTGAGTTCTGGACTCAAGTTGAGGCTTAAGAGTTTTCTTAAAACATTTTTACGAAAGAAGTATGTTTTATGAAGGGTGAACTGAAGACACAGTGTGTACCGCCAGCCGACGCCAGTATAAGAAAAGGGTTAAGTATTTAATATTGTGGATGTTAAAAAAAACATATGGTATATGTTTGCTGAAATGCCTGGTAGAGATCACACATTGTTATATTATTATCTGCTATTTGCTAATAGAACTGTATGCTAGTGCCGATAGGTTGCTTAGAGATTTCCACTAAGTTGTATACAATATGGACTGAATAGTCATAGAATGTGTGAGTTGACCTTATTGCATGTTCCTTGTTTGGTTGTTGCCTTAGGGAAGATTCTCTTATTTGAAAGACTGTTTAGTTCGATATTGTATACAACTACGTTCGCGAAACAACCTGTCATCACTGGAGGAAGTTCCGTCTTAGTTAGAATAGCAGGGTGGGGGTGGGATTCCAAGTATTCCTAGAAGGGTTGACATATGCCTTGTAAGGGCATATGTGTTAAAATTATCGGTGAGAAGCGAATTGGATATTTCGAGACAGGTCTTGGAACGAACATGGATAGGTGTGGAAGGTAGTAGTAGAGCTCCTACTATCGAAAGCACAGGATCCACGTTCGAGTCGGGAGTTCGTCACGAAGGATCCAAGGAGCTGAGTATGTGAGTGTCTAGCATAATTAACTTAAATGCTAGTGTAATGTGGTAGACTTTTATCCATTCAATTTTTGAATGTTGATTGTGAGGTTCAGTAGGAACAATTAAAATGCGATCATACCAGTTTGGTTGGACCGATCATGCTTAAGTTGATCACTGAGCTTAAAGACTGTTGAAAGGGAGAATGCCAAAATGCTATTGTGGTAGCTATTTTCATGCAACTAATGGGCGTACAAGTTAGACAGGGACTAGAGGATGCAAGGGTGAGTTTTCCAACTCACGGTCAAAGAGGTGCAAGCGGCGCCTGAGATGATGGCGGGTATTTTTGAGTCAACTCTGTACATGCCTAGTGCTGTGTAATAGTGGGGCTACCTACCCTTGTATTGATCTTGCTTGAGTGATTGATCAGGTCGTGTGGGTTGAGAGTTTGGATCACTCACTCGTGATTGAGGTAACTGACGATAGAGGTGTTGACTAGGGTCGCAAGCGGATGAGTAACATATGGTGGTTGATGCAAACATCTTTACATTATCGAAACATGTTTATTGAGATAGTGTTTGCCCCCGATGCAAGTTGTTGGCTGAGCAGAGTGGGCTTGTTTTTCGTTCGAGAGTAAGGGCTCGTAAAAAAAGGTTATAAATCGAATAAACAGACTTGGACTTTAGTCCAAGTGGGAGAGGAATACAAAATTAAGGGAACAACATGAATATTATATTGAATCGATGAAATTATTAAAATTATAGTAACACGTCAATATATTTAATTCATTACTACAACTTTATATTAATACATTAAGAAAAGTTTACAGAACTACTAACCTAAACCAGAGAATCAGAAAGAAGCGAGAAAAGATCTTCTACACTCCAATATTTGTCATCATTAGGTTGACTTGTACCTTCTCGAGGATTTGGAAGTTGTATGCTTTCAGTTATTGGAGGAGGAGCTCCAAGATATGGGGTCTCGATAGGGTTGGAACCTGTAACCCCATGATTAGGGGCTAAATATTGACTCATTTGGGGCGTGTGTAAGTAAGGCAGTGATGAGGAAGGGATCTAATTCGGAACCAGTTGGAGGTAGCTATAAGAAAGAGGAAACCAGGCTAGGTCACCGACAAAGCCTCAAAAATTCTCCTCACTCGAAGACTCGAGTAAACCAGGGTTAATACTACTCATACCAGAATTAGATGGCAGAGATTGCTGCTGTGTATGAGTTCTTGATGAAGTTTCCCCCTTTTCCTGAATTTTTCTTTTCCTAAATACAACCTTATGAGCAGCTTGTATTAGCTTCTTTGTGCCGTCTGTTAGACCCGATTGTGACCCTTCAATTATCGCTTCTTTTTCTTTTTTAGGTTGGGTATTAAATCTCCCGATAATTCTGTTGCCTCAATAAATTCATTACCAAATTTCTGTGGCACAAATAACTTTAGTAATTTCAACCTTATGATATAAAGGAATTAAAAAAAATGTAATTTTTTTACCTCAGCACGATCAATAAGGGTTGCAAACTCGTAAGTTGTCGTTGGGGCCAATGATTGATACCTAATTCTCTACAGTGTTTTTTTAATTGTGTTGTTCCAATGTTGAGTTCCTTCGCAGCTTTCTCAATTGGTTCGTTAAAGTGTTCAGCTATTATTTCCCTACTTAATAAATGTCTGAAACCTCTTCCACTGCCACCTGCTATGTATTCTGAACTAGAAGGTTCAAATCCAAATGTATTGTTATCATTCTGGATCATTTGAACATGATCCTGATTTTTTGACCCAAAGATGGACATTGATTCATCAAAATTAGTGGCCTCTATCGGTAATAATTGTTGGTTTTGAACTAAAATCTCAGGATTATGAAATCCTTCTAGATTCCTTTGAATCAACCGAAGATGATCTTGATATTGAAAACCAACCCCAAACTCGGGATTCAATTCAATATTTATGTTATGAGTCCTCTGTAATTGATTCTCATCCTGAATACTAGCCATGAATTCTTGATTCATGGGGACAAACTCACTGCTTGTTGGGTGCACATCCATGAATAGATTGTACTTAGTTAGACCATCCACAAATGGGTCTACAAATAACACATGTCAAATGATAAAACAAAATAGAATACTTATAAAGGAATCATTCAAAAGAATTTAACCTGGTAGAAGGCATGGAGTCTGATCAAGTGCAAAGTCAGATGCATGCACCGGATCATCTGAGTTAATGTTCAACTCGGGAAAAATTTCCGGCTCATCGTGGAGATGCTCTATTGGTAGTATATCTGGAAGACTGTACCATAATTCAAAATCAAACAAAACATTAGAAAGGTAATCGAAGTATGGATGATAGATGTCTAGAATGTTAGAGTCACCGAACTCTATTAAGAATTCTTGGTTTGAAGTACCCTCTACTTGCGGAAAACCAGGTCCAGGGTTCGACAGATCGCCCATTGAAGATATGTTTTCCATGACTCAGCTTTAAATACGAGTTTGTTTACGAACAAACTAGTGATAAGAGAGGATGAGACTGAAAATGAATGATACTACATACCTGTATATATAGTATCTTGCAGCTGGAACCGAAAGGACACACGGAACTGAAAGGACACCTCACGTTTTAGTTACCGAAATTCAAACTAACTACTGTAGATGCGACTTTTCACTACCCCAAGTGACATTTTTTTTTCAAAATTCTCTGCTTGACTCTGGTGAGAACGAGATAATAAAGAGACTTTTGAAATAAAACAAAATTTTATGTCTCCATATAATGGAAATAGTTTAAAGAGTGTTCAGTACTCCAAAAAAAAAACTTACAAAAGATGATGTAAATTTTATATTTCGGTGGAACACAAAAATTTGGAGATTCTACAAAAATAGACTTATTTAGCCAAAAAACATTTAAAAGAAATGTTGAATTGAGGCAAATGTGTGTTGAAATATGACGAATTCATATAAATACGAAATAGTGTTAAAAATTAGGTGTTGCAAGTTAACTAGGTTAACTATGTATATAGGTAGATTAGAAAGTATTAAATATGTACTGTAGATAGTAGCCGGTCAAGTCGATGTGTGGGACTGTGAGAAACAGTTAGAGTTTTTTTGTACATATAGAGTAATTAAAAGAAAAGAAGTATGGAATGAATGAGAATAAAAAGACCTTAAGCATTATTACAGAGGTATGTGAATGTTGAAAGGGAAAGATAATTAAATCTTGTAAAGGTTCGACAATAAGACGAGGAGGATTTTTGAAGGACATAAGGACTCGATGGGAAATACATAGAGGAGTTCGAGAATGCGGATTTCGGGACGAAATCCAAATAAGTGGGGGAGACTTGTAAGACCCGTATCCTGATTATAACATATACTTAAAATAAGAGTGTTAGGAATTATATGATGTTGGTAGTTATAAAGCTAAGAAAAACTTTAGTTACAATTTCATATGAAAATCAGCATTTTGTGTCGTTTTTAGAAAAATCATAATTAATTCTAGGAAACTCGTTTGGACCTCAAACCAATGCACAAAGTTTAAAAATTGAGTCTAGTATAATTACCAAAAATAATAGTAAGCTTGAAAATGATATTATCTATGGTAAAAAATGCAATCTTTACTGATTAGTTCGGAATTGACAGATTAGATAGTCTGTTTTCAAAAATTCATAATAAATCATAGAAAAATCATATAAATACGTAAAATACATCCCTGGAAAGGTATTGAGATAAACTTTTGGAATATCAATTAAAAACGTGAATTTCATGGGTTTAAAGTCGGATAAACCAGTCTTGAACAGACTGATTCTAGAAGGTATTAATTTCAACAAAGTTATATTATTAAAATCTTTTGTCAAAAGTGTCATGTCATTTTTTATTCAAGAATTCAAGTATAAATACCCCTCAAAACATCTCATAAACCACACAACTAAATCTCAATCCAATATATAGAGGTTTCTAAGCACTAGAGTGTAAGCAAGTGAGCGGAAGGAAGCTCAAAAGCCTAACGAAGGAGTTATAGATCTCGACGACTGGTCATAAGGTAACTACAAACCTTTCTATAGCTTAATTAGGTATTGTAAAATAGTTTTTGTTAAGAAGTAGAATATTTAATAAGTATAACATATGTTATATTATACTCATTTCTAACAATAGTAAACAAAAACCTTAAAATGTCGTTATTATAACAATTCGTAATTTCCGAAAATAATACCGATTGATTTACTTACGAGGACGGTGACTAGGCCGATTACTTAGGATCTGGTTGTTGGATTTTCCGAAAGGCTAAAATGCTGAAAGGATCCTGCCACCCCATCTAATCTTCTACCTGGCCGTTCTTTACTTGATAAATCATGGAGTATCATATTGGAATTATTGAAGGGTTTAATGATACGACTATAATATAGTTAAGGATTAAGAAATGATAGATTTCTTATTATGTTAACAGTTAAAGTTGAAGGAATTACAAAGCCGAGAAAGATAAACGATATAGTCAACTATAATCAGGTGAGTCTTCTCACTATACTATAGGTGATATTGCATGTGTAGGAAGGAAGATATGTTAGACTAAGGTGATCTTACCTGTTATGATAATTGTATGAATTATTGCTATGATAATGATTGTTTGTGGACGGAACGGGATAGCCCGCGAGCCAATAGGCGGAACGGGAATAGCCTGCGAGTCATTAGACGGAACGGGAAAAGCCTGCGAGCGATAAGACAGAACGGGAACTGCCCGTGAGTCTTCAGGCGGAACAGGGATAGCCCGCGAGTCTCACAGACATATGAATGGTTATGATGTGTTGTATGTTATATGTGATGGATCGTATGGTATTTTGAGGAACTCACTAAGCTCCGTGCTTACCCTTTCCCTATATAAACTACTGTTTCAGGTACATCAGGTACCATGGATGGCAAGGCGTGACGTGTATACACTGTGCTGCTTCATTGTAGGACTGTTTTTGAATGGATGTTCCGTTATGTTGTGATTTCATTAACTTTTGTTAATCCTGGGATGTTTTCATTAAACTTATAAGTTATGGAATTTTGTCAAAATTAATTAAGTGGCTTTTCTTATATTAAAGTGTTCGTTTAAATTTTTTTAATTTTACCCTAAAATTTTGGGATGTTACATGAACATAGTTTTCTTTGTTCCAGGCAGTATAACCATGGGTATTTAGATTTCAGTGGTACTGTCCCTATCCAAGTGTCTGACCAGAATGAGATACTTTCCCCGGATTTGATGTTTATGCCAAAAATGTCTTTAATATCCAAGTCGTTTCTTTTGAGGTCTTTGGTAACCGATGCTATATTGTGCCATACACCCGAGAGGCTTCTATTTGCAATATGATGAAGTGGTTTGTTTTTTAGATTATGCATGCTGGTTATAGCTCTACTCCAAATTGCGTCTTTTTCTTTTTTCAATCTCCACCACCATTTTATAATCAAGCCAACGTTTAATGCCCTTATGCTCCCCACACCTAAGCCACCCGCTGATTTTGAAGCCGTTACTTTCTCCCATGCCACCCAATGTATTTTCCGTTTGTCGTCGTTACCTCCCCATAGGAATCTTCTTCGTATTCTCTCCAATGTTTCCGTCACTGCCACCGGAGCTGCAAACAAAGAAAAATAGTATGTTGGTAGGTTACCTAGTACAGAAGAAATTAAAGTTAGTCTACCACCAAAAGAGAGAGATTTGGAATTCCATTTTGATAGTTTTGCTTTAAATTTGTCAACAATCGGCTTCCAATTTTTTGTGAGGTTCATGTTTGCGCCTACCGGTACCCCTAGGTATGTGAAGGGGAAAGAACCAACTTCACATCCAAGAATACTTGCCCATTTTGCCACTTCCCCCGCAACAGCTCCTATTCCAAATACTCGGGATTTATTGAAGTTTACTTTGAGGCCCGAGGCTAAATGAAATCACTTAAGAATGCTGGCAAGATTTTTCAGGTTTGCTCGGTCCCACTCCCCGACGAATAGTGCGTCGTCCGCGTAGAATAAATGTGTAAGTACCGGTCCATTACCCGGCAATTGTACCCCTTTGAAAATTCCTTTATCTCTCGCAGCCTCAAGTGCTACATTTAAACCTTCCATGGCTAGTATGAAAAGGAAGGGTGATAGGGGGTCTCCTTGTCTCACACCTTTTGAGATTTGGAACTCGTCCGTTGGAGATCCATTTATAATTACTGAGGTGCGAGATGATTGTAAGCAACCTTTAATCCATGTTCTCCACTTGGTCCCGAAACCCATTTGCTCCATTATTGAGTCCAAGTATGCCCAGTTTACTGAATCAAACGCCTTGTCGAAATCCACCTTGAATAATAATAATTTCTTTTTCGTTTTCTTCGCCCATGAATGTAATTCATTTATAACTAAAGGTCCGTCTAGGATATTACGACCTTCGACATATGCGGATTGAACATCCCCCACAATTCCGCCAACCACCTTCTTGAGTCTGATTGCAAGTGTCTTCGAAATAATTTTATAAATAACCCCAATTAAGCTAATCGGACGATAATCGGATAGAGAAGCCGGATCTTTCGTCTTGGGAGCAAGGGTTATAAAAGATGAGTTGCAGCCCTGGGCCAGTGAGCCAAATTCATCAAAATGTAGGATGCACTTCATGATATCAGGCATCATGAATGCCCAAGATTTTTTAATAACCTTGAATGTAAAACCGTCCGGGCCGGGGGATTTCTCACTGCCACACGCCCATATAGCGGATTTTACCTCCTCAACCGTGAATGGAGCTTCTAGCCCAATTGCCTCCATCATTGTTAATTTTTTAAAATAGGGGCTGAGGAGTTTCGGCCTGTCAAGATGTGTTTCCGTGAATTTTTTGTGATAGAAATTCCTTACCTCTATTTTGATTTCAACCGTATCAGTGGACCAACTCCCGTTTATCATCAAACCATTTATAGAGTTTTTCCTGTTTCTACCGTTAATTATGCCATGGAAGAATTTTGTGTTCTCGTCTCCTTCTACGGTCCATTTTACTCTTGCTTTTTGTTTTAAGTCAAGGACACGAAGTTTTTCTAATTCTATAATTTTTTGAAGACTAGTACCTCTGGTATGTAATTCTTCCTCCGTGAGTGCCCGTGTTTCCCCAGTTTTTTCCAATTCTGCTACTATTCTTTTGTGTTCAGTTATCTCCATCGATTCTTTTTTCCTTGATTCCAAATTCCATCTTTTTATCTCGTTTTTCAGAAATTTCAGCTTATTTGCAAGGTAGGCATCAGCCCTACCGAAACCAATGTAACTCGACCATTTCTCTTTAACCATGTCCTCAAATCCTTCTGTCAACATCCAGGAGTTGAAAATTTTGAATGGGGGGGGGGGCAAAATCTAACCTCCTCGAGACAAGCGTGATAGGACAGTGGTCCGACAGTTCACGAGGATGTGCTGTTACGGTCATATTAGTAAAATTTGCCATAAAGCTAGAACAAGCCAAGAACCTGTCCAGTTTACTTAGTTTTGCATCTACGCGGGACATGAACGTAAATTTTTCGCCCCCCATAATATAGTCATGAAGATCTGCTTCTCTTATAAATTCATTGAAGGCGGAAGCACTTACAGGACAAAAAATCGAGTTAAACCTTTCTCCTGATTTCCTTACTACATTAAAATCTCCAAAAAAGATCCAATTCCCCTCCATACTGTTTTTGATGTTTAGTAAATCCCTCCATAATTTCCTCTGATCAGGAAGATCATGAGGTCCGTATATGTTTGCAAAGATGACAGTTTGATTATTATCGATCCACTTACCTTTTATCACAAGGTAATTTTTTGCCTTTATGACCTCAGTTTTCTGGAAACATGCCTTATCCCAGATCGACACGATCCCACCTGATCTCCCATCCGAATCCACTCCCTCCCAGTCGTAATCTTGATCTCCCCAGCAGCCTCGAACATCAATTCTTTCGTGATTCAATAATTGTGTTTCCTGTAGCCCTATAAAATTAGATTTATGAAGTCTCCTTAAACGATATACCCAATCCACCTTGACCACCAGGCCAATTCCTCTGACATTTAATGACATGCAATTCATTGGATACCGATGTGCTCTCCGTTATCTTCGGCATTCTCTATCAGAGCTGGGTTACCAGGTTCAATCTGAAACCCCACAGCTTGCCCAATTTCCGCTATATTGTCTGCTTCTGTTGCAATTGATGTTTCTACTTTAGGGTGTGAAATAAGAGTAATGGGGATATCTGGTGGAACCCCTGTATTCGGTTTTCCGGAGGTAGTATCCATCGATTTCAGAATTGATGGGGATGTTGGGGGGGAGGATGTGAAATCCAACGTGTTTGTCTGTGAGTGTAGCCGCTTCTTCAATGAGATTCGGATAGTGGGGGAGGTATTCCGAGGTCCTGATTTATCACGATTTCTTTTCTTTTGTTTTGACTTGGATCCGACTCTGGAATTGAAGAGCGGTACCTGGGCATCCGTTTTATTGTTGGAGAAATCAGTCCAATTACCAGGGAATGGGCCAAAGCAGCCCAAAGGGACAAGGTCTTGAACTGGGCCGAAGTCTTTTTTGGGCTTGCTTCCAGCCATAGGTCCTTTGTCTTGAGCTTGGGGGTTGACTACGATTGGAATGTCAGTCGTACCGTCTTTGACCTGATCCAAGGTTTCGGGGGATGCAGCCTCCTTATTATTCACCTCGAACTGCTGAAACTCGTTTAAACCCTCTAATGGCTCGTTGACTTGTGGCGGTTGTGCTGCCCTGATCGGAGATTGTACCTAGGTGTTGTTGTCTTGATTATATTCCGGCGAGTTGATCACCGGAGAGTCTTCCTGTGAGTTCCTTTCATGTGCCTCGTCTAGTCTGAATTCGCCTTCTTCTTTCTCTTCCACTTCATCTTCCTCGCCTACTTTGTCTTCGATCCATGTTTCTGAGATCCCATCCTCCGTGTTCTTAGTGTTCTCACTATTGATATCGTCTTCGTCTGATTCCTCCACCTGGTCAAATGGTTGTGGAGTAAAAGGGGACCAATCATCTGTGTATTCTACTACCCCCACATAGGAGACGACACCGTTGCAAGATATTTTCACATGTTCATTTATCCATTTGTTGTAAGAAGTCAAGACCCCCACCTTGCCCATCGAATAATCGCGTCTGTTTTCAATGGTATCGAATGGATGAATTACTTTTCCGAATTTGCCAGCGATACTAGAGAAGTTGTCTGTATCCCATATATGAAGGGGGACTCCCAGGATTTTTAGCCAGGCAATTCTTTCATACTTGATTTCCTGTTTGTCTGCATGCACCAGCCATTTAAACCAATCACTCCACCTGTTTTCGTTCTCCAGGAATTGGTTAGCATCCATGGAGTTGTTGAACTCAATGGCTAATTTTAACCCACCAAGATATTTCGTCTCCTCCTGTATTATGCCAGTAGCGTGCATCGTACCTATGTGATCTAGGCTGTGAGATTCTCCAATCAGGACACGTTTTTTCAGCCATTCCCCCATGTGCGTCTTAGGATTAAGAATGACAAGAGGAGGAGAGTGCTTCGGCGGCATGACAGTCGAACCAGCAGCCACTTGGGCAAAGGTTCTATTATCTGATTTCAGCCATGCGTTTCCCGCCTGCTTTCCTGGGGTCGTGACCGACCTAATTTTCGGTGTCGGGCTAGAAGATTTATTTGTTCGCAAAGGCTTTCTCAGATGCTTAGAGATGTTTACCTCCAAAGTGATGTTTCAGCATTTAATTCCTTGCAATCTTTCTTCCAAATCGAGCACATCTTCCACATCTTTGTATCTGGCAAATGCATGGTATCTTCTTTGTGCATTCATCTTCTCCACAAGGAAAATATCCACCAGTTTACCATGTCTCGCGAACGGAATCCATAATTCCTTCTTTCTTGTGTCCGCCGGGAAGCCCGCCACGTAGAACGACGTTAGCTCTTCGTCCTCCCATACTCGCCGATTGCTATTGATTTTTTGTCGGACCTCCGCCCTATCTCCGGGCGGTGGTTGTCGATTCCTATCCCCGGGCGGTGGTTGTCGATTCATATTCTAACATGAGAGAAGTGATTATCAAAAAATATCTCAGCTTCATTTTCTCATCATTAACAGGCACAATGTCTCTATAACTTTTAATAATGTGGATATTAAATAAAAAATATACTCCGTATATTTCTAGTTACTGGACGAGAACCATACTATTGCAATTTTCATTATTTTTTCATTTTATTCTTTTCTTTATCACTAACTAATTTAATTTGTAATAATTAAAAACCATTTCTTTCAACAACGTATTTCATAGATTTTATGTTAGGTTAAACTAGTAAATATGAGTTTAATTCGTCTTTTTAGTTTCTATCATGTTTATGTTTATATTTTGATATAGTCCGGTTATTGTTTTTGATATAAATTTTGGTAAAGTACATATTTCGATGTCATTGACATAATTTTTCCTAAATAGTATTATCATAATAATAAAAATTAATTGTTATATTTATGTAAAATTATTTTTTGGTCAATTTATATGTATTAGTAGACATTACCTAACACTAGAAAACGACTTATTAACTTATTTTATTTTGGTACTAGGTAAGCTAATAAAACACTTTTTTCTTAATTTCTATAATTGTATTTTGATACTGCATAAGCTAATAAGTGCTTTTATGAAAATGAATACGTAGTTTTAGATAATTAAGTAACCCCCAAACACCCTCATAAATGATATAACATAATCTGGTTTTTTACTAGAATGCATTGAACATGTTAAAGTTGTGTTTTGTGTTTCCTTCTAAACGTCTTGGCATGGGGGCTTCCATGGTCTCTCTAGAAAACATCTTTAACAAGTAATAATCAGAAAAATTTATGTTTATTGTCTGTTCCCATGGATAAAAATTATATTTTTGTATTTGGTATGCTCATGTTGTATACACCACAAGCCATCAATGACCGGGAAGGGTGAAATACAAATAAATTAAAGTATACTGCTATTTATTGCATCTAACTCATGATTTTTTTTTCTATACTATCGTTTCTCTTTTTTTATTGCATGGTTTATCTCCATCTCGAGCCCTTAATGATATAAAATAAGCATATCTCTATTACATACTTCAAGAATCAATAAGTCGATCGATAACTTGATTAGTATTATTATATGGTGAACGAGAAATTTATTTATTTTTAACAAGGATGTTGTATGTTGGACTAGGAAGCCATTGATGCCCTTCAAATTTCTGATGAAGATCAAGAACGTATCTTTAAATCGCTTGCAGCAAATTTATGGTTTGGGATCATATCATTTGAAGTCATTATTTATGAAATCATGTTCAAGTTGTCCCTGATGAAGGTATGTTCTTCAACATAACTTAACATTTCAGCAAAAGAGGATCACCGGATATCACAAAAGTTTGGCATTATAAATCTGTGATAATCACTAAATATCACAAAGAGGAACACAATTGGTTTCTACCTATTGATGGCCAGTGGCGGATCCAGGAATTATCACTAGGGGGTGCAAAACAAAATTTCCCGGAATGTAAAGGGTGCACTTATAGAAAAAGGGTGCACTTTTGTGGGTAATTGATCAAAATCCAAAGTTTAAGTTAATTAGTGGATGTCATTTTTTTTCCGAGGGGGTGCAACGTACTAGAAATTTTTTTATTATTATTTTTTTTACAAATGCCCGCAAAAGTTGAGCTGGTACACAGCCCCCCTTTGCCCTATACTGGATCCGCCACTGTTGATGGCAACACATACCATTAGTTAGAAATATGTTTTTTTAAACAATTTGTGTTATTAGCTACTTATAGTTATGTCTGTTATCTGAATTTGATTAAAAAGATTACTTATTGACCAGTGCATGATAAATTTTGAATTATATAGTGACCGTGTTTCTCATTCTTTGAGAAATATAGTGTATAAAAACGAAAAGGTAAAAAAGAGATTTACTTCGACTTTATGGTCAAACGGTCAAACCTATTGTTTTCAAATCCAACTCCGTAAGAATATTCTATCAAAATCGAAGATTTTTGTTATAGTTATTTCTTTATGAACTTTATTTATTTATGCTAAAATTTGCTATAATATTTTAGCAATTTACATTGAACTTCAAAGTTGTAAATGAGTATCTTTGTTTTTCACTTTTTATTTGGACGAAGAAGGGATATCGTATAGAACCATACAACTTTTTTAATTAATCTCCAAACATCAAAGGGCTTGTAACACAGCGGTACCTGATGTTGCCCTTCCTCTGTGAGGTTGAGAATTCAAGCCTCGTCAGAGGCATAGGTGGAATTTAAAGTGTAGTTTAGGAGTAGATTAGAATAGTGTTAGATTTGTTGTTCTAAAAAAAAAAAAAAAAAAAACTCCATATGCATAAATTTGGAGCTTTAGTTGTGATTATGAGTAGGATAGATTTACCGTTCCAAAAAAAAAAGTTAGATGTCCCGTTGTCATTATTGCTCTTTAATGCATCTTCAATGCATGAATTAAACTTTAAAAAAGTTCGATTGGAGTGCCATGTATGAAATAAAAAGTATTAAAACTATTTTTTCTTCATAATTTCATTAAATAATTCTTTGTAAAGTTCAATGAGGAGTGAACTGTCTCTCTCTTTTTTTTCTCTCTCTCTCTCTTATTATATTCAATTTAATTCCATTGATTTCTCGTTAAACTCCAATTAGAGATGGTCTTATATTGATTTAAATTTTATTTTTTGTATGGTTTGTTAATTGCTCCATGGCAAAAATTGTCTATTTGATGGTTATTACTTATTATTACTATTCATAATTATGGAAAGGCTTTTGACATAAAAGTCGTTAATTTTATCAGGTTTGGTCGATTTTGTCCCTATGACGATTTCTGGTACGTTTATGCCTAAGGTTTGCAAAGTTTTTTTTTTCTTTCTAGCATTTAGTCGGTTACCTTCTTAATAGTAGGTCACTTTCGGCTTATGTGGCGGTGACATAGATTCTTGGCTGACGTGCCATGTCAACATAATGTTTCCTCTTTAACTGAGGAAATGAAAGCAGAAGAAAGTTAATGAAGCTCGCAGGAATCGAATACTCGACCTCCTAAACATTTGTCCAGTGCCTCTTTAGCAATGCTAAGGATGTTTGCATGTTTGTATTGCTGAAAGCTTATACTTATTATCTAAACCGCTTGTCTATCGTCGATGTTTTTGGAAACACTTACAATGCGGTTGTGGCCTATGATATGGATTATTGGAAACGCTTGTCTGGATTGGCCGACTAGGAGGAGGGATTTGGAAAAAGTGTATTTTTTTAATTAATATAATAAATAATAAATTAGAAAAAATGAAAAAGAAATGAGAAATGACAGTTTGGTTTTTTCACATGAACCCAGAACCAAATCTGTTATTTTTTGCCATTACATGGACCACCAACGAAAAATTTAATAACATGGATTTGAAGTGTAATTTCATATAACCATAGGGATCAAATCTGTAATTTCTCTAAAAAATTAAAAAATTAAAATTTAAGGGTAAATCAGTCTTTTTACATCTATCTATCAGGGACCTCGTGCACAATAAAATGAAACAGAATTATCCAAGTTAAAAAAGAAAGTTAGAGACCAAACATGAAAATTATCACAAACAACGGAGACCATCCGTGTAATTTGGTAAATTACTGTTCTTAATGTCTTTTCCATAGAGGAGCTATTTTACTGTGGTTTTGCTGTCCTTTTGTACTGGGCATGCTAATTGGTTCTTGCTAAACCAAAAATCTCAAACACGTCTCCATGTTCTCTCTTTCCTGAAAAACCTCACCATCCTTCTCTCACTCTAACGCTTAGTTCCCGAGTTTTAGTAAGGAGAGAAAAGAAGAGAAATGAAAATAAGGAGAGAAAAGAAGGGAAGAGAAAGCAAAAGAAAGTTATATTTTCGTGTTCCCGAGTTGAAAGAAATTTAAAGGAAAGAAATATGTTTTTGTGTTCCCGAGTGGAAAGGAAGAGAAAATAAATATAAAATTAAGTGTTATTTTAACGATCATTTCTTTTCTCTCCGAATCCTTCCAAATCGGAAGGAAAGTTAGGAGGGAATATTATCCATCATCTTTTATTCTATTCTTTTCACTTCCTTCCGAAAAAAAAAAAACTCTAAAACATAAAAAAAAATTCTATTTTTTTTCTTCCACTTCCATCCACTTCTCTCCTTTCTCTCCTTAAAAGGAGACACGGAACACAACCTAATACGCCTTTCTACAAAACTCGACACCTAAATTTCTTTCACCATATCATCGATCCACCAACATCGCACCTCACTAAAAAATGTAACAAGGGAGCATTCATCGGTGAAGGATCGTTCATTGCGCAACACGAACGATGCGGTGGAGCAGTGATCTCCTACGCCGATCCCATCTTCAAGCGCGACCGAAAGCTAACGGTCAACGATCTTTGGTCCAAGTTCAACACCTCCGATCTCTTCGGCTGAGATTTCAAACCACAAACACTACGTTCCGCCACTGAAGTTGCTCCCAAGGATAAAACTATTTCAAAGCACAATAAATTCATCTACGAACGTATCAACTTCATCATGCTTAAACACATACACACTGCGTATTTGTTGCTTCCATGGAAAAATTGAACAGTTGCATCGAGAAACACGCTATTGTGCAGTGCAATCTCCGTTTATTTTTTCCCCTTTTTTGTTCTTATATTAATCCGTTTTCTACTTTTCTCTAACAATTGATCGATACCTTCTTTGGTTATTGCTTGATTTTGGGTTTTTCGTGGTGGTACCCTTTTCGCAGTTGATGCCCTTCTGTTTCGGGTATGTCTCTTCCTTCTCCCTTTTTCTATTTCTTTATTTGTGTGATTCACTGATTTGTATAGATTTTAATTATTTTGATGATGCAAACCGAAGAATTTGCTTTTGTAGGGGTTTGCCTACCAAGTGTTTGTATATATGTCTACGATCATTGCTTCCTTAATATAAAGAACATATGTTTAATGAATAATTTGAACTTAGTTGTTTAAGTAATTATTTATTTTCTGATATAATTAAAATGCCTATGAAAGTTTTGAGTTGAAATGCTATACTGAGGGGTTTTTAGTTTTCTGGTGAATCATGAGACAACACGAGTCATTAGACAGATACCAAAAGTTCAGTTGTTGGATATAGTTTTTTTTAAGTTGAAAAATGTTTAATAGATATAACAGCAACACATTTAGATTAAATTACCTTAAAAACAATAGTTTTTATGCAAAATAATATATGATTAATTTACTTCAATTTAAGGACCATCCTTTTGCTAAAATATAGTCACTGTGACTTGGTTGACCATCAAATTGTGATATATACAACAGTTAAATTTTAAAAATTGTGATCAATGGATGAACATGTAGAATTATATTACCTTTTTGCATATATTAAAAAAAGTACATTACCTAAAATTTATCAAGCTAAAGTATGGTGCCATGTGTGTAAAAGTACATTGCCTAAAACGACAATTAATCTCAACTACATTGTTATTACATGTATTTAATCCTAGAAAACTACCGTAGCAAGTTTTAAGTTTTTGATTGTTTTACAAATTTTGAGTTGATGTTTCCTTGGTTTGAGGTGGCCATTATATGTTGCAGGTACCTGAAGGTTTAAGTAACCATATGGTTTCATCCTAAAAAGCTTAGTCAACCAGGTAAGTAGTAATCTTTTTACACATTTTTCCCATACCTCTCCAGCCATGGACTATAAAATGGTATATATCAATTGCTGTTTGGCTGGCTTTGCAAATTTTTAGAAAGTGGTCCACCTATCTTTTAGATCGTGTCTAAGTCAAAACTTTTTTTTTAGCTTTTTCTATCTTTTTTTTTTTCATTAGATCAACCAGTTTACAAGCCATGCCAATATACTTGTCAAGTTCCCTTTCTGCAAAAACCTTATATATTGGTTTGTTGTTTGGAAACTGATAGGAGACCATGATACTTTGAGATATCTCACTTAAAGTTGCTTCAAATTTGGAATGTTTCTTAACAATCTTAAGTACTGCCTTGGACTTCCCCATATTGCTAGAGTCATATATGGCGCATCCAATATTTTTATTTGATGCCCAATATTTTGTACGATGTGCTTCATCTTTGGTTTGGAAGTCGTAATTCCAATCATTGAACCAATTCTTTTCCTCCTTCATCGCGTTTAAGAGACGAAACTCCACCCCTTTTTTTCCGGGAATTGTCTAGCAAGCTAATTGCCCTTAAAACAAAAAGGATAGGGGTTTAAAATGAAATAAATAGCAATGTAGTTTTTCTTATTATAGCCTTGTTATCTTTTCCTTATTACAGCATTGTACTTTAGAATTTTATCAAGGAAAATGCTTTAATATGGAACGATATGAAAGTGCAATGTTATAAAAAGTACAATGCTATAACAAAAACTGTAACCAAAATACCTCGTGTGCAGCAAACGACAGATGCGATCCCATAGGTTCATGACCTCAAACCCACAAATATGCTTTGACCCACCTTCAATGGATCTAAGGGAAAGGAGATGGCCAAACCCGTTGTCGTGGATTACCCCATGCAAAATATGGGTTTTCATGCTAATCATAACACCCTCAATGGGTGTAGCCCATTGTCGGCGGCCGTGATAATAAAATGATACCTTTTACGGGCCAACAAATTCAAACCCCATCCTTTTAATTAAAATAACAAATAAGTGTTTATTAAAAAACACATTATAAACAATAATACAAATACAACTCAAAAGTACCCAAAACTAGGGCTGTTGTTTGGGTATACTTTTCAGGTTTCGGGTTAATTGGGTAATTTATGTTTGAAAATGTAACCGAGACCCACACCGAATTACCAATCGGGTATTCAGGTTTCGGGTTGGGTCGGTTATATATATATATATATATATATATATATATATATATATATATATATATATATATATATATATATATATATATATATATATATATAGGGGAAGGTTAAAATGAGAACGATTAAAAGGTTGAGAATGCGAGAATCATTCTGGACCAATCATTTTATAGGGATATTATAGTAAATTAACAATATGTCTAATTAATTAAAAATCCTAGATAATTATGTTTTTCCTATAATCATGGGATTTAATTACTAACTTTCCATGATTATATAGATTATGATTTCTGTTACCAAAAATGAATTAAATATTATTTATTTATTTATTTTTATTAATATATTTGTATGATTTAATTCGCAAATGAATAAAACATAATACAATTTTATAATTTTATTGGACTCATTTTTTAACTAAATTTTTATATTGATGAAAAATATAAATATAAGTTACCGGAATATTTATTGTTTAACCACAATATTTATAATCATATATGAATAAAACATATTTTTAATTATATATATGTATTCAGTTGTAATCATAAATGAATAAAACACGGTTTTAAGATTAAAATTACAATACAATTTTAATCATAAATGAATAAAACACGGTTTATACCATAAACAATAATTAAAATACAATAGTTCTTTATTACCCTATAATCACAAATGAATAAATCATTTCATATAAAAAAAGTTATAAAATCCATCCCGAGGTCAGCACAACACTTTTCTTGAATGAATCGATGCCCCTTTTTCTTATTGCTACCATTACACACAAAAATAAATAGTGGGCACCCGTGATCATTGTTATTTTTGGATTCACACCTGCAAAATCAAGATTAATGATTAAAATTATTATAATTATTATAATCGTTGATGATTAACAATAGAGTTTATATATTTACGTTTTAATGATTAATTGAAAGTTGTTGTTACAGTGTTAATCATCAATGATTAGCACTGCTCATCATCAATGATTAGCACTGCTCAGAAATGATTATAACCGATGTTCTTTCTATTTATCCAACTATATATATAATCATCAATAATTCTAGTTATAATCATCAATGATTATTGTTATAATCATCATTGATTATCACAATGATTACCATTGATTTAACTCATGCTAATCGTCAACGATTAATACGTGAAATAAATCATTTTATCATTGTATGTTTAAGTATTAATGAATAACACATAAACACATAAAGATAATTTTAACACACAATTACATGAAATCAATCATTTTTATCACTGTATGCTTAAGTATTAATGTGTAGAAATTTATTTTTTTCACCAATACCCGAATAATCCGGAGAAAATGACATCTATAATAATATATTAATATATACCACAATATGCTTTAATAAATTCAAGAATTTTGAACTTAAGATAAAAAGGTACCGAAGATAAAAGAAGAAAAGGAAAATATACCCCGAATCCTTCATGAAACAAGTCGACAGCTAATTTGACGTTGCCGGTTATAAGTGCCCGTCTGTAAAGAAATTATCAATTGAAAATTGTAACGAAATCATAAAATGAAAACGATAAAGTATAAACATTGAGAAATCATGTGAGCAAAATCAAACTTGATGTCCCTCGAATAAAGTTCTGTGATTCATGTGTAAGGAAAAGCTTTTACTAAAGTTATGAAATTGAAGTTAATATGATTTAGAATATTGTGCAAATATATATATTTTACATTTAGCTACAAAATCATAGTTCGAATGACCAGTGATACTAAGAAATCGATGCATCCCAAGCATTTCCCCAATTATATGCAGATTCAAATTACGTAAATTTGATGTGGCAACGCCAAATTCTACTTGAAATCCACCAAATAACATCATTATATACAGCTAATATCTATCTATTAATCCATTCGGAATCATAAATTAATCAAGAAACGTAAAGAATTCATGCGATTTTACCTGCAATAACTTGAAATCGATTGACACGGGAGGCAATTTGTGACGTGATTGTATCAGATGGTGTAGCATATAAGGATTTATCGGAAAAGATGCTGGGTAATAGGCCTGGAGGTTGAAGACGGCCAAGATGATGTAGGGTTTTATCTTCCAGACTTTTAGATTAGTTTCAAAAGATTTCAAAGATTTGATTTTTATATAAACTAATTTCAAGAGTAAGGAACGTGATTGTAGGGATTTACATAAATAGGATAATGATAATTACCTTAATGTATATCGAGGGTTTCTGATGGCGTGGGTGCTGCACTGACGGGTCTTGCTGGCGAGGGTTTCTGATGGCGGTTAAATGTCGAGGTTCCAGTTGGGTTTGGTTGCAAGGTGTTTGCTGGTGTGATATAGTAACAATGGCTACGTGGTCGAGGCAACATTTGATGGTAGCCGGCGGGAGGTTTACGTGATGATGGCAGCTCCGACGGCAGTTAAGAAGGAAAGGAAGGGAGATATCGGCTGAAGAAAGGGAGGAGAGAATAAGGGAGGCAGTTGCAGATCTGATCCTAGGGATATTGTGTGTGAGAGATGAAGCGGAGGAAGATGTATGTATCGAGATTGGAGAGAGAGCTACATTTTAGGATTTTGAATATCAATCATTTAATTTTATATAAATTAAGATTACCTAAATACCCTTTTTGATTTAAAAAAATTATAAATTAATTTAATTAAGTTTAAATTTGTATAAATAACAGGCAAATGTAAGCCATAGATATTAATATATAGAGGGTCCAGATTCGTTCTCGCATTCTCAACCTTTCAGTTATTCTCATTATAACCTACCTCTATATATATATATATATATATATATATATATATATATATATATATATATATATATATATATATATATATATATATATATATATATATATATATATATATATATATATATATATAGGGTCGAGATCATGAGAGAACCTAAAAAAACCTAGGAACCTAGGAACTTTTTTTCTACACAATATTTTAAAAAAAAAAATTGCATCCAATTTTTTTATTTAAAGCGTCTAAGAGATTTCTAAACCCTAAACCCTAAACCCTAAACCTTAAACCCTAAACCCTATACCTAAACCCTAAACCCTAAACCCTAAACCCATATGAAAAAAAAATTAAAAAAATGATTTTTTTTGAAATTTTTTTTTGATATCTTCTAGATGCATCATAACAAAAATTTTGGTATATTTTTTTTTGAAAAATATTGTGTAGAAAAAAAGTTCATAAAATGGGTTCTTAGGTTCCTAGGCTTTTTTAGGTTCTCAATTGAACTTTACTCTCTCTATATATATATATATATATATATATATATATATATATATATATATATATATATATATATATATATATATATATATATATATATATATATATATATATATATATATATATATATATATATATATATATATATATATATATAGGGCTAGGTTATAATAAGAATGACAATTATTGTGTTACCTTGTAACCAAATCCTGACCATCGGATTTCATTCTCGTAACAATGAAAAAAACACATTCTTAACAGAATAAGTTTTTGAAATAATGAGTTCTTACCATTCTTAAAAGAATGAACTAAATTTTGTACATTCTTAAAAGAATGTGTTTTAAATGAGTGGTCCAGATTGAGTTTCAAGGTTACACAATACTTGTATGGTATAATAAGAATGACAATTATTGTGTTACCTTGTAACCAAATCCTGACCATCGGATTTCATTCTCGTAACAATGAAAAAAACACATTCTTAACAGAATAAGTTTTTGAAATAATGAGTTCATACCATTCTTAAAAGAATGAACTAAATTTTGTACATTCTTAAAAGAATGTGTTTTAAATGAGTGGTCCAGATTGAGTTTCAAGGTTACACAATACTTGTATGGTATAATAAGAATGACAATTATTGTGTTACCTTGTAACCAAATCCTGACCATCGGATTTCATTCTCGTAACAATGAAAAAAACACATTCTTAACAGAATAAGTTTTTGAAATAATGAGTTCTTACCATTCTTAAAAGAATGAACTAAATTTTGTACATTCTTAAAAGAATGTGTTTTAAATGAGTGGTCCAGATTGAGTTTCAAGGTTACACAATACTTGTATGGATATATTTGATCCTAGCCATATATATATATATATATATATATATATATATATATATATATATATATATATATATATATATATATATATATATATATATATATATATATATATATATATATATATATATATATATACACACACACACGCAATTTACATTAACAAAGCTATGGAAAAAAAAACTGCAACCAAACCACTTTAGTTAAGGAACACTCTAAACATCAGGTACTTCAAGATGCACACCTATTATAACATTAAACTTTAAACAAACTCCCAACAATAGCAATCAACATTACCAAGAAGGACAAAAGAAACATGGTTCTCTCTATTTTCTATTCAGCAAATACTTCATGTGTTCATATGTTGTCATCAAGAAATGAGAAGCAAAGGTTGATTATTAAATGGGAAGCATGATTTATCTTATAAAGATGCAAGACAAGTGTAGCAACAAACATGGTGAATTTCATTAATGTTGACAATTAAAAGTTGCTACATAGCGGTGAACATTGGCAAAGAATCACATGTATGTATTTTGTATTCACAAAAAATATTTCAAACCACAATCAAAGCAAATCATATTAATTAATTGTTATCAATATGCGTGTATTTTGCATTCATAAAAAAAAAACCATAACTATGTAAAGGAATCACGTCTTAAATTTAAAAAAAAAAAGTCTTATACAGAATTCTTTAAAAAGTTTTATAAGTTAATCGGGCATTGGGGTATACCTGATTCTATGTATGCATAACCTATACGGCTATACCTGAACCAAAGTGAGATCGGGTAAGCCAAATACCCGAGTATCCACATCCAAAACCTAATTAACCCAAACCAATCTACCCGAATCGTCAATGGGGCGGTTGGTTTATTCCGGTATCGGTTGGCCTATTCAAAAATATTTTAAAATTTGAACCCTATCAACAAAAATAATAGGAAAATTGATACTGTAGCTCTACAAGGTTTCATGAAATGGTTTCATTGGTCCCTAAAGTTTTTTTTGCCTTCCAAGGCAACAAAGTGTATAAACACCCGTTTAATGTTACCTAGGGGTGCAAACGAGCCGAGCCGAGCCCGAGCCTAACCAAGCTCGTCTCGGGCTCGTTAAGAAATATATAGGGCTCGGCTTGGGCTCGGCTCGTTACGAGCTTTATGGACTTAAGCTTGGCTCGGGCTCGTTAAAAAATACACAGGCTCGGCTCGTTTAATTCTTAACAAGCTTAAGCTCGACACGAGTTCGTTAACAAGCTCGTTTACTCTACATACGTTTTAATTTATATATATATATATATATATATATATATATATATATATATATATATATATATATATATATATATATATATATATATATATATATATATATATATATATATATATATATATATATATATATATAGGCTCGTTTAGGGCTCGCGAGCCTAATCGAGCTTGGCGACAGATGCTCGGCTCGGGCTCGTTTAATAAACAAGCCTTATATTTAAGCTCGGGCTCGGCTCTGGCTCGTTTAAAATCGGTCTTGAGCCGAGCTTTTATCGAGCCGGTCCCGGGTAGCTCACGAGCCGGCTTGGCTCGTTTGCACCCCTAATGTTACCCCGTTCCTATTTGAAGCCAGTTACCATAACACATGGAGTCTAGGTGGCGTGCATTGTAGTTGACGTGGAAGTGAACACTGTATCAAACTTGGGGACCAAGGCGTCCACTGTGGATCGTGGTCCCCCTTCTTTAAATCCCGATCCTTATTCAATCACAAAGGCAAACCTTGTTACCCAAAATTGAACAATTGAACTTCAAGATGGTATCTTCGACGTTTTCTTTCAGATTCCCACATGGCGGTACAAATCTTGAGGATCTAACACTCAGCTCCTGACTTGCACTTTGCAGCGGAGAGTTTAGATCCTCGAGATTTATATCGCTATGTGGGAATCCGGAAGAAGACGTTGAAGATACCATCTTGAAGTTCAACTGTTCAATTTTGGGTAACAAGTTTTCCCTTTGTGATTGAATAAGGATCAAGATTTAAAGAAGGGGGCCCATGATCCACAGTGGACACCTTGGTCCCCAAGTTTGATACAGTGCTCATTTCCACGTGTTATGGTAAGCGGCTTCAAATGGGAGGGGGATAACATTAACCGGTGTTTATACACTTTGTTCCTTTGGAAGGCAAAAAAAAAACTTTAGGGACCAATTAAACCATTTCTTGAAACCTTATAGGACTTCGCTTGGAAGGCAAAAAAAAACTTTAGGGACCAATTAAACCATTTCTTGAAACCTTATAGGGCTACAATGTCAATTTCCCAAAATAATAAAAAGAGTTCTAATTACCACTTACCAACGGAGTTGCAGTGATAGCAAGTGTGTTGAGGAATCATGTCAACATCCTCTTCGAGCATGAATAAAGGGAAAACGACACCTCGATCGTTAGCGAGAAGCATATACCATGCTTTTATGCCTTTAGACTTGTAATCGTCATCTTCACCAAATTCGTGAATGAATTGTTCCACATTCTGCAAGAAGGGATATGAAACGGGAGGACGCTGATGAAATGTTTGTAAATCATGGAATTTTGCCCCTCCCATTTTTTAATTATGTTGTTACAAGTCATATTAATTTTTTTTTTGGGTAAAGAGGGCGGCACCTCTGGCAAATTTTATTAATAAAAAGAATAAATACAATATAAGGCTGGGGACTCCCTACCAAAAAACAGAAAATCCATCGGGACAGGCCCCAACGGACAACAAGCTAAACTAGGAACCAAAACAAGAGAAGGAACCATAAACAAACAAGAACATAAAGGAGAGCAACCTGCAAAACAAACAAACCATACAAGCCAAAACAAGCAGAGAAAAAAGAAAGCGCAGAGGAAGAAAATTAAGGAAGGGTCCAAAGAGTTTTAGCCAAATCAACATTAGTGCAAGTTTTCAAAGAAAGAGTCAGCAGTCTACAGCGGATATCATCCTTAACAATATTCACGACAGCATGATGAGATCTTTTTACTTTTGTAAAAATGCGTAAATTTCTTTCCCGCCAGATGTGGTAGACCGCTCCAGCAAAATAAGTCTTCTAATGATGGACCAAATGGTCTTGTTCTTATTAATGGGGTTGAGTTGACTAATGATATCAGACCAGCTATCAGTGGAGAAGGAGAGATTCATGACATGATGGAGGTCATGCCATACCAAAGAAGTGAAAGAGCATTCAAAGAAGAGATGGGAAAGGGAATCCGGACAGTCCCCGCAGAACGCACAAATGAGATTGGAATTAGTGTCCCAAATTTTGATTTTATCATGAGTCTTAAGACGATCTTTAAGAGCAACCCAAAGAATGAAAGCATGTCTAGGGATGTTCTGGGAGAACCAAACAAGATGAAACCAAAAGACCGGTTGGTGATAGGGGCGAATAGACTGCCACACAGATCGAACAGAGAAAGGAGAGAGTTGACCGTCTCTAGATCTCCAAAGGAGTTTATCAGGGACGGACGTGGAAATAGTAGGAGGGTTATGAGAAAGAAGAGCACCATGGGAATCCCTCCAACAATGAGGCCGAACCCAAGATCCGTTAAGAACCAGGTCAGCAACCTTAGTATCAGGAGTGAAACCCGCATCATGGATGTCACGGATAGACAAGAATTTAGAAAGAGGGCCCGCAGGGTGCCAGTTATCGAACCAAGCAGAAGTAGAGCATCCATCACCTATCTGGGAAACTATATACTCCCTTATCTTATCCCGCATATCCAGGATGTTGCGCCAGGCAAATCCAGAACCGTATTTTTTGGGGGCATCCCAAAAGTTACAGCCACATAAACGGTATGAGTGGATCCACTTAACCCATAGGGACTCTTTCTTGGAAAGGAGTCTCCAAACATGGGAAGCCATAAGGGCAACATTCCAAATAGCAAGGTTACGTATGCCAAGACCACCATGTTCCTTAGGAAGGCATACAGTTTTCCAGGAGACTTTAGCTTTACCACGCTTTAACTCACCATGGCACCAGAGGAAACCTCTCATGAGATTCTCAATATCGTTAGAGATAGATTTAGGAAGAATAAAAACAGAAGCCCAATAGATTTGAGTAGAAGAAAGGACAGAGAGGATGAGCTGGAGACGACCAGCAAAGGAAAGAGACTTGTTTTTTCAGTCATTAATCCTGCATTTGACTTTATCAACAAGGCCTTTACAGTCTTTGTGGGCAAGACGCGTGGTGATGAGAGGAACGCCAAGGTATCGGACAGGGAAAGAGCCCTCAGGAAACTTAACAATAAGATCAATGGCAGCCCTGGTCCTCTCACCAACATTACAGTAGAAAGCTTCACTCTTCGCAATATTTGGATGGAGGCCAGAAACCCCCAGAGAATTCCTCAAGAGAATCACAGATGATTCTAACCGAAGAGCTATCACCATGACAGAAGAGAAGGAGATCGTCGGCAAAGCAGAGATAGGTGATACTTTGATCATCACATTGTCTGTGGAATTTAAAAGAGTCAGAATCATGGATGTTTCTCTTGATCATAAGGTTAAGCACTTCCATGACAAGAGTGAAGAGATAAGGAGAAAGGGGGTCACCCTGCCGAAGGCCCCTTTTACCGTCGAAATATCCGTGAGTATTCCCATTGATACTCACAGAGTAAGCAACCGTGGAAACACATGTCATGATCCAGTCAATCATAAGATCTGGGAAACCAAACCCAAACAAGATGGTCCGCAGAAACGACCAGTCAACTGTGTCGTACGCTTTTTGAATATCAACCTTAAAAGCACACCTAGGAGGACCACGATGACGATGATAATCACGCATGAGTTCATGGACAAGAAGGACGTTGTCGGTGATCAAACGACCAGGGATGAAAGCAGACTGGTTTTCATCAACCAGAGAAGAAAGATGGTTTTTAATACGATCCGCAATAATCTTGCTGATACATTTGTAAACAACGTTACAACAAGCTATAGAGCGGAAATCAGTGACTTTGGAAGGGGAATCAACTTTAGGGATGAGCGCAAGGATGGTGCTGTTGAAAGACTTAAGAAGTTTGCCAGAATAGAAGAATTCCTTAACAGCCATACAGAAATCAGGACCCACAATATCCCAAGCAGACTTGAAGAACTTAGCAGAGAAACCATCAGAACCAGGAGCTTTATCATCACCCATCTGAAACAGAACACACTTAACCTCCGCGTCAGTAACAGGAGTAAGCATGGCAGCAGACTGGAGGGGGGAGAGCTTATTAGAGAAGAGGGAAGAAGGATCACGAATAGCAGTGGAAGGCTGGGCAGAACCCAAGAAGGCTTGAAAGTGAGAAACAAACAGATTAGGAAGATCATTCCCCGAGATCCAGTTACCTTGAGCATCCTGGATAGAATTAATACGATTGCGAGATTTACGGCTTTTAACCGCTTTGTGGAAAAAAGCCGAATTTTTATCACCCTCACGTAACCAGTTAACCTTAGCCTTTTGTTTCAGGAACCTCTCTTCATCCAGGCTAGCCTCGTTATAAGCGAGGAGAAACCTGCATTGTTCTTCCCGAAGATCCTTATTGAAAGGATCCCGATCCAAAGCAATCTGAACTCTATCAAGCTCATTACGAAGAGAGATAACCTTAGAAAAGAGGTTTCCCTGGTTGCGTAGCATCTTACGTATAGGCACTTTCAGATTTTTAAGGTTTTTGAAAACCTTATACATCCAATATCCAGTGATATTGGGGTTTCAAGAAGAGGCAACAATCTGCTTGAAATCGTTCTTATAAGTCAGGAAATTAGGGAACTTGAAAGGTTTAGGTTGGAAAGGGGCACGATGGGGGAGAGAAAGCACATCAGGAGTATGATCGGACGAACGGTAAGGGAGAAAATTGACAGTAGAGGAGGGGAAGGAAGCAACGAAGTGAGTATTTCCCATGACACGATCGATCTTTTTGAGGATGCCACCCGAACCATTAGGAGACTTGGTCCAAGTGTAGAATAGACCTTTATAGTCAAGATCCTCCATTTCCATCAGATTGACACAGTCCCTGAAGTCCTCCATTGCACGAGAAAGCCCAGACGACCCGGAGGTGCTATCTTTAATATCAAGAGCAACATTGAAATCACCCAAGAGAATCCAAGGGGTATCTTTAACCATATTCTTATGGGCGGCAAGGGAATGCCAAAGAGAGCGACGAAGCATGTGATTGTTATGAGCATAGACGAAGGAGCAAAAAAAAGACTTATTAGAATCACGAATATTAACTTTGAAATGCATAACCTGATCATTTAAGTCGATAAGAATCATATCAATGGCTAGCGGGTCCCAGGCAACCACAATTCTCGTCCCCCTAGGGCAAAACAGACCATTAGACGACCAAGACCAGGAGCCAAAAACACGATTACAGATAAGAGGAAGATTAGAGAAGGAAGCATGCGTCTCGATGGAAGCACAAATTTGGAGATTTTGATCGCGAATAAGATCTCGCAAAGCTTTTTGATGAGAAGGCTTACAGAGACCGCGAGTATTCCACGTAGCGATGTGCGTCATATGGAAACTGGAAGGGTGGTGGAGTCCATCTGCTCGGACGCCAGAGCTATCATAGGATGATCAATATGGGATCCAGTCTCATTAACAATGAACTGGGCAGTGTCACCATCATCAGAGTCGACCTCAAAATAATTATCCTCTTCGATAAGGTCATCAGCATCAGGATAAAAACCATCAGGACAAATTTGAGAGGGAGCAGCGTCGGTGGGCAGGGGGGAAGAAGTAGAGGGAATATCCGTTTTGTCAGAGGAGGGCAGGGGGGAAGAAGTAGAGGGAATATCCGTTTTGTCAGATGAACAAGCCTCTAGAATCGAGAAAGCATTGAATATAGGTGTGGACGATTCAGACTGTTTAAGGGGCTGGCAGGAAGAAAGGCTTATGATAGGGCTAGGGAAACCAACTATAGCTGCCTTATCCTTGAAGGGGGTATTAGTAGAAAGGTGGGATATGGTTGGTCGGTTATTAATATAAACCAGGCGTTTTTCATATCGTTTCTTATTTCCAATAGTTTTTAAATTGTTATTATTATTTGAAAAATTGTTTTCTTGCGTTTTCTTTAGGAATTTTCTACTCGGATTGCTTTTAGAATATTCATTAATTTTCTTGTCATTATTAGTAGCGTGTTTTGATGAATTTTTCTTATTTGAAACCATAGTGAAATCATCATTTTTATCTATAATTGGTTGTTCATTTTTTTCGTTAGTAATGGTAGAAGTATCTATAGGTTTAGAAATAGAAGCATTTTGTTTAGCAATAACATGCATACAAACATGTGTTTCATGACCAAACAACTTACAATGAGAGCACATAGGCGGTTTCCATTCATACTCAACTCTCAACGTATGAGTGTAAAACTCATTAGTTTCAGGATCGGGGATACGGATTATCACTTTGTCAACCCAAGAGATACGCGTTGGGACTTCGAGAAGGACACGGGCATAAACTGCCTTACCCGCAGCATAAGTACACATGTTAGCTGTATAAGAGTCCATGGCAAGTGGCTTACCAATTTTAGAAGCGATGTGACTTAATCCTTCCTCACTCCAAGTCTCATAAGGGATGTCATGTATTTTAATCCATAGAGGAAGTTTGTCATGGTTGTTTCTATGAATGCTAAGTCCGGGTCTCCATTTTTGCATAACAATGGGGGCACTCCTAAATGTCCATGGGCCATGTGTAATAACATGTTTTAGACCCTGGTCGTTGTTAAATTTAAAAAGATAGACACCGTTACCATTTAACAGAACATCCTCCAGCCCATGTTGAGACCACATCTTAGACGCTAGATAACGAACATCAGAATAATTCATTTTACATCCAACAAAATAACCACAAATGGTTCGAGCATGAGTCTCACAAATCTTATTAACGACCGTTACAGGAATGTCAACGGGCACTTCAATATCTTGACTTAAGTTCGGAATGAAGCGGAAATTGTCACTTGAGTGTTTGTGAGAACCACTCAAGATGTTCGCCTGAGAGTTAACTAGTAACGGAAGTTTACGGGACCAAGCGTTATTTTTTATGTTTTCTGATTCCATATTACGAATAATATTTTTTTGTTTATTAGAATTAGTTAAAGGGTCTAAACCGTTGGAGGACACGACATTGGGATAAGGAAAAACACTCGGAGTAATGACATTTTTAGTAACAGCGGGATTAGACTTCAAAAAATCTTTGTTACTAAAATGTCTAAAAGCCTTAGAAGATATAGAATTAATGGGCTTGGGTGGGTATTTAGATTTTTTAGATATGGTGGATTTAGGAAGGCCCAATATAGAAGGAGTATTAAGATGGCCCAATTGTGTAGGATTCTTAAGTTGGCCCAACATGGGAGGTATATGGGTAAGCTTCGGTCCAAGGAAAGAGGATATGGATCCATTTGGATCCATATGGGGCAATGGAATATGTAAGCCGATATTGTGCATCGGATTCTCTTCTTTTGTGAAAGCACTAGCAACATTATGATTGGTTCTAGACAATTGGGTGTTTATGTCCCCCATATTTGTTTCAAAATGGTCAAAGCACTCATTATCACCATTATTCAATTGACTATCAATTCCATTATCTAGCAAAAGGTTATTATTCAAATTAAAAAGAGAGGAATTGGTGGAGATACCTTCCCCATTGCTGGAAATGCTTTTAGCGACCGTTGGAGAGTGAGGAACAGTCGAGTGTTTGACCTGGCCGTTAGAAAATTGCGACTTCAATGTATGTTCACCACCAAACCCGATGCTTGAAGTCATGTGGACACCATCCTCATTGATCGGTTTTAAGTTGGGTTCTTCTCCTCCACTTGTTGAAGATACATCTCCTTTTCCAACGATGAAGATTGCCTCCATGCAGTCATGTTCGCTAGCTTGAGGAGATGGTTTTGTAATTCGACAATCGGACCCAACATGTTGTATCAAGCATTCACATTTGTTGGTAGATGGGTAATCTTTTTTCTCCATGTTTGAATCATCTTCATCTTCACCATCATTGTCTTCAGAGGAAGAATATACCGTACTCAAGCCATCTGCCATGTCCGAAATTGTGCCACCATCTCCAGATATTTGCGTTACCAAGTGATGTATGATGTTAGATGGTTCACTTTGAGATTGTTTTGAGCTAGTTTCTGGATAATATTGAGATTGTAGATCGCTTTCTTTTTCGAGCTCATTAAGAGCATGTATACCTCTTTCTTTTCCAGCAAAAAGTTGTTTAAACCGTTTTTGGTTAATAACAGGTTTTTTTTTGAATGCTTCTGTCAATCAAAGTATGCAGCAATGTATTTTTAATAGAAGGTTTTTTGAAGATCCTTGGTTGTTTGTTTTTTATGTTTTTAATTCTTTTTTCAACCATATTAAAAGTAATTTCAGGATCTATAAAACATTGTGCAGAAAAACTATGAATTGGATTTCCTGGTAACTCATCAGTTTCTAATGATGAATCTGGACCAGGAGTTAAGCCTGGTGACACACCAGCCATTTTGAAAAAGAATAATAATAAGAATAACCAAAACAAAAAACGTACAGATTGCTAGAGAGAGATTGGTTGTGAGTTGAGATTATGGTCTGGTTTTCTAGTCATATTAATTTTATAACAAGGGTACGTGGTTCGTACGTAACTTGTGGGGTATGGTGTCCTTGGATATGTACTCCCAAGCGGTTGATAATGTTTTAACCTGAATTTATGCATGCAGAAAAGCTTATCAACATGTTAATAGTTTATCAAATGATTCAATTCCTTTAATAATGCTTTTAATGCTGACAAGGTAGAATGCCACTTTGAATTCCAAATAAATAAACAAAAAGCCCTTTTAAAATTGGCATTTGGTCAACCTCTTAGAAATTAAATACAATCGTCAAATAACTCATTGGAAAGTTAAATTACCTGGTAGATTTCAGAAATCAATTAGCCGGCGTCGCAACCTATAACTTTAGTAGCCATCGCCTCATGACGAACCTTCGATCAAAACCACAATCAAGTAAGAATACATATTGAAACCCTATTTCACGTAGTAGATCGCAACAGATGATATCCCAGTTTATAATTATCCAGTGGCGATTTTGAGGATATCTTAATAAACTTGTTCATGAAACACGGAAAAGTTATAGAAAACCCTATTTCGATAATGTCTCCTTCCGTTATATATATATCTATCTCTTCTAATAAAGAAAGCCTTTAGATGCCACATGGCAGTTTTCTATAGCCTATTTTGCCACGTGTCTTTCTATTATGCAGTCTTAATATTTTTTTCCCGCCTAGAACTACTTTTCTCGGTTCCTTTTTTTCGTATAATTGATATCTCTCCTATTAAATGTAGGAGAAATTTACGGGAATTTAGGTTTGGAATTTGAATCTCACGATATCTTACTATCTCATTCATGATTCCCTCAATCACCGCTCCCTCAGTTTTGCATTTTCCTTTGGAAATCAAATCAGCAATAAGTATCCTCATTGAATAAGGATTTTGAATCCCTTCATAAATGTTGAAATTGTTTTGAATCTCTTCGCCTATGAGAAATTCCACCGTCGTTCCTTATTTGTTTTCTACCGATTTTGGTTTAGGGTTTTCTACAGGGTCAATTTGAGAGTCAACAGACTGTCTTCATCGTTGGGTTTTGGAGGGTGACGGGGTTAACAGGTTTTCCTCAGGGTCGATTTTGGTTTTATCGCAATTTCAACAAGGTTTTTTGCAGTGTCTTTGTTGCAGGGTTTCTCCATGGTCGATTTTAGTTTAGGGTTGATCGATTTTTTCATGTGTTGCATTCAGATTGGTTCCTTCAGTTCCAAATTTTGATTTGGTTTGACTCTTTATAGCCTCGATGGTCCTAATCCTAACTACTCATTAGTTTTGTTTGATAATCACCATTACCGAACTCCTTTCAGCATTCGCAATGCTCGAAGAAACCCTCGGTTGATGTCTTTCAACTCCATGGAAGTAGCACTCCTCGACTACTTCATTTTGTACAGACGAACCACCGTCTCATCGTCTTCATAGACCTCTGTGAACGCACACCGAGATGAAGAATTTGAGGTACTAATTTACGTTTGAAGTTTTGTTTTTATTTAATATTGGTCTCTGCCACTCAAACGTCCTTTAAGAAAATCATTACAGATTTCCATCGGAGCTTTGACAAGGTACACGTGTGTAATCCTATATGACTTTGCGAGATAATTTTTCTTATATTTGGTTTGTTGTTAACACAAGGGACTTCCATCAGTAATTGATCTATTTAACCAATTATATACTTTCTTTGATATGCACATAAAACCAAGGAAATATTTGCAAAGTTGAGAATAATTTCTTGGAGTTTGACCCAGCCTTTCATAGAGAGCAAAGTTGTGTCGATCTGGTGAATGTCAGCTTAACTTAAAAACTAAAGAGGGATCAAAGTTTTCTAGCGTAAAGTATGTACATATTTTCTAAATTTTAGAAGTAAAATCATTGTTTCAGTTGCAAAAAGATTAATGGAGGATCGGCTGGAAGAATGTTGGAGATGGTTCACAATTCACATATGAAAATATAACATTGGGTATAGGGTCAGTCAATTGTTAACAGGGGCAAAAAGATGTATAAAGTTTGACTGAAAAAGTCAAACTTCATTTTTTGGTTTTACAGCCATCAATTTATGGTTTTGGTTTTCACAGGTTCTATTTTTGGTTTCATGGGTTAAAATGTTCAATTTTAGTTTTTGGGCACCATGGTCATTTGCGAACTCTACAAATTTAAAGGTTTGATTTTTCTATATTTTGTTTGTAGTTTTTGTTTTTCTGGTGGATAACGTGTTTGATTTTTCTGTTTAAAGGTTTAAGTTCTTGCACAGAAAAATTGATTTTTGAGTGCTATGTTATTTTTTGATGCATAAAAAAAAGTTGGGTTGAATATGTAACCTTCAACTTTCTTAGGTAAGTTGTTGATTCTTGATTATGTTATTTGGTTTTACGAATCTAAATACCTAAAAAAGGATATTGAATCTAAACTTTTGTTTGTATTCTATATTGGGAAATAACAAGTGTAATGCTATTATTCTGATACAAAATTTGTATCTGAACAGTTGCTTCATGTTCTTTAACCCTTAAAAATCAATAAAAGTTTGTTGCTTTTTTCTCAATTGAGCCTAAAATATAAAATGATTTTACAATGCTATACATGGGTAATATTTTCCAACTACAATACTTTAATAAGGAAAAAATAAATATAATTTAGTTTTTATCTTATTAAAGCATCGCAGTTTTAAAATATTACCTAATTATAGCATTGTACAATCATTTTTATTTTTAGGTCAATTGAGAAAAACCAATGTATTTTCATCGATTTTTTGGTTTAATTGAAAAAAAGAAAGTACAATGTTGTTTTTTTTTTAATTTAGCCTATAAACTTTCAGATTTGTATCAAATACAAATTGGAAGACATACAAGTTTCCTGATAAGAAACATAACAAACTTTACATTCTATATACCAAAATATCACTATGGCAATATTCTTAATAGAAAAAACATTTGCATCATCTCTCATGCGTTTTTTAATCCATGATAAATGGTAACTTTCCTACATGTTTTAATGAATTTTCTGCATATAACCGCATTAAGCTCTTTGTACTTTCCGCTTATTGATTTCATTTTCTTTTTGTCTCTTTGTCATGAATTTGTACTCATTTCTACTCACTACTCTTTTATTAGGTACCGTCACTACTCCCACCTTATGAAGGGAAAACTGTTCTGGAATTTGGAGCCAAAACTGATGAATTAGCCCAAAAAAAAAGTCGAAAAGGTCACTGATGTTATTGAAATTGTGGTAAAAAATGTATACATCCCTGACTCTCAAAGGCTTTCATATTAGAAGGGCATTGACGCGTTTCAAAGATATGAAAAAAAGTTGCAAATTTTGTCCTCATTCACATGGTCTAATAAATGCAGGACGACGACATGTTGTTTTATGTCATGTCATGCGTAACAAATGACAGAAAAGAAGTTACATGTTGTTTTGTGTCATGCCATGCGTAACAAATGGATAGAAAAGAAGTTATGTTTTTTATAGTGGTTGTTTTTATTGTTATTTGGTACTTATTTGTGTAGAATGAGAGCATCAAGGGTTGTTGTTTATTTTTTACTTAATATGAATATAATGACTTAATGAGTCAAGCCAAAAAAGATGGTTTAATGTATTAAAACACCTATCTCTTTATTAGATCAAATTATATGATTAAATAAAATGCTTTTTATTATATAAGTTTTTTAATTGTTAACCGTGTAACACACGGGTTTGTAACCTTGTGTATATATATATATATATATATATATATATATATATATATATATATATATATATATACATATATATATATATATATATATATATATATATATATATATATATATATATATATATATATATATATACACATATATATATATATATATATATATATATATATATATATATATATATATGTATATATATATATATATATATATATATATATATATATATATATATATATATATATATATATATATATATATATATATATATATATATATATATATATATATATATATCTTATAATAGAAGCATTTTTCCTATCATCACATTCATTTGAAACCCCCAACTTTTCAACTTCCTTTTTAATTTGAAGTTTTTTCCTTTATCCCACATTGCTTCACATGCATATATGGTCATTTATCTTTCTCTTATATAATACAATGCATTTGCTTCCTTTCTCCATCAAACTTGATCTTTCAAGTCTATTATTAGTTAGTGATCATTTTATCATAAAACATGCTTTTATCGCAAGTTTTAAAAAATTTTACTATTTAGTTTCATCTATAAAAAGTATTGAAACTCAAAAATTAAAATTAAAATTACTAAAACATTTAAAATTTTGACTAGGTTGAAAGTTATAGTATGTCGTTTTTAAAAAGTGACACCGGTGTAAACATTTTCCGATTCACCAATATGTATATACGTAGAGATTTTAAAATTAGTTAAAACTTTTAAAAACTTGACTATGTTGGAAGTTTATAGTACGCCGTTTGTAAAAAGTGACACCGGTGTAAACATTTTTCAATTCACCAATATGTATATACGTACAAATTTCCAATTGTTAACATTTTAACCATCAATTATAAATGAGACTAGGCGAATGCCCGCGCGTTGCGCAGGAAGAAAATTATATGGTTAAAATATAGACAATAAACATTATTATCATACCATCTTTAAAAAGTTTATATGAAATGCCTTTATTATTTTCAATTATATGATAATAGATACATGTATCAAAATTTTAGAAGACAAAAAATTATTAAAATTACAATAAATGAATACAATTCATGAAATAAAATTAGAATTAATATGGTTCAAGATAAATAGTTATCTCAAACTACTTGATTTTAGTATCATCTACTTACACTTTGTGCATTGATAAAATTGAGAGACATTGTATGTATTTTCCTATAGTTTTGCAAAGGCTTTCATTGCCACTCAAATATTTTGAATAACACACTCTTATTGATAAGAATAGAGACATATTTCAATGGTGTTTACCGTACGATATATAGTCAAAACCGCACATCGCACTAATTATGCGATTTGAGATTTTGAAAAGCACAAACTGTATCATGAAAATTTAAAATTGGATTACACAGTATGGTGCATTTTGTTTCATGCAACTTGATGAAAGAATACGAAGTTCATATCGAGATGGACTTGTTGTATTTTTAAAGTTCAAACTCATTAAAATATAATATATAAAACTTTTACTATATATTTCTTTGAAATTTAATATTTGGAAATGTTTCCAACAATAAAAACTGACTAATCATCATTTATATAATTGTTGTACTTTGAGGAGGTCATTTATTTATAAAATAAAAAATTTTCTTAAGTTGGTTTATCATGACGATGTGGGATCAAATTTTCTTTTATAGTGTGTTATTTTATTTCATTTTCTTATCCCACATCGCTTAAGAAACATAACTAAAGTGAAATGAAACATCTATAAGTAAAGAGGCTAATATATTTCTCATCCCACATAGTTTAATAAACAAATTTCAATAGAAATCAGGTCTTTTATAAGTAGAGAGGCTAAACCTATTTCCCTTATATATTTGTTCTTTTGTGTTATTGAATTTAACCGGCTTAGACAACGGTGAAAACATTCAATGAACCATTGGTTCGAGCTTTAAGACCGATTTCGTAAAATTTGGATGGGTACCCATCGGTGCCCACTTCTATTTTTTCTAAAAGTATTCAAATTAATGTGTTACATTATAAGAATTCATCCACATGGATTGAACGATGTTCAAACATATAATGTTTGAAATTTTTATATGAATAAATCTTATCAAATCGAAAAATGTTATCAACGTTGTCACCACATGTTGAACATGACGTTATGAACTTGCAACCTCATCGATTTTTAATAGTTTTTAACCCAATTTAATATTCATCTTTTTAATTTCAATATTTTTGAAGTTAAAACAAAATAGTAAAATCTATTGAAACTATGAGATAAAATTATGTTTTTTTATAAATTGACTACTAATTAATAATACATATAATAGTTCAACTTAGTTTGTTTGAATAATGCTTAAACGTTTGCTATTCAAAATTTTTATGTACATATATCGCGGTAAATCTAAAAAACATCAACACTATTGTCATTTTTTTACTACGACATACTTGAACGTCGTATTATGATCAAAATTGATGGATAATGGAATCAAATGAGTGGTATCATATAAGGGAAAGATGAAATGTTAGATAGATGTGTGAAGCAATGTGGGACAATGAAAAAAATTAAAATAATATGGTAAAAGATAAATTATTAATGTTGAATCACATTATTTTGAAGATATTTTTATATGATATAGTTAAAACGTTCATAAATGAAAACTTTTATGTATATACATACTCTTGAGTCGAAAAATGTTTACAAACGACATATAAGCTTTCAACCTAATCAAGTTTTTAAAAGTTTTGAGTAATTTTAATTTTCATTTTTGAGTTTCAATACCTCAAGAAGTTGAAACTAAATAATAGAATACTTTAAAACTTTGCGATAAAAACTTGTTTTATGATAAAATGATCACTAATAGTAGACTTGAAAGTCATAATATGATCAAAATTGATGGATAGTGGAAGCAAATAAGTGGCATTATATAAGAGAAAGACGGAATGTCATATATGTACATGAATCAATGTGGGACAAAGAGAAAAAAAATTGAAATTAATATGGTTATATTTTTATTAGAAATGCAACAATAATACTTTATTATAGTCTTTATTAAATACATATAGTTTATATGTAATTTGCTAAGTATTTTGTAAAAACCATTATCAAATGTAAGTGTTAACTATATTTTTATTAAAATGCAAGAACAATACTTTATTATAGTCTTTATTGAATACACATAGTTTAGATGATTATAAAAGTTATGGTTATTATAAAGCAATTAGTAAACATTATAAAAAAAATTTGAAAAGTCATTGGAAATATGAAAAGACATGGAAGTTTCAAATCAATGTGGTGCTTTGAAATATGCTTCTTTTATAAGATATATAGATTATTCAAAACAAGATTTAACATTAATATTCATCATAATATGACTTTCAAAGTCTAATATTAATTAAATATCATATTATCGTACAAACCTGTTTTCTCAAAGTGATAAAGGCTTCTATTTATAGATTTTAGTTTCCAAAAATATTAAAACTCAAAATGAAGATGAATATTGCAAAAAAAAACTTTTGAAAACTTGCTAGGTTACACATTTAAAGTATGTCGTAAAATAGTGACAACGATGTTGCGTTGCACATATATAACCTTTAATTTTCCCTTATATGGTACCACTTTTTAGGTTCTCTTATCAATCTTTAGTATATCATTGTTGTCAAAGTCTATTGTTAATTAGTATTTTTATCTCAAAGTTTCAACCATTATCCTATTTTGTTTTAACTTCCAAAATCATTTAAACTAAAAGATAAATATTTAAAAGAGTTAAAAACTATTAAAAAATCAATTGAGTTGCAAGTTCATAGTAAGTCGTGTGCCAGAGTTCAATGTGTGATGATAATGTTTTAAACATTTTATTTTGCTTTCATAAGATTTATGCACATGAAACTTCTAAAAGGTAATCGTTTAAAGTTCAAAAAAATTTGTTTATATAAATATTATCATAGATGTTATTTAATCAGTTTTTATCATATACCACATTAATTTGAATTTATTAGAAAAAATCTTATCATAGTGGACATCGGTGAGTACCCGTCGAAATTTTAGGAAAATGGTCTTAAAACTGAAACCAAAGGTTCCTGGAATGTTGCAACCGATTCCTAATTTGGTTATAATCAAAAACACAAAAGAACAAAGATATTAGGGAAATGATTTTAGCCACTCTACTTATAAATGTTTTCTTTCCCTTGAAATTTGTATCTTAAGCTATTTGGGATGAGAAATATATTAGTCTCTTTACTTATAGATTTTGATTTCTCTTCATTTGTGTTCTTAAGCGATGTGGGATAAGAAAATGACATAAAATAACACATTATGAAGAAAATTTTGATCCCACATCGTCATGATAAACCAACCCAAGAAGCATTTTTATTCTATAAATAAAGGTCTCCCTCAAATTAAAATAATTATATAGATCATTATATATTTTTTTATTGCATGAAATATTTCCAAATAGTAAAGTTCAAGGAAATATATAGTTAAAATTTTATTATTTTTTAATGAAGATGAGCTTTAAATATTTAGCAAGTCAATCCAAGATGAAATATGGATTCGTTCATCAAGTTGTACAAAATCGCATGCATTGTGTTGAATAATGCAATTTTGAACTTTTATTTATTACGCAATATCATTGGTAAAAAAATGACGATTTCTAATTTTCTCAAAGGTCATTCAAGAAATATACTTTGAGTATTCTAACTATATTTATTTTTTATTATAAATGAAGTCATTCAATTCAATATGGTTCAAGATAAATGATTTATCTTTTACCACATCAATTTGAGGTTTTTTTATCTCACATTGTTTCACATACACATATGACATTTTATCTTTCTCTTATATAATACAATTAATTTACTTCCATTATTTAGAAAAAAGCATATTATTAATTTAAATTAAATATTTGAAGTTAAAACATGACCAAATACACAATCTTTAAATTGATTTTAAAATAGGTAAAAGTAAAATTAAATTTGAAATTTTACAAAAACATTATCCAAGCACAAACTGTTGGTAGACTACCAAACTTATGTGGTTTGAGATAACTCTTTATCTTAAACCATATTAATTTGATTTTTATTTTATACATTGTATTTATTCATTAAAATTATTAAAATTCGTTGTCTTCCAAATTTATGACACATGTATGTATTATCATATAATTAAAAATAATGAAAATGTTTTTCTATATAATTTTTTAATTTGAGATAAAATAACATGTATTTGTTTATATTCTAACTAATTTTTTTCTCTGCGCAACGCGCGGGCATTCGTCTAGTATATAAATAAAAGAAGCATCTTAGTGTCACGTGGCTTTTTTCTAGAGCCTTTATTTGCCAAATGTCATGCTTTTATGCCTACTGCATCTTTATTTCCCGCCTAAAACTTTTTCATACGTCTTCAAAACCGTCCCTAAAGTTACGCCTACTAAAATCAACTGATCAAAATAATCTCATAAAATCAGGACCAATTTATCTTCGATCTCCGTAAATTACGGATTATTTCAAAATTCGAATTTATATTTACTTCCATATTATCCTCTCCGATCCTCTCTCTTCCATTTATTGGTCTTCGGTTTTGAGAATTCGATCTTAATTGCCGATAAATCAGCAATAAATTAATGACTACATCTTGATTTCTTTTCATATATCCCTCATTCTCTACTACAAAAATCTCGCCTCTCTTCTATCTACCCATTCCACCATCTGTAAATCAAAAAGCTCTAATCTTTCTCACCACAATAAAGAGTTCTCACATCACCGCTAATCGGATTTTGTGGGGTTTTAATCGGATTTCTGAAATCAATGTTAAAACCTTTATTTCACAGTTTTTGGATTTCATTATCCACCAACAACCATATGATTCTTTGCCAACGATATCAAGAGACGTGTATTTCTCCTTTTTATTGTTCCCAATAGCTTCAGATTGAATGTGTATGTATGTTTAATGTTTGTTTCGTGAACACCATGTCTTTTTAAGTTTCTTGAATATTGTGAAATATTTGAAGCCTTTATTTGGCTAGAAACATAGATTTGTTGTTTGTTTGCAGATTACACACAAAAGATGGGTTCATGGGAGTAATTATGGATTGGTGGAACATGCACCCCAAGTGTTCGACAGAATGTCTCAAGATGGGTTCAAAGAAGTTTCACCTCTCAAGTCTCAACCCAATATCAACTTCTTTTTGCTTTATATTGATTTACCAAATGATTTGTATTTTTTGTTGTTTGTAATTTCTTTTGGTTGGTCCCTGGCATGGGGATACGCACACAAAAGCAGACTCTACTTCCATTTTCATCATTTTTTTTGCAGACTACCTTCTTGGCTTCTTGAAGAAGGGCGTTGTGTGTCTCGGCATCCTGAACTCTTGGTTGCTATGCCAACACAAGCAGACACACCATACTAAAGTAAGTTGAGTTCCTATCCATTTTTGAAATTTAAAACATTCCTATCTAAGGTGCCGATTGACTATTATAATGGCAAAAATTATGGAATATCCCATTAATCATGGAGAAATACACGGGACTTCAATGTTAAACCTCCCAAATCGTTGACCACAAATTTGAAGTATACGTAAGTGTGTATGTTTTATATATATATATATATATATATATATATATATATATATATATATATATATATATATATATATATATATATATATATATATATATATATATATATATATTCGATATTTAATATTTATTTTTCCCTTGTGTTGGCCTTTCCGTTGCCATTTTTGCCATGGATTCATGGCATCAAATTTCCATGAAATTCCTTGAACGAGAAGAATTAGCAAACTACTACTTCCAAAACCCGTGTTTTCAGACCTTTCGTAATCGTCACGCAAAAAAGCAACTCTGTTGAAATCAAAGAACTTATAGTTTGTTGCCTCTCACAGATGATCCTCAGCAGGGACCATAATGTAGAATCTGGGTGGAAAAGTGTTTTCGTGGTATGTTTTTTTAATGCTTTCCTTCATATTTATAAGCTGATGTTCCGTTCTACAAACATATAATATAAGGACCGGTTCAGCAATTTTTTTGTACTATGGTAGTAATATTAACTTTATTAATTTAGGCGTAAGTTGGTTGCTAAAAGCAGGCAAAGCAGGACCGATTTTGTAATTTTTTTAAAGTATGTTGCTAAATTTAACATATAAAAAACAACGATGCCTAAACAGAGTATTGCGTTAATTCTGACAAAAAATATTCAGGGAAAACAACAGGCTTTGGTAAAAAAAAAGGGAAATTTAGATGGTTTAAAAGTTGGTTGCTAAAAAACTGAAATTTGCAAAAGTTGGTTGCTATTTACTAATGTTTAATAGCATCATTTCGTTGCAGGTTGCTAAAAACTGGAAAGTAGGACCAATTGTGTAATTTTTTTAAGTATGTTGCTAAATCTAACATACAATAAACAATGATGCCTAAGCGGAGTATTGCATTAATTCTGGCAAAAATATTCAGGGAAAAAACAGGTTTTTTGTAATAAAAAAAACAGGGCAATTTGGAAAAATTTTGATGGTTTAAAAGTTGGTTGCTAAAAAACTAATATTTCCAAAAGTTGATTGCTATTTACTAATGTGTAATAGCATCATTTCGTTCCAGGTTGCTAAAAACAGGAAAAGTAGGCATATGGAGAAGAATAAAATGTATTGTTTGAACACTTGCTTACATCCCTTGAGGTTTTAACCTTTTGTCTGTGCTTCATGTTTTAATTTCAAAATGTGTATGATATATTTAGGGTAGAGTTAAAATGATTTACCTTGAATCTGAAGTTTGGAAATTCTTACATTTGACTTTTAAAATTCAAACTTACTTTTTGACATAGATTTTTCTATCTTGCATCCTTCATTCTTGGTTGACATTATGTAACTTCGATCTTTCAGGGCTTTAATTGCTTACAAAAAAGATGAGGCGAACGTAGTTTTTTTGGAAATACTAGCACAAAGGTAAATAAAGATTATGAGAACTCTAAATCAAGTCATTAGCCAAAGATTTGATGGGTAAAACAGATGTAAAATCACTACAACTGTTTTTATTATACTTTAAAATATATCCAATAATCCACGGAAAAATTGCTTTGATTTTACCCAAAACTCTTTAAATTTCTGTGTACCCAAATCGTTTGATTGTAGTTGTTATTATTTGTGGTAAATAGTCCCATTTTATATGTGTCATATTTTAGTACATACTACAAATTAGGAAGACGTTCATTAGTTTTCTCATTTTGTTGCCTTTTGAAGATGAGAATGAGGTGTTCTTCAGGATTAAGCATAACAACTTACTGACGAAACCGGTTAATGTCTATTGTGATAGACACGAGGAAGCTCTTGATGAAGTATATTTTTAATTATATAACAAGTTTAAGTACTATTTTTTTTCGTTGTTTAAATATATAAAGGATTTGGGCTTCTTTACAAAAGTCATATGTCTCCATGTTCGCAAGTTAATTATAATTAATACAACAGATAATTATTTGAAAGAAAGTGCGAAAAATATTTAAAAATAAATTAAGGGACCCGCCAACTGTTCTTGATCGGACGGTCTCCCAAAAAGCAACTTTTCTTTATTCTTTTAATGGAACATTCGACCCTTGCCATCTTCCATGATAGACAATGCATCACACTTCATCAGTCCCAGACCTAAGGGTGCGTTTGGTTCATAGAATGTTTAGAAAGGAATTGAAAACTTTTGGATGAATGAGAATTTGAAGGAATTGGAATCTCTCATGCGTTTGGTTGACAAATAATGGAATTGAATTATTTGTTGATTTTGTTTGGTTTGCAATTTTATCGAATGAATTGAAATGTAAAGTATATAAAATGACTAAACTTTCATTTATAAGGTTAAATATGTCATTTTAATTGAAGATAAGAAAAGATAAGCAATGGAATTTGAATTATTTGACATTATCCCAAGGAATGATAAATTCATTTATATATGGAATTTGATGGAATCTTATACAATTTCATTCTATCAGATTTTCAACCAAATACGTTTTCAACGAATTTTTTCTTTCCAATTCCTTTGAATTACATTAGATTACTTGAAGCAAACAAGTCCTAATTCTCATAACACGTTATAATGCCAATTCAGTGATTCAATCTATGATTTCATGACGATGTTGAGTTAACGGTTGACTGAAGTTGACATTTCCACTATCTTGATGGTACTTAATTGTAAGACTCTTCACTCTTTTCTTACAATGTATTGACATTATTCTATATCATCTTACTTTCGGCTAATTGCAAGAAATAGCGACATACTTTCATTTAAATGTTAATTATAGCATCTTACTTTCATTTTCTGCCTTTTACTTGCTAATTTCAACGATTAAATAAAATATTATTATTATTATATAAGCTTTTTTAATTGTCAACCGTGTAACACACGGGTTTGTAAACTAGTATATATATATATATATATATATATATATATATATATATATATATATATATATATATATATATATATATATATATATATATATATATATATATATATATACACACATTAGATCAAATTTTTTGATGGCCTAGATCATTTGTGGCATAATTGTAATTATAAGCAAATTTAATGACATGATAGGTTTTTTTAAATGTGAATAGAAGGCCAAGTTAGGGATAAATATTTTGATCAAATCCCTGATTATATTCCAATCCCTACAAATCAGCTCTCTCTCTTCCAAATCGCTGCATCTCTCATCGGATCTCTCATGTTGCCCTATCTCTTTCCTCTTCTACGCTACCTACCTCTTCGATCCGACAACCAAATTAAGAGGGAGATCTTGAGAAGGAAGCAGATCTGCAACGATGTCTTGATTTCCGGTGTTTCTGATTTCCGATGATTCCTGATTTCCGGTGATGCCTGAATTGTGGATTTGTATCATTCCTAATGGCGGTGGCGGAGGCTTGGACTGTATTCGAATCAGCAATTACGGTGGTGGTGGTGGAGCTTCGGAGGATAACAATGGCGACGGTGTAAAGAGCAATACCGTACCTCGACATCAGCATAATAATTCAATGAATAGTTTGAGCTAAGAGGTAAGTATATTTTATCTATCTTGGTTTCTATTTCCGATATGAAAATTCTACTACTGGTGGAATTATTGATCCGATCATTTCTAAATGTAGTGCTTCTGATATACAATTAACGACATTATTAGGAATTCGATCACTGTATTTACAATTACATATTAATAAATTTCGTAGTTGGTAATAGTTTTCTACAGCCCAAAACAGCTCTTGATGTCACTTTTCAAAAAGGTTTTTTAGTAATTATGATGTAACTAGTATTCGGACAGTCCGCGTAATGCTGCGGAAGCCCCGTATATTGGAAAAAAGCAGCTCGACAAAGACAAATTACGTAAGGGACGAAAAATTTAACTTTAAAATATAATAAGGGACTGGAATCGTAACTTACGAAATACCAATAATATAACTTTATAATAAATAGGGTGAAAACAATTAATTCAAAATTAGTTGAGGGGAAAAACGTAAATATAAAAGTTTGCTATAAGAAGAATCAAAATTGCTATTTTCAAATAAAAACTTATTTACAATTTGTATCCTATACTTTATAAATTATACTATGATCTGAATTTAGTAATTATGGCTCTGAAAATAGCAGGTACCAAATGAATAGTGAAAAGCTTTTACATATTCATTTTGGTAATTAATATATATATATATATATATATATATATATATATATATATATATATATATATATATATATATATATATATATATATATATATATATATATATATAGTATGTGGATATATGCACAAATTTATGTGTATATACGTATAAATATGTATGTGGATATAAGTATGTGCAGTGTTACGGAAATCGGCTTTGGCGGCCGATTAATCGGCGATTAGTCGCGTGGCGGTCTTCAATCGATTACGATTAGGCCTAATCGGTCAGCTTGACGGTTTGCTGCAAAAATCAACATTGGCGGCCGATTAATCGGTCTTGGCGGTTATTTTTTCAAATTTTTTATTTTTTTAATTTATTATTTATTTTTTTATTTTTAAATGACGACACAAACACTTTTTAATAACTCAAGAAAACTACAAAAAATCAATATTAATGAATAAAATTAAAAAAATGTATAATATTTGATGTGTATTTCGGAATAAAATGAATCAAACTTTGCTATTTATGTATTTATATATTATTAAATGAATTTCTTTCTAATTTAGGGTCTCCGATTAATCCCCGACTAATCCCTGATTAATTCGATTAATCCCTTAACCCCACTCGACCGCTAAACTACCGTCAAACGATTTTTACAACCTTGCGTATGTGCATATATGCATATACTTATGTGCATATGCAGATATACGTATGTTGTTATTTGAATATGTATGTGCATATGTACATATACGTATGTGGTTATGTGTGTATATGTATGTGCGTATATGTATATGTGCATTTGTTCCTATACGTACATGTGCATATGTGCATATATGTATATGCATTTGTGCATATGTGTATGCATTTTTATTAAATATGTATGTGAATATACGTATGTGCATATATGCATAACGTATGTGCATATGCAGATATATGTATTTGATTATTTGTACATGTATGTGCATATGTTTATATACGTATGTGATTATGTGTGTATACGTATATATGTGCATATACGTATGTATATATGTGCATTTGTTCATATACGTATATGTGCATATGTGCATATATGTATGTGCATATGTGCATATATGTATATGCATTTGTGCATATGTGTATGCATTTTTATTAAAGTTTTGTAGATTTTGAAGACGTTGCCAATTAATTCGACGAAGTGAAGATATACCGAAGACTACATGACAAATAAGGATGAACAAATGAAGATATTTTTGATATTTTGTTGTAATACTTTGTTTTTTAGTTTATGGTTATATCGGCTAAAATGAACGTATGTTATTTTTATGTTGTTTTTTTAATAAAATGATATTGTTTATGCTTCGTGTTCGAATATTTTTGTTAATTTTATCTGAACATTATGAAATATGGATATTTTGTGTGTTTTCTATGAAAAAATATCAATTGTGCACATATGCATCTTTGGATATAATGCTAAAACGTAAATATGCATATATGCATTTTGTTAAAAATTGTCATATCAGAATCTAATTATAAAAAAACAAATCCAAAATCCAGTTTTAAAAAAAAAAAAATTAAAATTCTGAATTTTTTAAATATTTTTTAATATTTTGAAATTTTCTTCTTTTCAAATTCAAAAATTTGATTTGTAGTATCCTTAATTTTAGGAGATGGTTATTGTTGTTGCCAAAAATAAAAAAATTCAGAATTAAATGAGATTTGTTAAATGATCATTATGTCCTTTTATGATTCAACCAATCAGAAAGAGTTCTCCGGTTTTCATAAAAAAAGGATGGAAACAGGTTACCAGGTCATATGGTCAGATTTGCAATTTTTTAGAAAACCTAATGCTTTAATAGCAAAAATAAAAAACATAGTATCAAAATCTAGAAATCTGAAAAAGTTAGCGACTTTTATGCAATTTACCCTATGCAAATTACCCTATGCAATTTATACAACTTCATCACTTTACATGCCTCATACGTGTCCAAAAAGTAAATTTGTTGTTACATTCGATAGTTTATCCTAACAGCCCAAAAAAACATAAAAAAAAAATTAAAATTCAATGCTAGTTTTGACAAAAAACAATTTTGTCACAAGTAGCATTGAACTTTGATTTATTATTATTATTATTATTATTATTATTATTATTATTATTATTTTGTTCTTTTTTGAGCTGTTAGGGTAAACTATCCAAGGTAACAACAAAATTACTTTTTTGGACACGTATGAGGCATGTAAAGTTATTAAGTTGTATAAATTGCATAGGGTAAATTGCATAAAAGTCGCTAACTTTTTCTAGATTTCTAGATTTTTACACTATGTTTTTTATTTTTGCTATTAAGTCATTAAGTTTTCTAAAAAATTGCAAATCTGACCATATAACCTGGTAACCTGTTGCCATCCTGTCATATGGTCATTTTCGTAACTTTTTGGAAAACATAATGACTTAATTGCAATTTTTCTGAAAACATAATGACTTAATCGCAAAAACTAAAAATACAGTGTTAAAATCGAGAAATTAGAAAAGTTAGTGAGTTTTATGCAATTTACCCTAATTCTTTTAGATTTTGGTTGTGATTTTTTATAACATCTAAATTTCAAGATTATATATGATTGTTGTTATTTTCAGTCTATGAACATTTAATGTTTCATAATACATCATGATTTTTCCTCATTACTCATCAACTATAAAACATTCGTTACATTTGAATCAATTTTAATTTTACATGAGTTAATGCACTTAATAAAATTCATCTATTATTATAAGCAAACAACTTTCTACAACTTTATTAATAAATAATATATTTTTCTATTATTTAAGTTGTTTTAATTAGTCATTTATGTAGCATACGTGTTAATAACCTATTTAATTTAATATAACAACAATTAAAACTAAGATCAAACAAAAAGTTTATACATAATTATACTCACGTTCAACCCCCGAATAGAGGTCATTGAGGGGTGTAAAATAAATAATAAAAATAACCCCTGACTACCTTTTAAAATAATTATAATTATTTAAATAAATAGTTTTAAATTTATTAACAATAAGAATGGTTAAAAATAACATTAAATCGAATAATTTTACTAAGAATTACATATAGTTAAGAATTATACAAATCAAAAATTATGTTACCTTAAAAACAATTGTTATTATTTGAAAAAAAATTATTATCCAAACTGAAAAATAACCAAAATAGTAGGTTTTTAGTTAAAATATTATAACGATAGTTAAAAATAACACAAAATCAAAAAATATATATGATTTTGTGTACATACATGCCGCTTATTTAGGGTATTGAGATCACATGGTTCGAGATAGATATTTATTTTAAACCATATCTTGGTTTAATAATACGCGCTTGAGGCGCTATGATGCGTGAGGCGGCCCTAGGCGTTCCAAAAAACGCATCCAATAGGTGATGCGATGCATTTTCAATGATGCAAGCCGATGCATGCACATCTGGTGATGCGTTCGGATGCGTGAGGCGTGCACATCTTTCACCTGATGCGAATTGGATCTTTTTCTTTCTAAATTGGGCTTTAAAAGTGTACCGAATTGGGCTTATTTAGAACAAAACCTAACGCAAAAGTCCTAATTTCCCTTTACGTCTCCCTCTTATGTCAATCCCGCCAAACAAAATCGCCGTTGTTCTCTCTGTCGATTCTTGAATAAGTTTTAAGTTGTTTTTCTTATTTTTGTTTGTAATTTTTTAATTCTTCCATGTTCTTGCTGATTTCTTTTGATCTCTTGGTGATTGTTGTAATTAATTGGCGATTTGCTTTTAAGTACTTGCCGATTTCTTTTAAATTAGTGCTAATTTCGGATTTTGATTTGCTTCACTTGTGAATTTTGTTTGTAATCAATGAAGTTTTTCTAATTTCTTGCTGATTTATTGTTGATTTATGGTTCAGTTCACTTGTGAATTTGGATTCTGATTTTATGTTTCTCATTTTATTGTTGGTTTTTATGACTTTCGTTTCTGTATTTTTTGTTTTGCTGAGTTTGGAGGGATTGATCATGAGGTGGATGAAGATGAGGTGGAAGAAGACTTTGGGGAGGATTAGTTGGTCAATAACTTCATGTTTTGTTATTCAACATTCTATTCCATGATTCACAAACATGTTATGACTTCTATTTATAAGATAAATATGTTATAGACAAGGCATATAAATTTATGGTATTTTTCAATATAGGACGCCTCAGTTGCGTGATGCAAGCACCTTATGCATCACGCATCACGCCTCGGCTTTTCGGCCCTTAGAGCATCAGATCGCCTCACGCATTTTCAAACCAAGCAACCATGTATATTGTTTTACTTCATTTACTTGTTTTTCTCCTTGATATACTCCAACAGCTCTCACAGATTTGAAATATTCTCATTCGTTGGTATAAATTAGGAAAACAGGAAATAAGTTTGTTATGTGGCTATTAACTATTTGTGCTCTCATTTTTTGTAAATTCATATATGACCAAGTTGAACAAAATAAGAAAAGAAGAATATACTGTAAGAACCATATGCAATGATAATGCCTTAAAAAATGAAGTTGAAAATAAAAAAAGGAATTTCCTAATATTAGTAGGGGATTTCATTGATATTGATGGTGGGTTGTTCAAAGAAAATCATTACAATTTTTGGCCGGCTTGCCAAATTTTATTGCTATAACTCATACTATTTGCAAGTTTCTGGTTCTCACTATAGCTGTTGCATTAACGTTTCAAAACAAACCTGTGTAAATCTATAGAAAAGCTCATCTTCATTAATGGATAAGAGCTAACAAACTACCCCTACAAACCCCAAATCGATATAATTGCAAGCAATCTTCATGTAGAAATTAAATCTTGGAAGAAACATAAGGACCTCTTTTTTTGAATCTTTAAGTGCACATAAAGTCATTAATATTTCATTCATAAACTTGGCTTCCAAAAATTTTTGTGTTCCTATTCTTCTTCATCCTAGATTCCTAGTCTAAAAACACTTTAATGTTCTCAAATCCCTCTCCACTTGTTTGAGAAAGACATAAGAGGAATCAAAGGTTAGAAAGGGTGGAATAAAAGGGACAAAAATGTAAGTTGAATGACAGGCATTAAGGTAGGCAATGTTTAAAATGATGACAATAACAAAACACAAGCAAGAAAAGTAGAAAAGGCTGTGTAGACACTTAAGCGGGGTACACCATTGTCTAATGTATTTTCCATTGGTCGTTGGTTAGCAAGGTTAATGGTGAGAATAGAGAGAAACAATTTCAGGCAAATAAACATATGGGTAAACCAATCAAAGTGCTAATTTTTTATATATACGTGTAAAAAATAATTGCCCTACCCCTAGATTATTTAGATAAAAGTTAAAAGTCCAAACTAGAATATAATTGAAAAAGATATCATTTAATAGCCCAAACAAATTAAACCCAACACCTATTTAAAATAGCCCAACTCAATTTTAATTAAATTTGTTTTTGCAATTGGGTCGGCCAATCTTGTTTTTGGAGTTTAATTGAAATCGCAAAAAAAGAAAAAAGAAATGATCACTTCCTGCCTCCAACTCCTCCAACCTGTCCTGCTTTCCGCCTGTCTTACTCTTGCTCATTCGCCAGACCCACTACTAGAGAAAAGAGGAAAATACGACGAACATTTCCGACGTACTTATTCCGTCGCAAAATTCCGACGGAAATACAACGAATCCCCTACAAAACAAAAACCCTAAATTTTGCGACAATTATTCGACAAAATAGAGACAAAAATTACTTTGTAGGTTATTCGTCGAAAAAATACAACTGATTTACGACGAAAACCGACGGAAATATTTTTTCTAATTCACTTTGGTTTTTTCGTCGTTTATTTGTCATAAAATCTGACAGAATTCCGACGGAAATATTTTTTGTTATTTAGTTTAATTTTTCGTCGTTAATTTGTTGTAAACTCCGACGAAAATCCGACAGAAACTTCAAAATATTTTTTTCAACCTTTATACTTGTTGTCACTATTATAATTAGTATTATTATATGCTCCTAAATTGTTTTTAGCACATTTTTTGATACTATTATTAAAATGCACATGAATCTCTTTGCATACTATCTATGTATATGTGTCTTGTATATACATATGTGTATACATGTTTAATTATGTATATATGTCTATATGAGTGCGTCTATACATATGTATGCGTGTGATTATGTATGCATATAAATGTATGTATGTGTGTGCTTATGTATACATAAACACATGCATATAGATACAAGCTATGATAAAGTTTGTTGCTATGTGGGAAAAAACTAAAGTACATTGTTTATATGAAAAGAAAATGAAGTGTGTTTCAATTTTTATAGGTACAAGAGTTGCGAGCACAAATGGATAATTATGTGCGGGTAAAAGAAGCGATGCAACAAAAGCAAAAGCAACTTGAAGACCAAATGACGGAAATTATGAGACGATTTGGTAATCCACCCGACAATCCACCAAACTAGTCTTAGTTTGTTGAAAACTTAATTATCTTATGTTTTATTATGTTTGTGGTTTAGAAGAAAATACTAAGATGTGTTGTATCGGATAATTTTAATACTCGTGTTTATTAGGATTGTTGTTGAATTTAGAACTTTGTAGTAAGTAATTTATGGATCTTTATTTGCAGAAAACCTGAGTGTTTTTTATTTATATTGTAGTGGGGTTCGTTTAATGCTAATTTTTGCTGACAGAGTAGTGACAAAAAAACTGTTGCAAAATAAAAACAATTCGTCGGATTTCGTCGCAAAATTCCGTCAAGAAGGCTGTCACAAAACTGTTATGGAAAACATTTGTTGAAAATTCGTCGGAAATCACCCACAACTTATACGTTGCTTATCTGTCGCAAATTTATTTGTCGGAAATCCGTTGGAAATCACCCAACATTAGTTTGTTGAAATTTCATCGCAACTCTGTCGCAAATGAGCCTGTCGTAAATCCGTCGAATAATTGCGACGGAATATTCCGTCGAGTTTTCGACACTGTTTCGTCGGATTTCTGTCGGATTAAGTTTCCTACGGCCTCTTTTCCGATAGAACTAAGTTCGTCGTTTTTTTGTCGGAATAATGTGACGGATTTCCGACGGATTACCCCGTCGGATTTTACCCAATTTTCTAGCAGTGACCGTCCTCCTGACCTTTGCGGCTCAACTCCGGCCATCCAACCTCCGCCGCTGCTGCTGTCCGCCGATGTCCACTTAAACTCTGACCTTTTGATTTCAATCGTCTTCAACGCAAGCCTGCTGCAACAACTAAACATGTAATCTTTAATTTAATGTAATAATGTTAGTTTAGTGTTTAAGGTTCGTAAAATTTGACAGAGATGATCAAAATTTCAAATTAAAGTTGATTGCCAAATTATCTATTAGTTATTTACACAATCGCAGGATTTTCGAAAATCATGAAAATAAGAAATACTTTGAAAATTGAAAATGATTGAAACTTGAAATTAAAAATCTAATCAGTCAAATTCGAGGAACGGGTGTACAAACTGTACATGTAGGTGTAAAAGAAGTCATCTAGAAGGAGAACATGATCAAAAAGTTGTGGTGACACAAATTTTGTATTTTTACCTTATATTACATTCTAATCGATTTTCTTGAAACTATCATCACTTCATTTTGCAGCTTTACCACTTAAAAAACTACGAAAAAGCATGTGGATTTTTATCACTTGCTTTTAAGGTCTTTTAAATTATGGGCCTGAAGCTTATTTACATTATCATCATGTTGGCCGTTTAAAAAAATTGAAACACGACAGCTTGCATACTCTCAATCTTTTTTGAACTGATGTATTATCATTGATGCTAGCGATGAATGGTTTCCAGATTTTTATTTTTGTAAAAAAACATTGTTTAATATGTATTATGTTTATGTTAGTATGCATTCTTTTTGTTTAATATGTATTATTATAATTAGTCGCACAACCGAAGCCCTTGATGTTGACTGTTTATATATTTAGTTAAGTAACATGGGACATTTGATAAGAGAAAAGGAGATTCGTATACAAAAGCAACTCATATTCAACTTGTATATATTTACTACTAGGTTAATAACTCGTACGTTAGATGAGTTGACAAATTAAAATAACAAAAACAAATTGTAAGTGTTATTATTTTTTAAAATAACAAAAAATAGTCACAAATCATAAATTTCTAAAACTTCTTTTTGTACACAACATTGAATTTTATTGGCAAGTCTATCATCATCATCATCATCATCTAAATTTAATAATTTTAATCCTTCTTTAGTTTTAACCATCGATAATATAACATGTTATAATCCAAAGAAAACATGTTCATCGACAAATATCATATGTACATACTTATATTTAGAATTGTTCAATATATATATATATATATATATATATATATATATATATATATATATATATATATATATATATATATATATATATATATATATATATATATATATATATATATATATATATATATATATTGCAAAACCAAAACCGAACCATTAAAAACTATTTTCAGCGCTAAAAATATTTTTTTGATTTTGTTTTCTGATTTCATTGTATTTTCTTTCGAAGTATGGTGCCACAAAGATTGTTATTGAAATTGGTAAAAATAACACATTTTTATTCCTTTTGCAAAACCTATTTCTTTACGATAAAATAGGGAAAATAACAATGTCTTTTCGTTAATTTGTTATCTATAGTTTCATATTTAGTTTTAAAATCCAATAAATTATAACAATATTGTCAAAATGCAAAACAAATTTTATTTTGATATAAAAATTGAAGATAGTGCTATAAATTGAAAAAAAATCTATCGACAATACCTTAATAGTTATTTTATTTAGAACAGAGACCAAAAACGTTGAAAGAACCTCATGTAAGGACCAAAATGGAAAAAATCAACTATATCCATGGATCAAAAATAGTCATTTACTTAGAATAGACAATAACAACATTACAAAGACCTCAAATAAAGACAAATAATCACAAGAAAACTTTTTGGGATCAAAATTGTGAAAATTGAAACACCCTCGCTTAATGCTTTTCATAAAAACATCATTTTAGCCCGAGGTTTATCCTTGTTGTTCAAAAATCGTCCTTGTGAAACTTTAAATTTCAAGGTTTTTCAAAATGGATAATTTAAGTTCAAATATTGTTTGAAAACACATTGGGGTTTCGTTAAAAACTTATTTCAGAGTTTAAGTTGCGGAAAAATCATTTGGTCCCACTTTAGATAAAACATTTTAGTTTATAAAGTAGCGAGGTTGTTACAATTCAAATACCATTACACAGTTCAAATGAAACCACACAATCCGTGGCCTTCTAAACAACGAGCTTCACTAAGTCTCCTAAACTCCTCAACTTGAGTACACATCAAAATAAGTTAGGCAATTGAAATGCCTAGTGAGTTTACCCGAGGCTAACCCATTCAGAGCAGGCAGTGAACTGTTGCACACGGGACAAACCTCCAAAAATAGTTTTGACACACTCAAAGGTTGTTTAAAACATCACAAGGTTTTACTCAAAATAGATAGTTATGATATGCAAATGCAATGCATGATGCAACTATCCCAAACCCATGTCAATCTCATAAACGTCCGACTCACCACAATGACACCTACCTAAGTTCACAAATGACACGCACAAAGCATGTCACTCGATCCCCGTATAGGAAAAACTAGGACTACTGGCCATCACACTAGCCCCATGAGGGTTAGCAACTCCCTCATGCAGTTCCCTAATGTCGGGAACGATTCCACAAACATCGTTTGAGGGCCCATCTTAACCCTCTATGTGGAATAATACTCATCAAGGTGGCTATTTTAGCCCATCATCTTTAAGGTCATCATAAGGTTCACACGATCGATCCCATCTTATATGAAATGCAATGCACAATAGGATGCTCGAAACGTCTTTCAAAAACACCATCATCGTCTTTGTTTAAAAACATCTTTAAAATGACTCATTTCATGCAATGCACACATAGTACTCATATAACAATTAGCACATAAAAGCATGCATGAAAATAGTTGATAACACACACAAAAGATAATAGAAGGGATGTGTACTCCCGGTAAACTCACCTCAGTGTTGACTGAAAAGTCAACAGTAATCCGTATAATCTCGTCGTGTCTGGAAAATATCTAGTCCTAATCTTCATCGTCTTTTTCTTCCATTTCCTATGATCCAACGTATAAAAGATAAATACGCGATCTAGATGCATTGTCTTTATTCCGACTTGACTAAAATCTCATCGCATAATTTAACTTATGTCTATACGAGGGCTAAGTTTGATCGTCTAGTCTATAATTTATCTTAAACGACTCGCAATATTTAAATAATCATTTTATATATTATCTCTTTCATTAGACAATGCATCTTCCCAAAAAGCCACATATATATATATATATATATATATATATATATATATATATATATATATATATATATATATATATATATATATATATATATATATATATATATATATATATATATATATATCAAAGAATGCATTTTCCTTTTTATATATATTTTTTGTGACTTAAACTCATATTAAAATCCGTATTATTTCTATTAATGGATTTAAATGGCATTTAATATAATAAGCTTATATCTTAAATAATTAATTGATTAATTAAATAAAATATTGAAATCCTTTTTGTTAGGCCATCGGTTAGACAAACCCAAGAGAATAAGTCCAACTTCAAGCCTTATAAGAAAATACAATCCAATCACTTAGCCCACCAGTTGATATGATCCAACAAATGCTACGTAAATAAAACCTAATGTGAAAGTCAACAAGTCAAAGATGTATACCTCTAGGCTCGATCCAGCCGGCTACCATCATCTCCACCGATACCATTTCTTTCCGGCGGTAAAGACTCCTCTAACCCTTTTTATCTCTGGCGATGGTGGACCAGTCACGACCTCAAGCTACGCTTCTCCCCACCCGATGATGCCCCTCAAGCAACGCAATCAAACCAATACCAAAGGAAAAGTGAACTCAGTGGGTTCAAACCCACCTTCATCGTCGAATTCACCGCCTTCGGAGGTCACTCTCTTATTCTCCATCTCTTCCCAACCCATCATTCTCCTAGAGGCAGTGAATGCCGGTTCAGACTTCGACCCCATCGCTTCCAATGGCTCTGGCAACCGTAGCTCCTCCATCTGATCTGGTGAAGGTGATCCCGCCATGTCCCTCCGCCGTGTACGACCCATCTGCCACCGCCCCACAGAGGGTTGAGTCCTCGTGACCGTTTTCCTCACACCCGCTGATCTACCAGGTATCGGGAAAAACCACCGCCGCACCCAACCATCGTCGTTTCTTCATCATTACTCACCACTCACATCACCATCGATCCTCTGTTTTCCCTCTGTGAATTTGTTACTTCCATACTCAGTCATTTATCGGGGTTGAAGAATATGTCTTCAAAATTCAACAATCTTTTATTCAAAGGCTGTATTTTCAAATGGCTGCTAATCAATTTTCAAATGTGGCTTGTAAAGAATTCAACATATGAGCCATTTTTCCTTAAATGGCATGTAGAAATTTTAGTATAAATAGGTTAGAAGATCATTGATGCACACCACACCAAAACATCTTCTATTCTTATTCATCTTCTTATTAATACATAAGAGTTATAAACTCTTTGTATTTTTATATTTCTCCAAACCTTTTGTAAACACCACAAAATATAGTGAATTGGTTCTCGGCTTCCTCCGCCCGTGGTTTTTCCCGATTTGGGTTTTCCACGTAAATCCTCGTGTCTCTATTTTATTTACTTTATTCGTATTTTCGTTGTGATTATTACCGTTTGATAATTTTGATCCTATTCCGCATTGAGCTAATATTGTCTAAAGTCAATTCGGATCCGTCGTATTTTACAACAATTGGTATCAGAGCATCCGGGTTTTGATATTAGCTTGTTGGGATCATTTTATCAAGTAATAAATCATGTATTCGGTGAAATACGATATTCCACTGCTGGATCGGAATACCCGATTAGGCAAGTAAAGATGAGAGATATTCTCATTCAGATGGATTTACACAAGGCGCTCTTGGGCTTCGAAAGGATGCCCAATACATGGACCGAAGAAGAAAAGGAGATGAAAGATCTGAAGGATTTATCTCAAATTCGTTTGCACTTGTCAAACGTTGTTTTACAAGATGTTCTAAAAGAAACGTCGGCGGCTGCTTTGTGGCTGAAGTTGGAGCAGTTATTGATGACAAAGAGCTTACCGAACAAGTTGCATCTAAAGCAACGGTTGTTTAATCTCAAGATGATTGAAGGAGGCTCGCTAGCTGAACATTTGTCTACATTCAAAGAGTTAGTAAATAACTTGGAGAATATGGATGTTCAATATGAAGATGAAGACTTGGCTTTATTTTTGTTGTCATCGTTGCCCGAATCCTATAGCCATTTTCGTGATACAATCATCTACAGTCGTGACACTCTTGTTTTAGATGAAGTCTTTACAACTTTGGATTCTAAAGAGAAGATGAAGCATATTACCGGTGGTGGTTCAAGTGATTCTAAAGCCGAAGGTTTAAATGTCAGAGGACGAACAACAGAGAGAAGTAGAACTTCTCAATCTTCCAACAGAACCAGATCCAAGTCAAAAAGAAAACGAAAGTTTTGCAACTATTGTCACAAGAAGGGACATGTGCTTGAAGAATGTTTCAAGTTGAAGAATAAAGAAAAAGAGAAGGCTGCAGCAAATGGTAAACAAGCTAGCACTTCGGGTGAAGCCGATGTAGCAGAGGTCGAATGTATTGGAGAACTCTTGACAGTTTATTCAGATAAACTGGATTCCACTGGTGATTGGATACTCGACTTTGGTTGTACTTTTCATATGTGTCACAACAAAAGTTGGTTTTACACATTTGAAAAGGTTAACCAGGGATATGTGTTGATGGGTAACAATACTACATGTCCAGTTCTTGAACATGGTTCAGTCAGAATCCGTATGTTTGATGGCGTTATCCGAACCATTGGGGATATTAGATATGTCCCTGACCTCAGAAGAAACTTGTTATCTCTCAGTTCCTTTGATAAAAAGGGATACGAGTTTGCCGGTAAAGGTGGAGTTCTCAGGGTGTTCAAAGATGGTTCCGACAAACTGAGAGCCAATCGAAAAACCTCCGACCTCTACTTTCTTGACGGGCAAACAGTTTCGAGTGATGCTGCTGTTGTTTCAAAGTCTCTTTCTGATCCAGATCAGTCCCGTCTTTGGCACCTTCGACTTGGCCATATGAGTTTTCAAGGCATGTCAGAATTGAGTCGAAGAGGTTTACTTGGTCAACAAAAGATTGTTGATTTGGAGTTCTGTGAAGACTGTGTATATGGCAAGGCAAAACGAGTGAGGTTTGCAAGTGGTATCCATACAACGAAAGGACCACTCGACTATGTCCACTCGGATTTGTGGGGACCAGCTCGAGTTGCTTCTAAAGGTGGAGCTAACTATATGCTCACTATCACTGACGATTTCTCCAGGAAGGTGTGGTGTTTCTTCTTAAAACATAAGAGAGACGTTTTCTCTACCTTCAGAGACTGGAAGTTCAGGTTGAAAAGCAATCAGGATTGGTAGTAAAGTATCTTCGTACGGATAATGGACTAGAGTTTTGCTTAGAAGAGTTTAATGCCTATTGCCGGAAGGAAGGCATTACTCGACATTTCACGGTAGTCCATACGCCTCAACAAAATGGTGTAGCCGAAAGGATGAATCGCACCATTATGGAGAAGGTCAGATGTATGCTTTCAAATTCCAAATTGCCAAAGTCTTTTTGGGCGGTGGCTGCTTCTACTGCTTGCTATGTTATCAACCGATCACCGTCACGAGCAATCGAAAAGAAAACTCCGTATGAGTTATGGTCCGGGAAACCTTCCGATTATACACATCTGAAACCTTTTGGATGTCCAGCTTATACACGAGTTGACAATGGGAAGTTAGAACCGAGAGCACTTAAATGTGTCTTTCTTGGTTATAATCCAGGAGTTAAAGGTTACAAGTTATGGAGCAATGATCTAAATAAAATCATCATCTCAAGAGATGTTATTTTTGACGAGTCTGCTATGATTCATCAAACTTCCGACTCTACAGAAGATACAGTCGCATCATCAAAAGCAAATGAAGAGAAAGCTCAAATGGAGGTGGAGTTTCCTACTTCACCTGTCACCATTCCGAGTCCAGTTGAGCAACAAGAGTCTTCCTCGCCAAATGAGCATGTCGTTGTTGAAGAAACAACAAGTTCACAACCACAAGCTACTACTCGAAGCATTGCAAGAGATAGGCCGAGAAGACAAATTGTGTTGGATTAGGTGTCTAAGCCATGACTTTACAACTATATTTATCTTATTGATTGAAGCAAAGTCCATTTGGGTTGCCCTCATAGCTGGAGGTCAGGATAGAGTTCAGTAGAGTAAAAGGTTGATTTATTAATTGTGTAATAAATCAATAGAATTAATTAAATGGTTTATTAATATATTTAAGTGTTAATATATTAATTAGAAACTATAATAATTAATTGAGATTTAATCAAGAATTAATTGGATTTAATTTAGTGATTAAATTAATTAATTAAAAGTGCAGGGACTGGTTTTGTAATTATTCAATAGTTGAATAAAAGGCTGGCCAGTGGATAGGGGTTAAAGGTGGCGAGATTTGTGGTGTCACCACAAGGATCTCGAAACCCTAATTAGGGTTAAGGAAAGCCTTGTCCAAATGGTCAGCAGGCTTGCCCATTTGGAGGCTCCTTAGGGTTTCAGCTGTAACCCTTGGAGGCTATAAAAGGAGGCACCTGGCCACCCTAAAACCTGCGCCATTTACATCAAGATAAACTCTGCTGAACTGTCCTCTCCATTGCTGTGGGTATGACTTGCATCTGAGGCAGGACACTTGTGCTGCTAGCTTCAAGAACAAGATTCAAAGGTTGGTAATTCTTGTTTTAATCTTTAGAATTTATTGTTGGCCTTTAGGTTATAGTTTATTATCTTCATAGAAGAAAACATAGATCTTTCTAGGGTTGCATGTGAACCATAGGATTATTTGTGTTCATTGTTTGCTAGAAAACCCTTCAGTGGTATCAGAGCGTAGGCTGTTTTCTTGTGATTGATATAAACTGCATAAATTGTTTGTGTCATGAGTGTTTTTGCGAAAAACACTCCTTGGAATGGTTTTTGGTCGAAATCTAGGCTAGGGTTTCCTAACCCTAGCCGCCACCCTTTGTTTCCCCTTTGATTTGCTTGCCTTGTTTAGTTGGTTGTTATTTTTGGTAGTTTACTAAATTGAATAACTGGAACCCTAATTGCCTTGCATGCAAATTTCGACCAACTAGGGTTATTAGATAGAAAATTAATTTGATTAATTTATAATATCTATCTTAGATTTAATTAATTTAATTAATTGTTAATTAAAAGATAAATTAAATCAGCTCAAAGGATTAATTTAAAATTTTCGAAAAATTAGAATAAATTAGCGAAAATTCTGAATAAATTAATTCTAAAATATTTTAATAAGATTAAAATATATCTTATATATTTATGATTAAAAGTTAATTATTTATATATAAGAAAATTGGTTAGTCTTACCGCAAGTAGGCCTCATTCACAAAACTGTCCTATAAAGAGGGTATAAGGCGACTGACTATAAAATGTTAGTCTAATGGGTATCCACTCTTACCCACCGCTCTCCTGGCCAGTCAAGTGTCGTTAGCCGAACGGGTTTGATAGAACCGTTAAGCCTCTTAAAAGTATAATGCTATAATTGAAAGTACTAGAACCTTGAACAAAACCCAATCTAGTTACTTTAGGATAAAAAATGTGAATTTGATGCTAACCCATGAAATTGCACATTGCACTTTATGAAACGTTGGTGGAGCGTGTGTGGGTTACCGGCACACCAATGGGGGTTCATAAAGAGTGGCAATGGGTTTCTCGGGTGTTATCATTGTTGATGGAGCGTGTGTGGTTAACCGGCACATCAATTTGAGATGATAATGGACCCCGAGAGTACCAAGCTAATTTGCATGGTTATTCACACCCGGTTTGTGATCCTCGGCATCCCAGTCACAAACGGTGGGGCATATCCGAGATTAAACATGCCATTGAATAGTTCAATGAGTCTCAGAGATCTAGGAATTTCATAAGACTGAAATTGATAAAAGTTATCTACCTTAATGACCACTGTGTTGTGACTACGGCATCCCTCTTCACAGCATAGTTGGGGTATTTTGGGTCCTAGCCTTGTTAAATAATAAATTGGGTAATTATTTAAAAGGATTAATTAAACGAATAAAATTCAAATTTTATATATGTCTGAAGAAAGTGTCTTTCTCCTTCTTCTCCTCCTTCACCCATTTCTGAGAGCTTCAGAAAGCACCTATTTAGTATGGTAAGGCTGACTGGCCTGAACTATGTGATACGGTTTTGCAATTAGAGAATAGTTCTTAGTTTTGCTGGGGAACCATATCAAACTGAGTGTCCGCTCCCAAACATGGCATCACACCACAGCTTGTGAGCATGACTCCTTGACTATTGAATCCAAGGAAGTTCGTTGCCTTATGCTATTAATCATTAACCCCGAGTTCCGCAGGGATTTAGAATTCCAGGGGTCTGATAAGTTAGCACAGCTAGTTGAGGAAAGGTTCCGAGAACTGGTTGAAAAAGGAGAACGAACTAGGATCTTCAAAGAGCTTGAAGATGCAAGCTAGAAGGAAGTAGCACCAGTTTGCGTGTTCCCGAGATTGAGGGATACATAGGCGAACAGTATAAAACTGGTTTCCCTTTGGGATCGGGAGTTAAGCATTAGCTCAACTCGCTGATCTGTTCGTCCAGATGAACAGAAAGGGTAACCGGATAAGACAATCGTGGAAGTGCATTCAATGTCGACTCTATATGAATCGTTCATGGAGAAGCATAGTTCCATTAATTCAGCTGCTTCAGGATTGAGTCCAGTATTAAGGTGCATCAAGAAATGATCCAGATCGTCTGGACCGATTGTTCGATGTTTCAAACTGGGAATCCATAAGGTGGGACACAGTCACAGAAAGATTGGAAAAATGCTCTAAAGCCAAACTGTTTGGCAGACTCAGTAATATCTTAAAACTCAGAATACCTGATCCTCATTTCCTTGATACAGGATGTGTTTCTCACATTTGCTCTGTATGCACGGACTCTGTAGGATGCGGGATGTTGTCGCACAGGAGCATATTCAGATTAGATATGGAGCTCGTGCATTTTTGGAGTTAAGCTAGATATCTGTTCTTGTTATTGGTTTATAGATACATTTAACATAGATTCGCATTGTACATTGTTCTGAGGATAATTCTGGTTTAATGAAATTTTTTCTTAAAAATGGTTGTTTTAATTGTCCTCGAAATGTTGTGTGAATGTGTTGATGACGTAAATGGTAATAACTTGAATGTTGAAACATCCAATGGGATTGGACTTATATATTGTGTTCTTTATGATTGTTAAAGTGAATTTTATGAGAATCACTTCAACCAAAGGTCCAGTTGGACAGGACTTTGGAATCATTTGACTTAAAGTCACGTGATGAATTGAGTGCTTAATAAAATTAATTGTGGCAAGAAAGGAATCGCCCAAAGATCCAATGGATAGGATTTTGGAATCAGCTGACTTGGAGTCAGGTGATGATTGTATGTCTTGAACAATATTAACAAAGTCATAAAGTTACATAGAGATGTAAAGGTATTAAGATTTTGAGCAACAAACACATAAGTTACTGTGTATTGCTCGAATATTTGAACAGAACACGATTAGTTATGCTTCATGATATTTGCCAAATGGTTTGACAAATATGGCTTCGCTTATCGGAATAAGCGATTGATTGGAACCTTGAAGTGTTCAAAGATTTCAAAGGAAGCATAAAATCAACAGAACCTGAGTAACAACATAGACTGAGAAAATGTTTCACAGTTTATCCTCTTCCAAGAACACTAATGGTTATAATGTGTCTAAGGGAAGATGATGGAGCATTGATCGAAATAGTTTTGATCCTCGGTGTATAAGATACACTGGATACATTTCCGACTAATTTTTCAATGAATTGAACATTCAACCAGTCAGACCGCAGAAGCCATATTCCGACCACATCTTAGACTAAGTAGGTTATGTCGACACTGTCTGAAATGTAAAGCTGGGATCATCCCACTAGTACATAGAAAGTCCAGGGTCATGTAGCATTCGTCTGAATCTCATGACAAGCCTGAAACTGATCAGCAATGTCGTTTTTCATTGGCCACTCCAGTTATCCTTTGAAAGAAGAGTACTTTTAGAAAGAACTCAAGTTCTAAGGAAACAGTGGGAGTAAGAATAATTCTGAACGAGTTCAGGAATTAGCCAAGTGAAACAACCTTTAGTCACCACTGGGACTTGACCAGGAATTAGATTCCTGTTAAACCTGACATACCCTCTCTTCGCTTGACCAGTAGTTGTTGTCACCATCATAAGGAGTTATGATCCGGGTGATATACCGAGTAGTGGTAAAACACTAAAGATGGTACGGATAAGTAATCCGACTGCTAGAAGCATTGGTGAGCCCAGTTGCTGCCAAATAAGAGAACCTTACCGCGAGACACAGTCTATGTGACAGTTTGATTGATCTTTACAACTGGTCTAGGAACCAGTGGGAGTAATTGAATCATCAAAAGAAGGGAACATAGAAATGTACTTACAGAACATCTGGTTGAATGAGTCATCACTTGGAGTCAAGCAACTGATTCTGAGAGAAGCACTCTCAATAGAAGATGTAATCCGAGAGGATTCTGCGTGGCATAGTGTGAGTCGTTAGTGGAGCGTGTGTGGTTTACCGGCACACTAATATGGACTCACATAGAGCATGCCATTACGAAAGGTACATGGCCCCGAGATTCGTCCCATGGGCATCTCGCAAGAAAGGATATTCGGATTCTCAAAATAGGCCAAAAGGTTTGGATTTTGTGAATAGCCTGAAAGATTTCCTTTAATATGTCGGAAAGGTTTGGATTTCGGTTTCGCAAAATGTGCCATAAGTTTTGGATTTTGTGAATAGTCCGAAAGAGTCATATAACGGTGTCAAAGCCAGTGGGAGTATCGTTGTTATCTGCTATCATTGTATGAGGGTTACATACTGGTTCTAGGAAACGTCTCTTATCATTACAAAGTGTAATGACTTGGTGTTAAGAAACGGTTCGCTATGAAAGACTTTAAGAGATACAACATACTCAGGTGGTTGTGAACATCTATTAGATAGATCAGAATTCTGCCAATATGATCTTGATGAGATTCAAGATGCATAACCCCAGGAATGGAGTTTCCTGTCATTGCAAAGTGTAATGAATTGGCATGAAGGAAACAAAGAAGGTGCAGCATGCTCACGTAGTTCATAGACATCTATCAGATAGATGAGACTGACAGTATTGACTTAGCCGTTGAGAATATGATCTTGATGGGATTCAAGATGCATAAGAAAGAGTCACCGAAAGGAAATGGTTTCCGGAAATCATGACACAAGGATTATTGGTAATCTTAGGATTCCGAAAGGGCTTGGAATAAGATTACATCAGGTTCCTCGAGCCTCTTGGACAAATCAGAAGTGTTATGAACATATCCTGATGACTTAATGCTTAGAGCATTGTATGTTGGATTCAGGATATTGCCTGGCTGAAAATACTGAATGGATTTTTGAACAGACGTGAGAAATCATTGGGAAATGATTAGGGTGATTGATTTGAAAGGGTTTTCAAATCGGTAATTGTTTACACCAAAACGTGGTGCTATAGGACTTCATGGTTAAAGAATTTCGTTGGTTTCTGATGGAGGGCGTGTGGTTCACGGGCACATCATGACACCTCGAAATTGTCTTAGGGTGTAGTCATGTAGACTAAAGACCCGAGAACCATGGGCAGTCACAGTACACATCACCGGAATGGAGTTGTGAGAGAAAATGACAGAATGACAAAATGACAAATTGAGATATCATCGGAAGAGTATCCGATAGGATCATCTGCAATAAAGTGTATAAGTGTTAGACACTTGGATACATAGAAAGAGTGAAAAGGTCATAGACATAGATATAAAAGGCTTGAATTGAGAGTTTAAAAGAGAATAAGAAACCGATAATAGTTATGATAAATCCGACTTGGTGATTACCTCGTGGAGACTTGGTAATTAGCAGGAGTAGCTGCCAGTCAGATTTTATGTTTCGCTTTTGCATGTTTACTTCCTGAATAATTGGATTATTCAAACATCCACAGTCGTTCATACTCTTAGGGAGTAAGTATGAAGGAAGACTGTCATGAATTGGTTTGTAGATTGTCTAAGGAGTTAGACATAGCAATAAGATTGCTGCAACGTTCATGAGTACTTGGAAATGGAGATTTGAGTATTGGATAAACCCGCGCTCAATGGATTGCTTCATGGATTATATCACGAGCAATGTTGAGACGATAATATCTTTTGGTCTTAAAGTGGAGAGATATGAGTTATAATTTGCAAGGCGGTTGTTCATTGATAGTACGAAAACGCATCGGTAACTCGATGTTATAAAACGTGCTGTTGTGAGTGATTTGTCGGGTAAAAGATATAACATATTAGTCAAAGCTTATTCGTCCCTTGACCCAGACGGGAAACAGATATCTGTTGGCCACTCGATGATTTTGAAGTTGACTGAAGCGCTGGCCAGCCAGGACTGAATTGATTCGTTCAATTAGAAGTCTAAAAGTCATAAGCAAAATCGGAAATCGGGAAACAGTGTGTCAGACAGAGATTGATCTCAATCCATGTCTCATGTCTGAAAATATCTTGTTGGACGGAGGATCATCTGATCACTTATCTTTGGACGGAACTGACTAGGTCAGAGTTCGGCAGCAGTTTCTAGGAAGCTGCAGGTTGTTTATTAATCAGAAGATAAATTAAAGTCATAGACTTATCCAAGTGGGAGACTGTTGGATTAGGTGTCTAAGCCATGACTTTACAACTATATTTATCTTATTGATTGAAGCAAAGTCCATTTGGGTTGCCCTCATAGCTGGAGGTCAGGATAGAGTTCAGTAGAGTAAAAGGTTGATTTATTAATTGTGTAATAAATCAATAGAATTAATTAAATGGTTTATTAATATATTTAAGTGTTAATATATTAATTAGAAACTATAATAATTAATTGAGATTTAATCAAGAATTAATTGGATTTAATTTAGTGATTAAATTAATTAATTAAAAGTGCAGGGACTGGTTTTGTAATTATTCAATAGTTGAATAAAAGGCTGGCCAGTGGATAGGGGTTAAAGGTGGCGAGATTTGTGGTGTCACCACAAGGATCTCGAAACCCTAATTAGGGTTAAGGAAAGCCTTGTCCAAATGGTCAGCAGGCTTGCCCATTTGGAGGCTCCTTAGGGTTTCAGCTGTAACCCTTGGAGGCTATAAAAGGAGGCACCTGGCCACCCTAAAACCTGCGCCATTTACATCAAGATAAACTCTGCTGAACTGTCCTCTCCATTGCTGTGGGTATGACTTGCATCTGAGGCAGGACACTTGTGCTGCTAGCTTCAAGAACAAGATTCAAAGGTTGGTAATTCTTGTTTTAATCTTTAGAATTTATTGTTGGCCTTTAGGTTATAGTTTATTATCTTCATAGAAGAAAACATAGATCTTTCTAGGGTTGCATGTGAACCATAGGATTATTTGTGTTCATTGTTTGCTAGAAAACCCTTCAAATTGTTCTTCCAAAGAGGTATGTTGAAGCTGAAGTTGTTGCTTATGCTTTTATTGTTGCTAATGATATTGAGTCGGAAACGGAGCCTCTAAATTATGATGAGGCTATCAAATCTAAAGACTCAAGTGATTGGATGATTGCTATACATAATGAGATGGAATCCTTGCAAAGAAATGGTACTTGGGATTTAGTTCCTATTCCAAAAGGGAAAAGGCCAGTTAAATGCAAGTGGGTCTACAAGCTCAAAGAACCTGTTAACCCGAATGAGAAACCAAGATATAAAGCTCGGTTGGTAGCTAAAGGCTATAGTCAAATTCCAGGCGTTGACTATACTGACATCTATTCCCCAGTAGTCAAACACACTTCTATTCGTGCATTGTTGGGGTTAGTTGCTTCAAATGATTATGAGTTGGAGCAACTAGATGTTACTACAGCTTTCCTAAATGGTGAGCTTGAGGAAGAGATTTTCATGCAACAACCTAAAGGTTTTGTAGTTCCTGGCAAGGAGGACTACGTATGTAAATTGAAGAAATCTCTCTATGGCCTCAAGCAGTCTCCTAGACAATGGTACAAGAGGTTCGATTCTTTCATGACCAGTCACAAATTCAACAGGTGCACCTATGATAGCTGCGTTTATTTCAAGAAAGGTGACGATGGTTTAAAGATCTACTTACTCTTGTACGTGGATGACATGTTGATTGCAGCAAAAGATATGAAGGAGATTCAGAAGTTAAAAGACCAGTTGAAAGCTGATTTTGAAATGAAGGACTTAGGAGCTGCCAAGAAAATTTTAGGTATGGAAATTGTTCGTGACAGGAAGTCTAGGATCTTTCATCTTTCTCAAAAAGGTTACATTGAGAAAGTCCTAAGACGTTTTAATATGCATGAAGCAAAGCCTGTCAACACACCTTTTGCAGCTCATTTCAAGTTATCATCCGCTTTAAGTCCTACTACTGAGACTGATATGGAGTACATGGCACGCGTACCATACTCTAGTCCTGTTGGATCTTTGATGTATGTTATGATCTGCACACGCCCTGATTTGGCTTATGTAGTTAGCATGGTTAGTAGATATATGGCGAACCCGGGAAGAGAACATTGGAAAGCAGTACAGTGGATCTTACGTTATCTACGCGGTACGTCTTCTATGTGTCTACGCTATGGATAATCTAACACTGGGGTGGTTGGATATGTTGATTCAGATTTTGGCAAAGACTTGGATAAACGAAGATCCATTACAGGGTATGTGTTTACACTGAACGATTGTGCTATTAGTTGGAAAGCCCAGTTACAGTCTACAGTTGCACTGTCTTCTACAGAGGCAGAGTATATGGCGATTACAGAAGCAGTTAAGAAAGATATTTGGTTGAACGGATTATTTAGAGAACTCGATGATAGAATAAAGGTTACCACAGTATTTTGTGATAATCAAAGTGCTATCTTCTTGAGTAAAGATCAGATGTTTCATGACCGTACAAAACACATTGATATTCGTTATCATTTTGTGCGTGATATCATTGAAAAAGGTGATTATGTCATAGAAAAGATCGATACAGATTATAATCCCGCTGATGTGTTCACTAAGATTCTTCCAATATCCAAGTTCAAACTGTGTTTGGACTTAATGGGTATTTCTGATCGCAGTTGAGCCTGATTAGGCTCGTGGTAGAGGAAGTATTTCATTTTTCAGGATCAATTTTTCTCTATATGGTAATTGCAATTTCTTATGGAGTTTTGAAGTTTGAAGAGTTGTTGGTTTTACCAAATAGGTATACAAGTTTTGTTCCATTTTGAAGTCAAGGTGGAGATTGAAGAATATGTCTTCAAAATTCAACAATCTTTTATTCAAAGGCTGCAACACTTATTTTCAAATGGCTGCTAATCAATTTTCAAATGTGGCTTGTAAAGAATTCAACATATGAGCCATTTTTCCTTAAATGGCATGTAGAAATTTTAGTATAAATAGGTTAGAAGATCATTGATGCACACCACACCAAAACATCTTCTCTTCTTATTCATCTTCTTATTAATACATAAGAGTTATAAACTCTTTGTATTTTTATATTTCTCCAAACCTTTTGTAAACACCACAAAATATAGTGAATTGGTTCTCGGCTTCCTCCGCCCGTGGTTTTTCCCGATTTGGGTTTTCCACGTAAATCCTCGTGTCTCTATTTTATTTACTTTATTCGTATTTTCGTTGTGATTATTACCGTTTGATAATTTTGATCCTATTCCGCATTGAGCTAATATTGTCTAAAGTCAATTCGGATCCGTCGTATTTTACAACAATTGGTATCAGAGCATCCGGGTTTTGATATTAGCTTGTTGGGATCATTTTATCAAGTAATAAATCATGTATTCGGTGAAATACGATATTCCACTGCTGGATCGGAATACCCGATTAGGCAAGTAAAGATGAGAGATATTCTCATTCAGATGGATTTACACAAGGCGCTCTTGGGCTTCGAAAGGATGCCCAATACATGGACCGAAGAAGAAAAGGAGATGAAAGATCTGAAGGATTTATCTCAAATTCGTTTGCACTTGTCAAACGTTGTTTTACAAGATGTTCTAAAAGAAACGTCGGCGGCTGCTTTGTGGCTGAAGTTGGAGCAGTTATTGATGACAAAGAGCTTACCGAACAAGTTGCATCTAAAGCAACGGTTGTTTAATCTCAAGATGATTGAAGGAGGCTCGCTAGCTGAACATTTGTCTACATTCAAAGAGTTAGTAAATAACTTGGAGAATATGGATGTTCAATATGAAGATGAAGACTTGGCTTTATTTTTGTTGTCATCGTTGCCCGAATCCTATAGCCATTTTCGTGATACAATCATCTACAGTCGTGACACTCTTGTTTTAGATGAAGTCTTTACAACTTTGGATTCTAAAGAGAAGATGAAGCATATTACCGGTGGTGGTTCAAGTGATTCTAAAGCCGAAGGTTTAAATGTCAGAGGACGAACAACAGAGAGAAGTAGAACTTCTCAATCTTCCAACAGAACCAGATCCAAGTCAAAAAGAAAACGAAAGTTTTGCAACTATTGTCACAAGAAGGGACATGTGCTTGAAGAATGTTTCAAGTTGAAGAATAAAGAAAAAGAGAAGGCTGCAGCAAATGGTAAACAAGCTAGCACTTCGGGTGAAGCCGATGTAGCAGAGGTCGAATGTATTGGAGAACTCTTGACAGGTTATTCAGATAAACTGGATTCCACTGGTGATTGGATACTCGACTTTGGTTGTACTTTTCATATGTGTCACAACAAAAGTTGGTTTTACACATTTGAAAAGGTTAACCAGGGATATGTGTTGATGGGTAACAATACTACATGTCCAGTTCTTGAACATGGTTCAGTCAGAATCCGTATGTTTGATGGCGTTATCCAAACCATTGGGGATATTAGATATGTCCCTGACCTCAGAAGAAACTTGTTATCTCTCAGTTCCTTTGATAAAAAGGGATACGAGTTTGCCGGTAAAGGTGGAGTTCTCAGGGTGTTCAAATATGGTTCCGACAAACTGAGAGCCAATCGAAAAACCTCCGACCTCTACTTTCTTGACGGGCAAACAGTTTCGAGTGATGCTGCTGTTGTTTCAAAGTCTCTTTCTGATCCAGATCAGTCCCGTCTTTGGCACCTTCGACTTGGCCATATGAGTTTTCAAGGCATGTCAGAATTGAGTCGAAGAGGTTTACTTGGTCAACAAAAGATTGTTGATTTGGAGTTCTGTGAAGACTGTGTATATGGCAAGGCAAAACGAGTGAGGTTTGCAAGTGGTATCCATACAACGAAAGGACCACTCGACTATGTCCACTCGGATTTGTGGGGACCAGCTCGAGTTGCTTCTAAAGGTGGAGCTAACTATATGCTCACTATCATTGACGATTTCTCCAGGAAGGTGTGGTGTTTCTTCTTAAAACATAAGGGAGACGTTTTCTCTACCTTCAGAGACTGGAAAGTTCAGGTTGAAAAGAAATCAGGATTGGTAGTAAAGTATCTTCGTACGGATAATGGACTAGAGTTTTGCTCAGAAGAGTTTAATGCCTATTGCCGGAAGGAAGGCATTACTCGACATTTCACGGTAGTCCATACGCCTCAACAAAATGGTGTAGCCGAAAGGATGAATCGCACCATTATGGAGAAGGTCAGATGTATGCTTTCAAATTCCAAATTGCCAAAGTCTTTTTGGGCGGTGGCTGCTTCTACTGCTTGCTATGTTATCAACCGATCACCGTCACGAGCAATCGAAAAGAAAACTCCGTATGAGTTATGGTCCGGGAAACCTTCCGATTATACACATCTGAAACCTTTTGGATGTCCAGCTTATACACGAGTTGACAATGGGAAGTTAGAACCGAGAGCACTTAAATGTGTCTTTCTTGGTTATAATCCAGGAGTTAAAGGTTACAAGTTATGGAGCAATGATCTAAATAAAATCATCATCTCAAGAGATGTTATTTTTGACGAGTCTGCTATGATTCATCAAACTTCCGACTCTACAGAAGATACAGTCGCATCATCAAAAGCAAATGAAGAGAAAGCTCAAATGGAGGTGGAGTTTCCTACTTCACCTGTCACCATTCCAAGTCCAGTTGAGCAACAAGAGTTTTCCTCGCCAAATGAGCATGTCGTTGTTGAAGAAACAACAAGTTCACAACCACAAGCTACTACTCGAAGCATTGCAAGAGATAGGCCGAGAAGACAAATTGTTCTTCCAAAGAGGTATGCTGAAGCTGAAGTTGTTGCTTATGCTTTTATTGTTGCTAATGATATTGAGTCGGAAACGGAGCCTCTAAATTATGATGAGGCTATCAAATCTAAAGACTCAAGTGATTGGATGATTGCTATACATAATGAGATGGAATCCTTGCAAAGAAATGGTACTTGGGATTTAGTTCTTATTCCAAAAGGGAAAAGGCCAGTTAAATGCAAGTGGGTCTACAAGCTCAAAGAACCTGTTAACCCGAATGAGAAACCAAGATATAAAGCTCGGTTGGTAGCTAAAGGCTACAGTCAAATTCCAGGCGTTGACTATACTGACATCTATTCCCCAGTAGTCAAACACACTTCTATTCGTGCATTGTTGGGGTTAGTTGCTTCAAATGATTATGAGTTGGAGCAACTAGATGTTACTACAGCTTTCCTAAATGGTGAGCTTGAGGAAGAGATTTTCATGCAACAACCTAAAGGTTTTGTAGTTCCTGGCAAGGAGGACTACGTATGTAAATTGAAGAAATCTCTCTATGGCCTCAAGCAGTCTCCTAGACAATGGTACAAGAGGTTCGATTCTTTCATGACCAGTCACAAATTCAACAGGTGCACCTATGATAGCTGCGTTTATTTCAAGAAAGGTGACGATGGTTTAAAGATCTACTTACTCTTGTACGTGGATGACATGTTGATTGCAGCAAAAGATATGAAGGAGATTCAGAAGTTAAAAGACCAGTTGAAAGCTGATTTTGAAATGAAGGACTTAGGAGCTGCCAAGAAAATTTTAGGTATGGAAATTGTTCGTGACAGGAAGTCTAGGATCTTGCATCTTTCTCAAAAAGGTTACATTGAGAAAGTCCTAAGACGTTTTAATATGCATGAAGCAAAGCCTGTCAACACACCTTTTGCAGCTCATTTCAAGTTATCATCCGCTTTAAGTCCTACTACTGAGACTGATATGGAGTACATGGCACGCGTACCATACTCTAGTGCTGTTGGATCTTTGATGTATGTTATGATCTGCACACGCCCTGATTTGGCTTATGTAGTTAGCATGGTTAGTAGATATATGGCGAACCCAGGAAGAGAACATTGGAAAGCAGTACAGTGGATCTTACGTTATCTACGTGGTACGTCTTCTATGTGTCTACGCTATGGATAATCTAACACTGGGGTGGTTGGATATGTTGATTCAGATTTTGGCAAAGACTTGGATAAACGAAGATCCATTACAGGGTATGTGTTTACACTGAACGATTGTGCTATTAGTTGGAAAGCCCAGTTACAGTCTACAGTTGCACTGTCTTCTACAGAGGCAGAGTATATGGCGATTACAGAAGCAGTTAAGAAAGATATTTGGTTGAACGGATTATTTAGAGAACTCGATGATAGAATAAAGGTTACCACAGTATTTTGTGATAATCAAAGTGCTATCTTCTTGAGTAAAGATCAGATGTTTCATGACCGTACAAAACACATTGATATTCGTTATCATTTTGTGCGTGATATCATTGAAAAAGGTGATTATGTCATAGAAAAGATCGATACAGATTATAATCCCGCTGATGTGTTCACTAAGATTCTTCCAATATCCAAGTTCAAACTGTGTTTGGACTTAATGGGTATTTCTGATCGCAGTTGAGCCTGATTAGGCTCGTGGTAGAGGAAGTATTTCATTTTTCAGGATCAATTTTTCTCTATATGGTAATTGCAATTTCTTATGGAGTTTTGAAGTTTGAAGAGTTGTTGGTTTTACCAAATAGGTATACAAGTTTTGTTCCATTTTGAAGTCAAGGTGGAGATTGAAGAATATGTCTTCAAAATTCAACAATCTTTTATTCAAAGGCTGCAACACTTATTTTCAAATGGCTGCTAATCAATTTTCAAATGTGGCTTGTAAAGAATTCAACATATGAGCCATTTTTCCTTAAATGGCATGTAGAAATTTTAGTATAAATAGGTTAGAAGATCATTGATGCACACCACACCAAAACATCTTCTCTTCTTATTCATCTTCTTATTAATACATAAGAGTTATAAACTTTTTGTATTTTTATATTTCTCCAAACCTTTTGTAAACACCACAAAATATAGTGAATTGGTTCTCGGCTTCCTCCGCCCGTGGTTTTTCCCGATTTGGGTTTTCCACGTAAATCCTCGTGTCTCTATTTTATTTACTTTATTCGTATTTTCGTTGTGATTATTACCGTTTGATAATTTTGATCCTATTCCGCATTGAGCTAATATTGTCTAAAGTCAATTCGGATCCGTCGTATTTTAAAACAGGGGTTGTTCATCAGTTCCATCCCAATGGCGATGCTCCATTATTATTCTTCTCAGCAACCAAGAAAAGGGGAGGGGGTGGGTTCTTCCCCGCCATTCACGCAACCCTCACCATCGATCTCACTCCTTTTTCTCAAGCTCCCTTCTGCAACATCGGTCATCGGAAATGGTGATCGTGTATCCCCCACCAGCTCTAGCTCTAGCTCTAGCTCTAGCTCTCTCTCTCTCTCTCTCTCTCTCCCCTGTCTAACAGTCTCTCTCTCCCTCTCTAACAATCTCACTCTCTCTCCCTCTCTAACAGTCTCTCTCTATCCCCTGAAATGTTGGAGACGTTCCAGCTAAATGCACCACCATCAGCATAAGCTAAATCAAATCTCTTGTCCTCTTCTTGTGAAATTACCAATAAGTCCCCAACTTACAACTTGAAATTACGAAAATGAACCTTTCTTTAAGAACAAATTGTCACATGATGCTAAGTTTACCATAATACCCCTCTCATTGATTGTCATTGATCTTATATGAAAAATTACTAAAATACCCTTCCGATTATACGATATCCTATTAAGACATATACCACATATACTTTAAGTTATCAAAGTGATGCTAGTTAAAATTATTGAAAGTTTATACAATTGAATTCACCACATATAATTATGTCATCATTATTATAATCATGAAACTTATTGTCAGAGTAGCAATTTCTTATTTGACAAATTACCAATTTGCCCATCTAATATAATATAAATAATGGAAATGGTAATATGAGAAATAAGTTTATAAATTCTTATTTGAGTAAAATATTAACGCTTAGAACATTCGTATATTGCAGCAACGACTTATGAAACATTCTAATTTTCAGAAAATCAATCATTCTTTTATGCTAAATAAAGGCTTCTGAATTCATTTTAAATTTTCAAGAATTTTATTTAACCAAATTAGCCTAATTCGGTTAGGCCCAAAACACGGATGTTACAAAACTCAACTATGCTCAGGGACCAAAAATATAAATTACTGTTGGTTATAAATGATTTTTGCAAATTTTTTCCTAAAAAGTTTCTATTGTAACTTTGGTCCTCATTAATTTGAGGTTCTTATAACGTTCTTGGTCTATGTTCCAAATAATATGATTGTTTTTGGTTATTGAGTATAGTTGATTTTTACAATTTTGGTCTCAAAATATAATCATTTTCTTGGAATAGAGATCAAAATTAAAACCTTATACAAAACTTCGAATAGGACCAAAATTGCAAAACCCGACTTTACTCAAGACCAAAATCATAATTTATTTGAGAACTCATTTCTAAATAGCATGGAAATTGGAAGTATATCATTTTTACTCACACAGGGACAACTCTCGTTCCATAAGTCTAGTGTATGCCCTGTTGTTACTTTTGAACTTTGTTATTTTTTGTCCCCAAGTGTTGGGGTAATAAGAATGAAAAGTTTTGTGCTTCCAGTATGAATCAGTTGGTCCATCTATCTCATCCATTCATTGTTGTGGAAAATTAATAAAAATATCATTGATTTAAAAGTGAAACAAGAAGATGGGTGCTGATAAACCTGTTTAATTGCAAAAGGGTATAAGCGTAATTTAACTAAAGGTAAATTGCATTTTTGGTCCCCGAGTATAGCCGATTTTGTCAATTTTGGTCCAAAAAGATTTCTTTTGCAATTTTAGCCCTTATTTGAGTTTTAGTAATGTTTTTGGTCCTTGTTCCGTATAAAATGACTATATTTCTGGGACCAAAATTGTAAAGATCATCTATAATCAGGGACCAAAAACAGTCATTACCAGAGGCATTACTAGAACCTCAAATGAAGAGCAATATTGCAAGAGAAAACTTTTTGGGATCGAAAATGAAAAACCAGCTACACTTAGGAACCAAAATTGTAATTTATCTTTAACAAATTTAGACTAACTTGGTGGAGGAAAATTTTATCAAAAGTGAAGGATTAGAGACCTAAAGTAATCCAATGACGAGTACATCAATAGAACGTTCCATTCCTAGAATAATAATCTTTAAAATTTAATAAATGTAAAATTGAGACCTCTTTAAGAATGGCACTATCAAGAGATATCTTTGTATGCACGTGGAAACATCCATCCTTTTTGTTTCCTATAAGGAATGACCACACATAGCTTTTGAAACAACAAGTGCTAATTTCTCATGCAGATGTAATAACTGTGATCCCCAAACAATCACTACTTATTCTACATTAAGTACCATGTTCTTAACCTGAAAAATAATGGAACATAAAAATAAGGAAGAGTAGAATATTAAATTTTATAGAGGAAAAGGGAAAAACTCACCTGGTCCTCAATGACTTCAATGTCTATGGTGCAGTTATGGCCTTTTTCCATGATGTTGTAACAGTAGTTATTTTATAAGACTATTATTGGCATAAGCAACCTCATTACTAGATCTACTGTTTCAAACCTAAAACTTTATAATTAAGCATTAACACCGACAATTAAGGTGTGACTTCTTTTTAACTTAAAGGATATAAGACTTGGTATATATATATATATATATATATATATATATATATATATATATATATATATATATATATATATATATATATATATATATATATATATATATATATATATATATATATATATATACCAAGTCTTATACTAGTTGTAAGACCCGTGTATTACACGGGATGATTAAAAATAAACAATATAAATTATGAATATGTAAACGTTAATGTTCATAAAAAAATACATCCATAAGAAAATAATTGAAAGTAGTAAACTTTACATGAGGTAGAGAAAAAAATGAGAGTACAATGTTATAATTCGGCAAAATATTCAATGTTGCAGCAACACAATAAAATAGTGCCACTATATACTTTTAGTCACAGCGCTTTTAGTGACACTTTCTTGGTATTTAGTGGCATCTTTTCTGTGTCATTAAATGTCATTTTTTTTGTATCATCCCGTGTAATACACGGGGCTCACAACTAGTATATATATATATATATATATATATATATATATATATATATATATATATATATATATATATATATATATATATATATATATATATATATATATATATATATATAATTGTGATCCAGTAAGAAGTAATATTTTGGTAGGAAGGTAAGAAGGAATCTCATCACTCATCAATTCATAATAATGTCTTTTAAGATACAACCATATTTTTGGTGTATATATATATATATAAGATTAAATGATCTGAAATCAGTTACAAAAATATATCACTCTTACCTTAATTATAACCATTCATACCTTAATTACTGATTTCTTACCTTCCTACCAAAATATTACTTCTTACTGGATCCCAACTATATATATATATATATATATATATATATATATATATATATATATATATATATATATATATATATATATATATATATATATATATATATATATATATATATATATATATATATATATATATATATCCTATCCTAATAAATAAGTAACTCAAAGTGCCACATGTCATCTACTAAGCCCTCTTGTACATATGTCATTTTTATAGAATTTTTTATTTTCTTAAAATAAAAATTTACTTGTCAGTTACTCTAAAGTCCTTAATTATCTTGTAACTCCTCAATTAAGTGTGGATAATTAATGACTATAATAGCATATTATGAATAATCAATTAAGTGTGAGAGAAAAAATTGATTGATTTGAGAAAGAGTAAATAAGGCTTTCGGATTTTTTAGTTATTTTAAAATAGGATTAACCAATCTAAGTTAATGTCAATGAAAGAAATAGCATTGAACTTTGTAAAAAAAAATTCATTAATAACGTCATATATTTAAAATAAAATGGTTTTCTTAATATATAATTTTTTAAATTCGCCAACCAACTAAGATAAAAATGATTTGAAGATACATTGAATTTTGTATGAAACATGACATGTTTTTGAAAAAAAAAATATTAGTCATAGAAACCAAACTATTAGCCGGCATAAAACTATTGCTGAAAGGAAACCATTAACGATTCAATGCTATGAACCTTAAATAAAATCTCTAAATTGTAAATCTGAAAACCTAAACCTAAACTCTAAAACAAACTACTTACCAAAAGAAACCTTTTGCATATAAGTTGCATGCTCTTTGTAATATTACATTGTTTTAAACAAGCTGGAATTTACACATCGACAGTGGTATCACTACAAACAAAATGACATTTAATGACACGAAAAAGATACCACTAAATACCAAGAAAGTGCCACCAAAAGCGTTGCGACTAAAAGTATATAGTGTCACTATTTTATTGTGTCGCTGCTACATTGATTATTTTGCCGAATTATAACATTGTACTCTCATTTTTTTCTCTACCTCATGTAAAGTTTACTACTTTCCATTATTTTTTTTTGGAAATATTTTTTTATGAACATTAACATTTACATATTCATAATTTATATTCTTTATTTTTAATCATCCCGTGTAATACACGAGTCTTACAACTAGTATATATATATATATATATATATATATATATATATATATATATATATATATATATATATATATATATATATATATATATATATATATATATATATATATATATATATATATATATATATATATATATATATATATATATATATATGAACAGGTTCAAATGAGAACCACTAAAAGATTAAGAACCGTGAGAACCGATATTCACACATTAATAATTATGTTTTTTTTCGTTTTTTTGTCTTTTCACACTTGTTTATTATGTGAAAATACATCAAACTTAATAAATTTCCTTACTTTTTAATACGTTTTACAATATTCACAATATAATAAAATTTCTAGTTATTAAACAGTGAATACTATAACGTAAATTTTTTATTAAACTGTGAATTAGTGGTTCTCACGGTTCTCAACCTTTTAGTGGTTCTCATTTGAACCCTTCCCTATATATATATATATATATATATATATATATATATATATATATATATATATATATATATATATATATATATATATATATATATATATATATATATATATATATATATATATATATATACTTAGGATCTTTTAAGAACCAACTTCACCTCGAGAAGCCGAGAACTCCCAACTCCTTTTGAATCAATCCTATATCTCCCAAACCGATATTTATTTCAAAAAACCGACCCCATAGGCCTCTTAGACGCTCAAAATGGGCCCGGGGCGCTGAAAATTTTTTCCGAAAAAAGACTTTTATTATTATTTTTTGAAAAAATTTGTCCATGTGCAAAAAAAAAGTTTGCACATGTGCAAACTTTTTTATACGTACATTTTTTTTCAAGTTTTTTTATGGATGTCTTTCTAACATATATTTAATGTATTCTGTAAAAAAAATTTGAAAAAAGTGTACGTATAAAAAAATTCGTTTTTTTTGAATTTTTTGTTTCTGAAAATGCTTATATATATATATATATATATATATATATATATATATATATATATATATATATATATATATATATATATATATATATATATATATATATATATATATATATATATATATATATATATATATATATATATATATATATATATATATATATATATATATATATATATATATATATATATATATATATATATATATATATATATATATATATATATATATATAGGGAAGGGTTCAAATGAGAATTACTAAAAGCTTGAGAACCGTGAAAACCACTAATTCACCGTTTAATAAAAAAAATTACGTTATATTATTCACAGTTTAATAACTATAAATTTTATTATATTATAAATATTGTAAAACGTATTAAAAAATAAGGAGATTTATTAAGTTTGATGTATTTTCACATAATAAACAAGTGTGAAAAAACAAACAAACGAAAAAAAACATAATTATTAATGTGTGAATATCGGTTCTCACGGTTCTTAACCTTTTATTGGTTCTCATTTGAACCTATTCCTATATATATATATATATATATATATATATATATATATATATATATATATATATATATATATATATATATATATATATATATATATATATATATATATATATATATATATATATATATATATATATATATATATATATATATATATATATATATATACATACATACATACATATATATACATACATACATACATACATACATACATACATACATACATACATACATACATACATACATACATACATACATACATACATACATACATACATACATACATACATACATATATATATATATATATATATATATATATATATATATATATATATATATATATATATATATATATATATATATATATATATATATATATATATATATATATATATATATATATATATATATATATATATATATATATATATATATATATATATATATATATATATATATATATATATATAGGGTTAGGATCCGGTAGGAACCCAAAATCCGGTAGGAACCGCGAGGACTCTTCTCGTCGCACGTCCACGGAACGAAATACGAATTAGAGGATTTAAGTGGGTTTTTTTTTCAACGTGATTTAAGTGGATTTTTTTTTCGTTTTTTTTTCTTTTTTCATTTTTTTCCTTTTTTTATTATTTTTATTTTTTTATTTTTTATTTTTTATTTAGTTTGTTTGCAAAAAAAATTATTTTTTTTTTCAAATTTTTTTTTATTTTCGATTATACTTGGTTTTTAGTGTTTTATTTTTTTTTTCACTTTTTAATTTTTTTTAATTTTATTTATTTATTTATTTATTTTTTGAATGCTACAGTACTCGATTTATATTTTTTTTATTTTTTTTGTTTTTTTCATTTTTTATGTATATTTTTTAATTTTTAATATTTTTTAATCTTAATTTTAGCCGTTTTTTTCGTATCTTTAATCTAATCATTTTGGATCATGATATTTTTAATCATAACATTTTGGATCATGTATTTTTGGATCATAAAATTTTGGATCATAGTTTTTTTGCATCTTGGATCATAAGTTTTGAATCATTTTGTCGTTGTATGTTTTTTAACTCATTTTGGATCGTAACGACTGTTGGATGTTGAATCATAACGAATTTTGGATCATGGATCATAAGTTTTGAATCATAACACATATTTTGGTTTTAATATTTTTGGATCATATGTACTTTTTTGCTATTTTGATGAGTTTTTTTCTTAAAAATATAAAAATGAACACGAAAAAAAATCTTTTTTCAAAAAATCTTTTTGCAAACTTATTAATATAATCTACAATGATCCCTTAAATTTTCATAATTTTTGAATTTTTGATTTTTTATAAAAATAAAAAATAAAAAATATTTTTTTTTTCAAATTTTCATGATTGTGCTTGTTTTGTAGAGAATTAAATTTTAAGAACTTTGGTTTTTTCATAATTTTTTTTTTCAAAGAAAAAAAAGTTATTGCCAAAATACAAATTGGGTGGAAAATAAATAAAACCCATCCAATCAAATGCTGACACTTGGCGCGTGGAGAGTGGGACACGTGGCTTCTCAATTTGGCTGGAAAAGTGACGACGCAAAAGACTAAAATAATCTTAGAAACCTCTCTTTTCCTCCCTTTTAGTTTCTGATATTAACAAAAACAACCACTGAATTTTAATACATGATCATTATTTGCACACTGAATCTAATCCATCCATTTTTCAAGATTAAAGGTCCAGATTTGTCCTCGCGGTTCTTACCGGATTTTGGGTTCCTACACGATCCTCCTTATATATATATATATATATATATATATAATATATATATATATATATATATATATATATATATATATATATATATATATATTATATATATATATATATATATATATATATATATATATATATATATATATATATATATATATATATATATATATATATATATATATATATATATATATATATATATATATATATATATATGGTGTGGAACTGTGGATCCAGTGAGATCTGCGAGGACAATTCTCCACCACCTACCTCGTCAATGTCACAAACGTCAAACTCACTACTTGGACGTGACCGTTCGCATATGACACACGTCCGTGGAACGTAATACGGACTCGAGGATCTAGTCGCACTCGACAAACGTCATTTAAGTGAGTTTTTTTCTTTAGTTTCGTTTTTTAATATATATATATATATATATATATATATATATATATATATATATATATATATATATATATATATATATATATATATATATATATATATATATATATATATATATATATATATATATATATATATATATATATATATATATATATATATATATATATATATATATATATATATATATATATATATATATATATATATATATATATATATATATATATATATATATATATATATATATATTTTATTTTTTTAAATTTTTTAAATTTTTTAAAATTCATATATACTCGGTTTTCACTTATTATATTTTATTTTTTCGTTTTTTATTTGTTTTTGTTTTTTATTTTTTTTCATTTTTTTGGTTTTTTTATTTATTTTTTATTTTCTAATGTTTTTATTACATATTTGAAATTACTAGTGTTATTTTGTTTTTTTTATTTATTTTTGATTTTTTGATTTTTTTATGTTTCTATTACAATTTTTTTGTTATTTTTTTTCAGTTTTGTTATTTTTTTTCATTTGAGTTTTCTGTTGTTTTTTTTTTTTTTTACTTTTTTCTTTTAAAACTAGGGTTAATAACATAAAAACCATTGTAGTTTGTCCAAAATTCCGGTTTAACCACTATATTTTTTTCTGTTCCACAAAAACCACCCATACTTTAAAAAAATTCCATATTGACCACTGTTCATTTTATTTTATAATTTTTAAGGATTATTTCTATCGAAATATTATGTGAAAAGTTTCATATCGACATTTGAAGCAAATATTGGAACTTCATTGCAGTAAAAATCTTACATAAAGTTGTCTACATGTGATTTTGGTATTCGTAAGTGCAGCTTTTCGACCACGTTGTGAATGCATAGGGTATCCAAGTGAATCAACTAAATTTTGAATGCAACGAGGGTAATAAGTGTTCCGAGTTGGCGACGTAAAATCTTGACTTTTATTTGTTATAGTGGTTGCAATGTATCTTTTTGAAAATATGAGTGCTTTTTACGAATTTTTTTGAAAGTATGGGTGGTTTTTTTAGAACAAAAAAAAATATAGTGCTTAAACCGAATTTTGGGCAAAATACAGTGGTTTTTATGTTATTAGCCCTTAAAACTAAGATGATGTCTTAACAAGTTTTGATTTATTAGACTTAATAATTATAACAAGTTTTGGATCTTGGATCATAAATTTTTTTGAATATTAGATCATCAGTTTTGGATCATCACAGTTTGAATTATAAAACATATTTTCGTTCTTAATATTTTTGGGCCATGTATATTTTTTTTTTGCTAATTTGTTGAGTTTTTTATTTAAAAAATAAATAAACACTTAAAACAACTTTTTAAAAAAAATCATTTTTGCAAACTTACTAATATAACATTTACAATGACCTCTTAAAATTTCATAATTTTTGGAGAATTTTTTTATTTTTTGTTTTTTTTATAAAATAAAAAATAAAAAATATTTTTTTTTCAAATTTTTATGATGGTGCTTGTTTTTGTAGAGAATTAAATTTTAAGAACTTTAATTTTTTTAGAATTTTTTTACAAAGAAAAATGAGTTTATGGCCCAAAAACAAAGTTGGTGGAATAAAAAAAACCTAACAAACGAGATGCTAACAAGTGTCGCAATGAGGGATGAGGTATTCGTTCAGATTACCAATTTACCCTTCTTAATTTGTCTTATCCACCCACTACTTTTTGATTTTTAGACAACTAGCCCAAACTTTTAAGATATGTCAATTTTTTCACATTGAATATTAGCTACCCATTTTTGAAGTTTAGAGGTCCAAATTTGTCCTCACAGTCCTCACCCGATCAGAGTTATATATATATATATATATATATATATATATATATATATATATATATAAATAATGATAATAATAATAATAATAATAATTTATCTGTTTTAACAGTGGCGGAACCAGAAATGTGGGGCAGGGGTGGCACCAAAATTTTTTACTTTGTCACCTTGCCAGCAACACAATGATATTAAGTCCGGTATCCTGCTTTCATATGGTGAACTACTCCCGAATGCATTCATGTTACACGACTCAAAAGTTTCTAAAGATGAAATTCCAAAAATGCCCTCCTTATCGTTCGTGCTGCTTTCGCCAGCATGCTCACAGCTTCTGTCGCGTTTTGGTGTCAAGAAATCTTGGTTCAGATCTTCTTTCATGCCCTTGAAGCATTCAGTTTCAAAAAACTTTAGAACATGAACATGAAATCTTGATGAGCACATAATATAAGAGTCGAAGTTACCTTGTTGACGGTCAGCTTTCTTTTTCAAATGACTTCTCCGGTAATTCTTGATCTCGTTATCAGTCCTTCCAGGCAATCTTTTAGCAATTCTTGACCACCTACATAAATCCCATATAATAAGCGATTAAAAATTGTAATTAATTTGTTGCAATGTACTATAAATGCTTACTTGTTACCCCATTGTTTATGAAGATCAAGAATGGTGTGTTCTTCTTCAAGTGTGATCTCACCATGCTTTAAATTCGGTCTAAGATAATTCATCCATCTTAGCCGACAACTCTTTCCACTTCTCCTCAAACCTTAATTAATGCTCAGACTCGTTAAATCTAGAATCTGGAATAATTTAAAGAATTAGGCAAAATATCATCGTGCCTAAATCTACATGATTGTTTAGCCAAAGCATCCCAATGTTTTTCACCTAATGCTCCAACAGTGGTGGTCAGTCTCTCGTCTTCTTCATCATGCCAAGGCCCTCTACGCAAGTTTCCAGGATCATGATTTGCCATGAAATTGGAAGAAAAAGATGATGTTTTGAGTTAGGGTTTATGAGTTTGTTCTTTGTGTTTATAAATATATATACGAGGCTTTAAAGCAGGGAGATTTGGATTATCCAATACTAATTTCACCATACTTACTTGTTTCATTCTAGCTGTCTAGGGTTTGATTTCAGCAACAATTTCACGATCAAGAGAATGAGACTATGAGAGTCGAGTGATTGAATCAGGAGGAGTTGAGAGACTATGAGCAAGTTGCGTTTTTTTTCGAGATCAGACTTCACTACTTCAGGCGACAAGGAGGAGTCGAGGTCAGGATATATCGATATTCTCGTTTCCTTTTTCGAGTACAGAAGGCAGAAGCGCGAGTACAGAACCGCTGCTTCTGATTGATTTTTTCTTTCCAACTCTCGTTTGCATACAGCGGTCAACGTATTTTCCTTTCCTTTGGGCTTCTGATTTCTTTTCTTTCTTCTTCTGGGCTTCTAATTTTGGGCTGAATACTATATGTGGGCTACTTCTAAGCCAAATATCAGTAGTGGCCCGTGCCACTGTGGTTGTGTTCTAATATTTAATGAAAGTGCATAAAAGTTGTGGGTTTTCTATGAAAAAGAAGAAGGCAAGAACATGCGTATTATGAAATGATGGGGGGGGGGGGGGGGGGGTGTTCTCTTCATTCCAAACATTACGGCAGCAAGCGAAGCAACAGCTCACCATCTTTGAAAAGGAGCTTTCT